>QLTV01000613.1:1780750-1800816 GCA_003457575.1 Thermophis baileyi | reverse complement strand
AGTTGTCTTTTGACTTTTGGTTTCGTTGCAAGTTGGTTCCGGTGGTTTGTTCGTTTGGATTTCTTCGTTTCTGGCCGGAGATGGGAGTGTTCTTTTTTATGGTTTGCCTCGCCGGGTCTAGTCTTCAGATTCGTCTAAACTGGGAATAGGAGAAGGCGGATCCAGTACTAAAGAAGACAGACTCGGTCCTCATTGGCTGATGGACGAGGACAACCCATCTTGAATGATGGCTCCACCCAAGATGGAGAAGGGGCGTTGGTCTTACCTGAGACGCCTCTTCTCATCAGGTGGAGCCATCATTCAGCCCCACCCGTTGCTTTTTTGACCTTTGGATTCGTTGCAACTTTGTTCCGGTGGTTTGTTCGTTGGATTTCTTTGTTTCTGGCCGGAGATGGGAGTGTACTTTTTTACGGTTTGCCTCGCCGGGTCTAGTCTTCAGATTCGTCTAAACTGGGAATAGGAGAAGGCGGATCCAGTACTAAAGAAGACAGACTCGGTCCTCATTGGCTGATGGACGAGGACAACCCATCTTGAATGATGGCTCCACCTGATGAGAAGAGGCGTCTCAGGTAAGACCAACGCCCCTTTTATTGATAGGAAATCTAACTCAACCTATTCCCTTAAAAATACCCACGGATTCACATATTTTCCCAAGTTTGAATATTGGCTCAGTGTGTTTAGTAACACATACCACTATACACCATTTTGCTGCTTTTTAATCAGCATATCTTTTTTAATGGGTAAAGATATTCTATTAAATTTAGATGAATCTCAGATCATGTGTTAGGTCACAGTTGTTAGATGGATTGGTAGATGACAGAGAGGGAGGTTAGAGCTGAAATGCTCTTAAAACAATGTCCCCCAGTGGAGGCTTTAATTATATTCAACTCCAATGTACCATGGCTGTACATGTACTCTTCAAAGTATAAGTATGATAGTCATATATGTAAATAAAAAAGCTCTTTAGAAACACTGTAAATTAAACACAGGTTTCATTTAATGGGAGTTATCACAGTCAGTGTTTCCATTTTTTAATTTAAGATTTTATTTTCTATTTTTTTCTTGCTCTCACTGTCCTGAACTAGTATTCTTTTGTCTGGAAACAGTCTCAGAATTATTTGCAAGGTTTTTATAGTAATAATCCAGCACCCTGGTTGGGAGAAATTTGAAACCCAGGGTGACTGCTGAATTGCTTTATAAAACAAAATCACAGCATTTATCTTAGTTAAAATTAAGTGGGTTTTTTTTAAAGGACTATTATTGTGGCTGATTTATATTACAGGAAATTAACCAGAATAGCTTTTAATATATCAAGGTTGGTATGGATTTTAAAAAAAAAGAATATACACATTTTCTTCTAAATATGCTAGCATTGTAACTCCTTTAGTTATAACAACAGGGAACTCTGGGAGGTGTAGGTTTAGTGACAGGTGGGGGAAACGATTTATTTATTAAGTGTAGGGCATCTAAAAGCTCATGCAATCACTGATGTACAAACTTAGTTTAAATAAAGCGTACACACACACACACACACACACACGCACGCACGCAATACAATACAATATAGGAGATAATATATTAAGATAAAACCATAATAAACTCAGCATAAGAAAGAGCCGTAGACTTTCAGTGGGATAGATGTTATAATTCAGTATCTAAAGAAGCTAACCATCTAACTGCTTCTGGTATGGCTGCGATGAAATCATCCCAGATACCTTGAAAATTCCTGAGGGGACATTCTTGAACTATGGGGAAACGATGATCTAAAAAAGACAGACATGTTTTTATCTCATTTATTTTCTTTTTCTTAAGGATGGCAGCACAGCACTTTCAATAGCCCTTGATGCTGGGCACAAGGATATTGCTGTTCTCCTCTACGCTCACGTAAACTTTTCAAAAACTCAGTCCCCGGTGAGTGGCATAAGTCGTATTCCATGTACTCTACGATTGATACAACTAGTATCAATTCAACTAGTATATATGGCTGAGTGTTGAGAGGATTTTTTGACTCTTAGAAGGTCCAGTAAGTTAGTCTTCCATCCTCAGGCTAAAAGCTGCTAGGTGATGTTCTTGTTCTTTTTGCTGTCATGGCTATTTATGTTTGAGCTATTTCAATGTACCTGTTCTATTAGTTGGAACAGATCAGAGGTGATACAGTTGACTTGTAGGAAACTAATAGAAGCAGTAATGAGTTAAGACTTATAAGTCTTATCTCTAGGGTGGGGGGTCATGTGCTGTTCAATCCAGATTACAAAAAAGGAGCAGAAATCCGTTCTTGTCCCTTTCTATTGCTATTTTTCTTTCCACCATCTTCTATTTCTGGAACTGTATCTTTGCAAAACCAACTCCCATGGCCACACTTTTTTGAAAGCATGTGCTGTATAACTCTTTTTGCTTCAAGTGTATACTCAGCAGAGCAGCACTGATCCAGCATAGTAATTCAACATACTGAATAGTTCTGTGGCTTTGTGTTCTAACCGTACTAATACCAATTTTTTCCCCTTTTCTTTTCAGGGAACTCCAAGGCTCGGAAGAAAGCCTTCCCCAGGTCCTACTCACAGAAGCTCATTTGATTGCTAATGCACAGAGATGTCTAAAAACTGCCGCATCCTCTAAGCTGCTAGTGATTACTGTTTTACAGTGACAGATATTGAATGTAATCGTCATGTGCCTGTACTCACCAGCAAATTGAAAGCCAATATTTAGAGCTAGGGTAAGCCTCTATCAGAAAGAGGTTAAGAAGCACTCTTGCGGATAAGAGAGAGTTTACACGTGATGTGGCTGTCAGTTGATACTTCAGATCAATCCTCACTACTCGGATTGGTCAAACTCCTCCATACGGCAGAAACTTTTTAGGTTTCCAGTAAGGTGAAAGAATCTGATACGATTACAGTTTGCTGGATGGATGACTTGCTGTATGGGAACAGCTGTCATAAAGGAAAGGTTCTGTGCTGCACCATAGGTCATATAAAACCCTAAAGTCCCCTTTTGCTCCTATTTTCAGCTTCCAGAAAATAGCCTATCTTTGCTGCCGAATATATCTCGCCGTTACCTACATACAGTTATTTAAGCTAGCTATTTGGTTATGACTCTACTGTATTACTTTGTAAAGGTATGTTCTCTATATATATTTATATTTGCTACTGTTGGGATGTTGGCAAGAACTCTTTTATTATACATGTCATTCCAAAATGATGCTGATTGTTGTTTGAATGCTTTTTTTATTTAAAAAGGGATAATTGCTTAAATTTGCCCTTTGGAATGTCAGCTGGTGGCTTCATGGCTTAAACAATAGAAGATAGACCGTTATGGCCTGAATTGGCTAAATAAATTGTTGCTACTGATTTGTGTAGTTTTTCTATAACAGACTCAGTCAGTATTTTTGACAGTTTGAATTCCAACATAACCAAAATAATACTTTACACATAATTATTATTATTATTACATTTTTATTAACTCCATGATCCCTAAGATGTTGGAAGATGCTATTCTCTAGTGAATGCAAATGTAGTTCTGGGCACCTAGAATGCTTATTTTCTTGCCTTGTTCTCTGCATCATATGCATTTTAATGTTTGAAGTGCCTTAGATTCTTGCCATATTTTCAAAATAAAAAATTCTTTAGCTTATTATATGCCTTGGGCTTTTTATTGAAGGTTTGTTTTGGGGGGTTTTTCCCAAACTTGAAAACCGTGAAAACATTTTTTAAACTTCTGTTTGGTTTACATTGTATCAATAATACACATTAAATTTGAGAGCTAGAAACTACAATTTAAAAGGAATTTCAATGAATCAGAGTCCTGTATTTTAACAGATAAAAATAAAAGCCTTTCATTAATATTTTCCAAAATCCAAATTAATGACATTTTAACATTTCTTTTAAATTTCATAGAATCATGTAAAACAGACAAAAGTAAAACTAAAGGGGAAGCACTAGAACATTGGTTCAGGGGAAATATGTGACACAGTATGAAATAGAAGTATTGAATCAAATGCAAAATATTAGTTGAAATCAACTATAGCCAATTTAGCTGAGGAGCACCAGAAAATTATTTCAGAATACTATCCCAATTACTGAACACAACACGGAACAGAAATATCCAGACATTTTACAGTTTATAGTCTACCGTGATACCCCTTCCCTAATCTCATGTCTAGATGGTCTCTTGACAAGGTGCCCAGGAAGACACATCTGAAAATCTACATTTTCCCATCAAACTTCTAGTTATGCATATTAGCCTATTTCCTTCCTCTATAATTAAATCATAGTGAATAACTTTTATTGTGGGCTGTTTTAGCACTCACCATCATGGGTCTAGGACAACTTGCCATGGGACAACTCAACACTGCATTAATCGTTTCATTCAGGTACTTTTATTATTGGTGATAATGTTTTCATCAAAATTATTGTACTCTTGTATTGACTTTATTTTATTATTATTGGCACAGTTCCATCGAAATTAATTTAACTTTTGTATTTGTTGAATTGTCCTGCAGCGAGTTGGTTCCAGCGAGTTGTCTTATCCTACACTATCACTACCAACAAGTCAAAGGACAAGCTTACTACAGTAACCAGAAATCATTCAGATGGGAAATTAAGCAATATAAAATAATTCTGTTTCTTCCTTATTTTAGTAATCCTCAACACCGTAACTTTTCCTACCTAAGATGACATCAAAGTGATTTCCTGGCAGAGATGCCATTGTTTCATATGTGATTATACAAAGATGGAAAGGCAATTTCAGTCAAATACAAGTACTGTTTTTCATTGTAACTTGAAGCCTCCTCAGAATTCCTAGGAAGAAAAATAATCCCAATTTAAAAATCCAATTGCTTCCTACAGCCAGGGGTGGGCTGCTGGGGGTTTGCAGGGGTTCGGGAGAACCTCTAGCTAAGATTCTGTGCAGTTCGGAGAACCCCCAAATCCCACTCCTGGCTGGCCCCGTCCACTGCCCCTCCCAGGAGTCCCCACGCGGCCCGTTTTGGATGCAGGTAAGTGCAGGGCGCGCGCTCGGGGAGGGAGAAAAACGGGCCTACCGGAAGTTTGGGATGTTTCCGGCCTCCAGAGGGCCTCTGGAGCCTGGGGAGGCTGTTTTCGCCCTCCCGGAGGCTTGAGGAAAGCCTCCGGAGCCCGGGGAGGGCAAAAAGCGCCCCCCCCCGCCGTGGTGCAGGAGGCCAACTAGGCCACGCTCGCCATGGCCACGGCCACCCAGCAACCAGGCAGAGAACCCCTTGCTAAAATTTTTGAAGCCCACCCCTGCCTACAGCTAGTTTCTCACTGCCGTGAAACAAAAGTTTCGTTTGATGACTGCAGTGTAAACACATTGAAACTCTGGAATCAGAACGATGAACCAGAAAAAAGATATACCCAAAGATTTCTATTTCACACCTATCCTTCCAAAAACAATTAGGACATATATAGTATTTGGAAGGACAGATACAATTACTTTGGCCTAACTCTGTCCTCAATTAAAAGGTCTTCATTGTTTTAAAATGTCATTTTATTAATGATTTTAATTGGTAGAATTATATTGTAAACTATTTTGAGATTTGTATATAGGTTATACCAATGGTTCAACCTCAGCATCTTTTAGATGTGTGGACTTCCAACTCCCAGAATTGCCCATGCTGTCTGGGGAATTCTGGAAGTCTACACATCTTAAAGCTGATTGAGAAACACTGGGTTATGCAAATGTTTTCCATGAACAAATTCAGCCAACGCTGTCGGGAAACCAAACCTCATATAATAAAAAAAAACTTTTTTTTTAGCCAAACCATTGTACAATAGTTGCTAAAGAAGAAACAATTCGCTGGTTTCTCTTTCCATTAAAAGCAATGGAGGGATTAATAATGCAAGTTACCTATGTAGCAAAACCCAAAATAAATTTGTTTTCTGTGTGTCTTGATAATGCAGAGTGCATTTCTAGTAAGGGATCCAATGAAGATGGAAGTCCTAAGATTCTTCCAACCACATATGAAGAAAATATTCGCCTGGTTTCCTATCTGGCTATATGCATATTATAGCAACTTATTATATAATAATTAGTTGCACTTTTTAACCACTATATCCCCTTTTAAGTAATTGTTTATTACGGAGACACCTTTTTTGTGATTCTGGGACCTCTAGAGTGGTATTTGAAGGCCTAATGTTCAGATTACCCTCCAGCAAAGCAAGTGCCTATATATGGTACAAAGATGAGAAACGTAGCAGCATTTAAAACGGCAGCATTTTTCTGTTTGCCATTTAACTGTGAAGAGCAGCTTTATTTGGAATGGATTTGTGACCAGAAGCACCCGTAGAGTTTCCTCAGGAAGGAAATGGCTAATCATAGGTTGTCTGTTTGCTTATTTAAGCACAGCAGCAATTTTCAAGACCCAGTTGCTGAAGGATGTAATTCAGAGACCTTACCAAGCATACAGCAGCATTGTGCTGTAACGAAAAGTAAATAAACTTACAAGAGTTGCCAAGAAATTCTTCTAAAACTGAAGGACACATCTGAGAAATTGGACATAACCTAGAGACAATAATATCAAAATATGGGTATTGGGCATTTATTTGGCACAAATTAGAAATTTGGGACAGATATAACTACTCTCTCCATTTTGAAACCTAATGTACTTTCATTGAAGCTAACCTTCCTAGACAAGATCAAATGGCATGGTAGTCTGGAGAAGTAGACATTTTTTCCTGACGATGTAATCAACTTTTAAGCCTGAGCAAATATTTAATAACTGCATGGTGGGGAATCATGAAATGTCAACTATTACCATTATGTTTTGTCATTGAAAATAGATGATGATCATCATCATCCCAGTAGAACAGAAAGAAAATAAAAGGAAAAGCAGATGTACAAAAAGTTAACTTCTGATTGATAACATGATTCTGGAGAATTGCAAAAACTGAACAAACAGTTTATACACAGTCTGGATTGATTATAAAAAGACATTTGATTCATTACCACATAGTTGAATCATTAAATGTTTGGAAATAGCTGGTGTCAGTAAAAACATTGGAATATTTATTAAAAATAATAATGATGAAGTGAAATACAGAATTGGTGGTTAGAAGTGAAAACTATGGGCTTGTCAACCAAAGCACAGGCATTTTCCAGGGTGACTCATTTATCACCTTTATTATTTGTCTTTGCCATGATCCCACTTTCAGCAATTTTAAAGAAAACAAATATTGGCTATCAGACAGCAAAAAATGCTAATAAAGTCTCACATTTGCTTTATATGAATGATTTAAAACTTTATGGAAAACCAGAAATCGAAATCTAGTCACTGACAAACACTGTAAGAATTTTAACACAGGTATAGCGATAGATTTGGCTTAAAGAAATGTGCTACAGAGTGGCAATACATTGGGTAAAATCACAATAACGAAATGGAAATGCAAATTAGCCAAATGATCAGAAACATCAGGATGAAACCTACAATTATCCGGGCATTTTACAGTTGGATAACATCGCACACAAATTAAACTCTCATTAGTAAAGAATATAACCACAGTGTGACAAAAGTGCTAAAGCCAAAATTGAGTGGTGGCAACACCATCAAAGCCATCAAATACCTAGGTCATATCTGTGATATAATGCATTGCTGGAATTAACTGGACAATAAGCTGAACTGGACACTGAACCAAAAAGTAAGAAAACTGATTACTATCAATATGCATTACATCCCCATAGTGATATTGATAGATTACAGATAGACTTACAATCACAATTGAAACCAAAATTTCTGTTCCTGAGACATTTGTTAAGTGAGTTTTGCCCCATTTTATGACCTTGCCTCAGTTGTTAAGTGAATCACTACAGTTGATAGTAACGTGGTTGTTAAGTGAATCTGGCTTCCCCCTTGACTTTGCTTGTCAGAAGGTGATCATATGACCCTGCAGCGACGGTCATAAATATGAATCAATTGCCAAGCGTCTGAATTTTGATCATGTGATTTTGGGGATGCTGCAAAGGTCGTAACTTTGAAAAACGGTCATAAGTCACTTTTTCCAGTGCTGTTGTAGCTTTGAACGGTCACTAAATGAATTGGCCGGCAAAAATGGAGGCAGAGCTTTAGTTCAGGTGAAATAAACTGTTAAAGAAGAAAAACGTTCATTGGCTGATATAAAAGAACAAGCATTGATGCAAGTTAAAAATTGGAACTTACTAAATGTACAGAAAACAAAAAGTGAAAATTGTAATAATGTAATAAAAACTGGCAAGGAAAAGCATTACATGGTTAGTTTCTACAAAAGCTGGAAGGGGGAAAAGGATAAAGATAAAAATCTCAATGGCTTAAAAAAACCCTGAAGGCTTGATTTTGACTACACAAGGGCAAGCTATTTAAATGAATGCAATCAAACCCAGAATTGAAAAATCAAACGATTCAAAGTACAGATGATTTAAAGAAGCAGAAAAAATAGTAGATCACATACTCAGCTTGTGCAAGAAAATCTCACCATCTGATTATAAACAACAACATAACACAATTGCCAAAATGATTCACTGGAACATCTGTAAAAATTATCATGTCCCAGTGATGAAAGATTGGTGGGAACATAGAGTTGAAAAATTAGTAAAAAAAAATGAGCAGGCTAAAATATTGTGGGATTTCCGAATACAGACTGATAAAAGTCTTGGCTCATAACACCCCAGATTTAATTATAGTTGAAAAGAAGAAATTATGGTTGAAGGTAATTGATGTGGCAACACCAGAAGACAGCAGAATAGAAGACAATGAATTGGCGATCACAAAGTATCAAGATTTGAAAATCAAAACTGAAAGATTATGGCATAAACCAGCCGTGCTGGTCCCACTGATAAGGTTTAGGGTCCAGATAACTGCACAATCATCTAGTAATCTATACAGCACATACTGCACAGTCAGTCTTAATTCACAAAGGGTTTATCAGGATGAATTTAGGGAATAATTGTATAGCTCTATGGAATCTTTCACTTCTTGAACATGTGACAGAAATTATAATTAAAATAATTAATCCTAGTATTTATAAATCACAGAATTGAAAAAGTATACAGCTTATGAAAAACTTCATTAGAGCATCTAAAATACAGTTAGGACCTTCTGGAAACAATTGCTAAAAGATTTCCCAAAAGGGTTGCTAAATCTGGACTACTGGCAGGATAGTAAATGACTTTCTCTTAGCAACATTTCAACACTCTTTAGTCTTAATCTGTTCCAAAGGGAAAATTACTGTCAAACAGCAGCCATTTCCCCAAGGAGAAGAGAGACCCCTGCTGGTGAACATCAGGAAGGAGGTGTTAAAAGAAATTGTATCCCTGTGAATGTTTCCTCCATGTCGTCATTATTTTATTTATTTAGATAGGACCTATTAATTGCTATGCCAAAAGATAATTGTGCCCATGTCTCTCTGATAATGTGTGAATTAACATCTATATTTCTAGACTGGCAATATATGCTGATTGGGCCTTTAAAGTATACAGAGAGTATCATTTGTAAATCCATAAATGTTTCTCTGAGCCTCTCTGGTGGTTCTCAATTTATTCTGGATGTGAGATTTCTCATACTGACATGGGGACTCTTATGGGGCTAGTTATTGTATTTGCCAACTTTTAAAAACTGGATTTGCCTATCCCAATGTGCTTCTGTCTGCATATTTTCAGATTTGTGAATCACACTGGGCGAAATCCAAAGCCAGCTTCTTAAATGTCATAGGCATTAATTTCTGTGTTCCATCTTATATAGGTCTCTGACAGGCAGAGACTTAAATAAGAGAGACTGCTATTCCTGGAGAAAATCTATCTACGTGGTTGCTAAGAGTTGACACCGATTTAAGGGTGCATAATCCAATTGGATTGCTAATCTGAAAAGCAGGATAAATATGCTTAGAGCATCAGCATCTGTTCCAAATGTCACAAGAAAGATGTGACAGTGACATTTGTTTGTTTGCTTCTCTGTCTTGTTAGATCTCAAGGCTCAGGGCAGCAAAGGGTAGACGATTATAATCCTTTCTATCTTAGTGTACGGTAATAGCATGGTAGAACAGGGAGCACTGTCTAATATGTGTTCAGAAAGGACTTGTTTTCTGATTAAATTTTTCCCTGCATGTAAGATTTATCTTATAATGGGAACAGACAGGATAAAAATACAGCTAGTTAAAATAGATACTGTTCATCTCTCTCTCTCAATATCGTCATGCTAAGGATGACAACATGTTACTACTATTCATTCACACAGTCATAAAAATACAGATTGTTAAATGATAGCAAGTTTCACAGTGAAGAGTGCTAGCTATGCAATTAAACATGGTGGTTTTTAGGCTCTTTTTATATACTCAGTATGAGTTCCTGAGCCATGAGGAAAATTTGCTTTTTTTTTTTTTTTTGCTTAGAGCTCATTTAATACAATTTACAATTAAATCAATCTTAGATTCTTTCTTTTTTGAACAATGTTTAGATGTTGTTTGCTACTGTACCCATTTTACAGATAGAAAAGTAAATGGGAAGGAACGATTATTGAAAATCAATAAGGATTTATTGCCTACCTTTTTACACAGAATAATAGTCTTAGTGAATAGCAATTAAATTAGTCTTAATTTCTTTTGCCAAAGAAATGAATTGGGAACAACATTACCAATCATTCTATTTTCAAGGAAAATAGAGGAAGGAAAGCTTTGCTTCAATTTTGACTATGAATATATAGTAAAACAGTGGTTCTTAACCTGGGCGATATCGCTCCCCAGGGGGCGATTTCATTTTTCAGGGGGGCGATGGAATGAAAAGGGGGCGATATGGGGGCGATGGAGCGAGTTTATGAAACTAGGTTTATCTACATCCACGTGTGTTTTTCTAGTGTTCCAGTGCAGTCGAAAATTTAATTTGCAGGTAGTGCCTTTCATTTCGAAGGCCTCTCAACATGGCCGAGAAGAGGAAGTGTCGCCATGTTGAAGATCTCTGAGCGCGGTGATTTAAGAATGCAATTAACAAAAATGGTTCCAGACATCAAGACATTGGCATCAGCTCACCAAGCACAAGGCAGCCATTGGTGTTCTCTTTTTTTGCTTTTTGTGTACATACAGTACATTTTTTTCATTAATAATTGTCTGAGCTTTTATCGTTGTATTTGCTTGCATTGGATCTGCTTGCATTGGATTTCACGTTCCAGTTTGAGTTTTCGGCTTTGTTTTCGAATTTTTGTTGTGCTCTGTAAAACATTTTGTGTGTCTCTTTGTATTGTACTTTTTTAGCGTGCACTCCAGTTCAATATTATATTTTGGTTTCTCAGTTTTATGTTTTCAATTTTTTTGTTGTGCTCTTCATGTAAACGTAGATATATATTTTTCTTCAGTTTTAGGCATTAAATTTGTCGCTCTGATTTTTGTTGCTTTCATTTTGTAAAAATTTTCTTTGTGTCTTTTTAATCCTTTTTACAGTGTGCGTGAATATATACTTTCCTCGAATCTTAATTTAGTTTCAGAGTTTTTGTCTTGAAATTCTTAGTTCCTATGTTGTGATTGAGATGTTATGTTGGGGGAGGGGGGCGATGACAACTTCCTCATTGGCTTAAGCGGGCAATTCATTCAAAAAGGTTAAGAACCACTGTAGTAAAAGGTACACACACACACACGCATGCACACACACAATAAAATAAAATTCAACTTTATTAAATGTACCAAAAGATAGGGTACTGCACACAAGACACAGATATAATGAAGATAAAATACAAAAAGCTAAAATAAAAAAATGCAACAACCCCCAGTATAATTCTAACTCAGGGGTGGGTAACTATAGCCCCTTTACAACCTGGCTCAGGAATTCTGAGAGTTGAAGTCCACAGGTCATAAAGGGTCATAGGTAGTTGCCCATCCCTGTTCTAACTGTAGCTAAATAACTAAACTGAATAAATACAAGGCGGTGTGGCAAAATCCCAGAATCATCCATATTATCGAAGACTGGGGCCAAAATTAGCGGATGAAATACATGATTAGTGGGAAATTACAACAGGAAAGCCAAGCTGAGGGCACCACTCACAATCTCAGAGGTTTCTACACCGGTGCAGAAAGAATGGGAAGCAGAGAGGGAGAACTTGTAATCCTAACATGGTAGGATATAATGATGTCATAGGCATCACTAAAACTTGGTGGGATGACACAAATGATAGGAACGTCATCCTGGAAGGCTAACACTAACAATACGGTTCCTTTCAGTGGATGTCTTCATAGGAGAAACTTCATAGGAGAAGTACCAATGCTTGAACCCAGTGCCAAACCACACTGACCATAGTTAAGCAGCCATACTGAATGCAGGTCAGGAGAAATGTGTATTCGCATTAAGCAGCCAGAGCGGTTTAACTCATGTATTGTGTGAACATGCCCAATGGCTGGATACAGATATTGTTCCACGTTTCAGTATTGTTTACTTCGACACTGATGTATATATGTAGGCTTCTTTATCTGCTTTTACTCACAAATGTGCAGAAAAGACAAAATACCAAGAGGTGTGTCCATAGGCACCCTGACACCACTCTGTGCCAGACTGAAAATGTACAGCATAGTACTAAGTGTGAGCCCAGCTTTTGTGGCTTAGTTGACAAGCTAGGATTAAACAAAGCATAGCTTGGCACGATTATTTATCAGGGTGAAGAGGGAATAAATGAAATAGGCTCTTCATCCAGAAAAGAAATCGTTTGTTTAAGACATGGATTGAAGCCCTTTAGCCAAGACGTTTCGGCATTAGATGAGCAGTATTAAAAATAGCATTGAGAGGAAAGCATTTGCTTAATCACTTGAAACAATCTACTTATTTCTGACCTTCTCTGCCACAGGGGAAAACTAGCTGTATCCAAAAGGAAATTAAGTATCATAAATAAAAAGGTAGCAATTAATTGTGTAGTCTCTTTTAAAGAGTCCCAAGCTTCCTTCGTCACACTCTGCCAGTTTATCAAATCTAGCTCCATTACGGTTGTCTTCTCTCTCAATTGATGGTGACATTCTAATCAGAAGGCCTCCTATGAACTGGAGCTGGCCTGTGATAAAAGAGCACAAACATATAGAGGGCATATAGGATTCTATCCGTCTTGCATTGTGAATTACAAATGTTCTGAATGTCAGTTTAATGAGTCATGCAGCAGCCCTTCAATGTTCTAAGTCACTGGTCCAATTAATTTTTTTAGTGCCCCTAAAATGAATCGGAGGATCTGTGTCAAGTAATACAGGGGTGGCTTTTGCCAGCCCCTCTGCGTCCCTTTTACAAATCAGGCCTAGCCAAGCTTTGAAGCCACGATAAATTAATCAGGTTGATTAACTGGGTCATCATTTAATAGAACGTTCAAAAATGAATTTTCCAGGGAAAAGATTCGCAACATTGGGTGCCTATAGAGAATGTTATGCAGCACTGTGAAAGGATAATGGTGTGTGAGGGTGGGATGGGGGGGGGTGTTTGAGCGGACGGCCTAATGTTTGAGGATGCTTGATGTTTAGGAAAGGTTTGCTTCTTGTTTGTTCAAGGGTTCTGCTTGTTTTTCTACTGTTAATGTACTGCCGTACTTCATCTGTGAGGGAGAGGCACCTGAACAGTCACTGAACTATTTGGGGTAGGCCAGGAACAATAGTCACTGGCTCATACATTGCATTAAACTATGTGTGTAACCTTGATTCCCTTTATAAATAAGAGTAGGCTGTCTTCATATCTGCGAAGTCATAAACCATAAAACATACATTACAAAATAGTATGACTAGATTCGCACAACATACTAAGCCAAAATATGAGTTGGTTGGTTTGGATTTAGCTTGTCAGGTAAGCATATTTATAACCTGCATGTCCATCCTCGGAATTCCTGATCCTAAGGAGGCAAACCACAAAGGGAATTCGAGGGAGGAACAATTTTATGAAGAAATCTAACTTCTGGCACAATGGGAAGCTTGTATGAAAGAATAGTTGCATTAAGAAGTTAAGTGGGCAAGGCAAATTTAACATCAGGATAGAAAATCAGCATAGTTAATCCTCCTTTCCTGAAGTAAGAGCTTTCTAGGTTATACCAAGACATTGAAGAGAATCGGCTACGAAGAGGAGACCACAAATGTAAGAGTTAGCTACAGGATTGTACACAAAGTCATCTGAATGTCTTTATGCCCACTAAACACAGAGATGTGTGCTTATTCCTTGGTCTGTAAGTACATAGGCAATGGGGAAAGGAACAAATGAACGAACAGGTCTATATCATCATATACTGTAAATGTTACAACTGACATACTAGCATCAGATATCAGGAAGAAAGTGTGTAAAGTCAGCATTTGTGTGACAACATGAACATCTGTATATGATCATTTTGCTACCCTCGTACAATCATTTGCACCAAACTTAGAATTAGTTTGTTCCCTGGAGCCAATCTGAGGGGCATGGAGGCTGATGATAGAGAATATTCAATTACTAGACAGGAGGGCCTAGGTTTGTGCAGTAAAATTTATAAATAATTATGATGTCAAAGAACCAACCCATGGGGTGGGGATCTTGCACTTCATCCTATGTGACCAATAGTAAAACAAACCAGAGGTTCCCTTCCTCTCTGGAAAATCCCAAATAGCTTCAAAGAACACTTCTGAATTTGGAATGTGTGCAAGAACTTTTAAAAGAGCAGACATTTTGCTGCTGACTGACACAGTTGGGTTTCATCTAGATACAGAACATGAATAATTTTAATATTTTAATAATTTTAATATGGTAAGACAGTGCATAGAGCATGATGTCCAGAATTAGTTGTGGATCATATGATCTCTAAGAAAGAGGAAAGCAAACTTAGAATGGAAACTTCAGTAACATTCAGAGTCAAAGAAGACACTGGAGAAATTTTTTTTTCTGGATTTTTCTCTCTGCATTTCCCAGGCAGATCCAGCACACTTTTTAACTCAGAAAATTTTATTACTGAAAAAAAATCTTAAAATAAACCAAGCAGAAAAACCACACTTTTTAACAAAGTCTTTTTTTTTTTTTTTTTTTGCTGGCTTTCCTTCCCACCCACTAAATTTGGTCAGGCCTTCCAGGTTTTGGAAGTGGACAAAGAGAATAGTGGAGCCCAGACATACAGTAATTTATTTACAACATGGTATTGGATTAGAAAAAAATAAATAAAAGCACCATTCTAACTTCTGACATTTTTTCCAATTACTTTACCAGCAAGAGTTAAAGGAGGCATCTGTATTTTCTTTTGTATAAAGAACGTTATGCCTCTATGTCAACTTAAGTTTTCCCCTTAAGTGTTTGTTCTTATATACATACATATAGGTAGTCCTTGACTTACAGCCATAACTGAGCCCAGAATTATGACTGCACCTGATTTTACTGGGTTTTTTGCAGCCGTTATTAAGCAAACCCATTGTCCACAACGGTCATTTTCCTTTTGCTGGAAACAGGATATAATTCTAGGAAAAATATCATAAATCAGGGTCATGTGACCGCAGGATGCTGCAAATGGCCTTAAATGCGAGCCAGCAGCCGAGCACCCAAAATGCAATCACGTACCCATGGGGAAGGGTAGCTGTCTGAACTCTGAATCATAAATACATTTTGGGGTGGGCTGTTGTAACTTCGAAAAGTTGCTAAGAAACTGGACTACTTGTGTGTACGCATATGCAACGAAAAGCACTGAGCGAGCAGAACATGCTTTGCTCTTCATCATGTGAGCAGGAGGGGAGGTAGAGGCACTGTCAGAATGGACAGCATTGTGAGCACCTGCTCAACTTCTTCTTGCAGGATCCGTTATGTGCCATCAAGTCAGTGTCAACTCTTAGCAACCACATAGGTAGATTTTTATTCGTGACAATCTGTCCCTGATTTTTCAGGTTTTCCAACAGTGTAGCCATTGGCACTGTAACTGAATATATCCATCTTCTCCTTATTTCCACCTTTTCCAGCATTACAGACCTCTCCAAAGAGCTACATCTTTGCACACTGTATCTCAGGGGTGTCAAACTCAAGGCCCACGGGCCGGATACGGTCCACGAGGTGCTTAGATCTGGCCAGTGGCGAAATCCATTTTTTTACTACCGGTTCTGTGGGTGTGGCAGGATACTGCAAAATCCCCATTCCCTCCCCACTCCTGGGGGAAGGATACTGCAAAATCCCCATTCCCTCTCCACTCCTGGGGCCAGCCAGAGGTGATATTTGCCGGTTGTCTGAACTACTCAAAATTTCTGCTACCGGTTCTCCGAACTACTCAAAATTTCTGCTACCGATTCTCCAGAACCTGTCAGAACCTGCTGGATTTCACTCCTGGATCTGGCCCAAGGGGGCGGCGTGGACACAGCAAAAGACTGGCCCGTGGTGCCTCTGCCAGTGAAAATGAAGCTTGGGGGGCCTGCACACGGCCCCCCTGAGCTCCGTTTTCACTGGCAGAGGGCTAGTAAAACAAACTAAAAACAAAACAAAGAAATGTTTACTCTTTTGCATTTGAGCATGCAAGAAGGGATTGAAAGGAGAAAGGGAAAGAGGAAAGACAAAGAAGGAAAGATGGGAACAGAGCAAGAAAGGAAAAATAAGGAAAGATGGGAAGGAAGAAGAAAAGAGAATGAAGAGGAAAAGAAAAAGAAGAGAAGGAAGGAAGGAAGGAGGGAAGTAAGTAAGTAAGTAAGATAGATTATAATGAGAGTGAGGGAAGGTCTCAGGGAGTCCTGCCTTAGCATTTGGCAACCACAGGTGCCCCCGACACTAGTGATGTCGAGCTGGACATGCCCACCATGGCCACGCCCCCCCCCCACCGAGGTCAAACACAACCCTGATGCAGGCCTCAATGAAATCGAGTTTGACACCCCTGCCGTATCTGAATAGGCTAATTTGAGCCTGGACATTTGTGCCTCAGGTCAGAACTCTGGGTTGATTCATTCAATGATCCATTGGTTTGTTTTTTTGGCCATCTATGGTAGTGTGTTCTCAGGTATCTTCTCCAACACTAAAATTAAAAAAACATCAATACTCTTCCCACTCTGCTTGCTCCATGTGCAACTTTTCCAGTGTCAGAGGAAATACTGAGACTTGCACAATTCTGATCTTTAAGATTCATTGGGGAGATTTTCTGGAATGCATTTCTCCACAACCTTGGCTAGAACCTATTTTCTCTGCTTATCTTACCGGTCCCAATTTGATCTAGTTCTGATTTTTGGAAAATTACTTCTCTGTTAGATGGAAGTGTCTATTCTGGTTACATTGCCCATGGCCTCAATTGGGGCCAAGTGTCACCATTCCAAGTTTGGTCAGCAAAGGAAGAGACCACGTTGAGGGGTTCAACAGAAATCTTTACTGGACTTGGCTCAGCATGCAGTGAATACAAAAACAAAAATGTTTCTAGCCAGCATTACTGGCTTCTGGCGGCCAGCTGGCTATGAGGGCATGGCACGCTCCACCCACGCCTGCTCCCAGCCTGCTCCAGCAAGCACTCTTCACCAGCTCTCTGCAGACCCTAGCAAACCTGGATTCATGGCCTCTGATCCGGATGCAGCTCTCTCTCTCCTCCTGCCTGCTCTGCCGGCCTGCTCCAGCAAACACTCCTCGCCGGCTCCGTCAAGCCTGGATTCATAGCCTCTGATCTGGCTGCAGCTGTCTCTCTCCTGACCCTCTACCAGCGTGAGTTCATTACAGCAACCAATACCCAACACCCAACTGTGTGCCCCCTTCCCCCTCCGTGGTTTGTGGCAACTCCGACTCTTGGACATTGACACCAAGCTCTTGGCACGTCCCAACATCCACCCACCCTGCCAGGAGGGCAAAGAGCCCCCGCAAGGCGCCGTGGCTGAGAAGTGTCCCAGCAGCAGCTGGGCCAGCAGGCAAGACGGGTGGAGACTGGGGCATGCCAAGAGCTTGGCCCGTTGCAGCCGCAAGCAAGCAGTGGGATGGAGAGGCCGGGGCCAGTGGTAGCTGTATTCAGACTCCCGTCGGCCCCTGCGCTTGCTGCCTCCTGCACTTAAAAAAAACAAGACCTCCCCGAAAATAAGCCCACGTGCTTATTTTCAAGCCCAAAACACGGTATTTGCATCTTAAGTGACTTTAAGAGCCGAGGTGGCGCAGTGGTTAGAGTGCAGTACTGCAGGCTACTTCAGCTGACTGTTCAGCAGTTCAGCGGTTCAAATCTCACCGGCTCAAGGTTGACTCAGCCTTCCATCCTTCCGAGGTGGGTAAAATGAGGACCCAGATTGTTGGGGGCAATATGCTGACTCTGTGAACGGCTTAGAGAGTGCTGTAAAGCACTGTAAAGCGGTATATAAGTCTAAGTGCTATTGCTATTGCTATTATCCTTACAAAAGGTATGCTTAAAATTATCTTAACATTTGTTCTTAGCAATCTGTGTGACTTATAGAAAATAGTGATTTCCCCACAATTATATAATGAGGGATTTAGTTTCAGATCCTGGACTACTCGACTAAGAATGTCTATGACAGTTAACTTGTGGTGATTATTTATAGACTTTCATGCTGTGTCTGCAACCATGTCACTTGCATTGTAAACATGAAAATGATGTGAAACTGTGGCTACCTCAGCTTCTCAGCAATGTTGTGTCAGTGTTCTCTAATGTCAGGTGGAATAGCCTAGCATCCTGTTCAGGACATATTTTTGCTTGTAATTCTTGGTCTGAGAGGGTGACCAGCCATCTTCTCTATAAAGTCCTGCTGGTTATTCCCAAGAACAGCACAGCTGACTGTCATGGGACCCTCTAGTCACATCCCAGTGCCTCTTTACAGAGGGAAGAGGCTGTTTATGTAGGCACTTTGACAAGCAAATGTATTACCCTAAGTAACCTACAATTTCTTATATAGCCAAATGATTTCTTTTACTGAAAAAACACAATTGAAGCGTCTTGTTTACAAAAGCCATCTCAATAGCTAGTAACACACCAGAAGCCCATTTTCCCATAATGTTTCATACCGTCCCTTCCTAGGTTCCCTTTGCCACTACAGGCCTTAGTTTTACTAAGTAAACTAAGGCCTCATCAACAGCCTTTCATATGTAACCAGCATACCTTATGACTGCACATGAGTTTAGGGCAGTTAATTCTGTTCATTGACAGAGGTTTGGTTCCATATTATGCAAAGCTAATGAAAGGCTCAACAAGATGAGGCCATTGTTTTATCCAAGTTCAGAGCAGTTAAAAAGTTCTGAATATACAGAAATTTATACAGAAATTAAAATCTGAAAACAAGGCTGGTGATAGGTTTGATTATTAGTTTCTGCAATTCTAAACCAGGGGTTTATACCCTTGGAGTCAGTTTAGACAACACAATATATCTCAATCTGATTAATAAAACATATTCTTCGCAGCGTCCATTTCTGCAAGATGTTTTTCTGTGGCACATATCTTCTTATTGATCCATTACCTTAGCCTATCATGTCACGCAAACACAACTAATAAGTAATGTAAAAATTAGATCAAAGCCTAGCAGATGTCTTGACCTCTAAATCTGGTCTTTCAGTTTCTTTGGGGACCAAATTTCTCCCTCTGGCCACTTTGGACAATCAATCTGATTGTTTGCATCATATTCTGTCATTGGCCATTAAGGTCTGTATTTATTTATTTATTTAAAAAGCATATGAACAATAGTAGAGTTGTCTTCATAATCAATTTGGCCCTGACATGACCTGGATAGGGGGAGGGATTCCTCTAACTAGGTGAAATATCCTAATTTATATACACTGGAAAAAGATTGAGAAAGTAGCATTTTTCTATTGACAGCACATATACTGGTTCGTTTTGTTTCACCGTCAACTTAGGTAAAGTAGGTTTTGCTGTTGAAGTTATAATTTGGGGGTGGGGATTCTTGAGGCAAACCTGGAATGTTATCACAGCAGCAATAATCTTTCCTCTGTGGTGGGAATTACTGTTTTATTCTTCAACCGCAGTCTGAATTAGAAATCTTACCTCTAGCTGCCTCCCCTCCCCTCCCCTCCCCTAAAGATCCACAAATTCCCATTTCTATTCAGGTGTTTCACCTGAAATACTTATTGTATTACTTAAATTGTATTTTGCATTTACCGCTTGAGTAACAATGTCAGAATCACATATATATGTTGAACTGTTTGCATTTTGTTTTCATTCCACCATTCAGTAT
>QLTV01000613.1:1750308-1780708 GCA_003457575.1 Thermophis baileyi | reverse complement strand
AGAGGTACTTAACAAATTTTCCTCTAAGAGCGAAACTGCCAATCAGCAACTGATAACGGACATCCTTAATAAATACTGTCCTTTCTGGAACAGAAAAAGTGTTCGTCCCTCAGACCGTTTGAACGAAACGTCCACATGTTTAAGAATTACTATTCAAATTTACAGCCGTTGCAGAACTATTTCTCAGAATGCCGACCGAAGAGAAACCTTGAATTTTCTAGGGAGGTGGTGGGTTTTAGCCGTTAATCAGCCAGACTAAAGATGTGAAATTGGACGGAAATCTCCCACTTCTCTTCCCCCTCATGAAGTGGAAGTAAGGTATGGAAGCAGCTGTTCCACATAAATTGTCTGGGCCGAGACATATTTCTGCTGATCCTCTGCCCCCCCCAGCCCCCGCCACCCTTCCCAAGGACGAAATTAAGTCCCCTACGAAGACTTATTTCCAATTATGCGCGCCCGCGTTCGCCAACGCTGCAAACCTTAAAAGTTGTCCGGGAACGAAAGCAAGAAAAGGCTTGCAAAGAAACCGGGGACAAACGAGGTTCCTAAAAGGCCCAAAACGAGATTAAAAACATGTCATTTTTGCGTCTCAGCCTCCCCCCCCCCCGGGCCATTACAAATTATCAACGCCATCCATTCCATTTGCCTTCCATGCCAAACAAAACGACTTGTGGATCCCTTGTTGCCGTGAGAGGGGCGCGTTGCAGGAACACAGCCTGCGCTGCAGCGGCCTTGCGCGAGCGCGGCTCGGATTTGCGCGCGCCGGCGACCTGCCTCTCTTTGCACCCATCTTTGGGAATCAACTGCGTTAAGCTGGGCGGTGGAATCGTTTCCTATTGAAGCCAGCGAAGAGTTTGGTGGCGCCTTCAAGACTAACCCCGGTTATTTTATGAACTCTGCCACTAAGTTTCAGCAGGCTGCAAATACTGCATCCAAAGGTGCTTTTTCCAAAAGGCAACTGGATTTTCTTGGGTGCTTTTTTTTTTCTTTGAAAACATTTGCTTTTCATCCAAGAAGCTTTTTCAGTTCTTGGATGAGAAGCGAAGGTTTTCAAAGAAAAAACCTAGAAAGTCAGTTGCCTTTTGGAAAAAAGCACCTTTGGGACAACCACGACCTGGATGGATGATTGAGAATCTCCATAGACGTTTGCAAGTGGGCTGTAACCCGAAGGAGAAGCTTCCATGCCTTGCAGGCATCTCTCTGCAAGGAACCTTATAGACCCGGCCTAGCCGGGGGGTGGGGGTCAGGCTTGCAGAAGGCCGCTGGAGGGCCTTGGGGGTGGAGCCTAGAGCGCCCGGGAGCGGGTCCGGGCTCTGGAAATATACCTTCAAACAAATAGCAAAAAGTTCAGCGAGTTCCCCATTTTACCCGCGCGTCTTTGCAAAGTGACTTAACTTTGCACGGCTTTTGCTGCCACCTGCCAGCCGGCTCCTCCAGAGGCTGCAACCAAACCCAAGCAAAAAACAACCGCTTTTGCAGGCCAAGGCGAGCTGCCTCCTCCGGGGACCCTCGCTTGTCCTTTTCAGGCTCCGATTAAAAAGCGAGCCCTTCCTTGCAAAGCCGAGCAATTATTTGCACTTAACGGCTCGGAAAGGCGCCATGCCCAACGAGACCTCCTTCAGCAAGCCGTCGGCTTCGTCGGAGCATCACGCCCAGGGGACAAAAGCGGGCCCTTTTGGGAAGTCTGCCGGGCTAGCGGCCGCCGGAGGTGGCGGCAACTCGGGGGGGTTAACCCAGGGCCCTGCTGGAGCCGCCACCGCCGCGGGGAAAAAGTCCCCGCGGCTCCCCAAGTGCGCCCGCTGTAGGAACCACGGCTACTCCTCGCCCCTGAAGGGCCACAAGCGGTTCTGCATGTGGAGAGATTGCCAGTGTAAAAAATGCAGCTTGATCGCCGAGAGGCAACGGGTGATGGCCGCCCAGGTGAGCAGCCGGAGGGTTAAGCAAAGAAAGAAATGGCGGGGAACCGGCTCTAGGGCAGAAAAAGCACAGGGCGGCCTTACTGCCGCTCGGTGATGCTGGTTGGAAAGTAAGGCTAAGCCTCATCCCCTAAAACTGTGCCCCGGAGAAATGGGTAGGCTTGACCTGTGTAAAAAAACTCTCGGATGCTTTTTCTGCAAGAACCCTTAACTTCGTTGCCGGAGTTGAGGATAAATTGGGAGGGGAGAAAAGTATGTCCCGCACCGCCTAAGATACTGTTCTGGCTTTCAGCAAAAGTATGCATACCCTTTTTATTGTCCAAATAATATCCACTATGGAATTCAACCTTATTGTCTGTTTTCATATTCCCCCCCCCCTTTCTTGGCATTAATTTCAGATAGCGTGCGGCTTCCTAATATTCTAGGATTGTTTTGCAAGTAATAATGCTTGTTATATGTAGAGTACGGTATCTAAAAGGAAAAACGGAAATCAGATGCGATGAAAAGGAATCCTGCAATGGATAATGCAAATTGCATCGTTGCATTTGAAAGCATTTGTAAGTGTGAGACTGATTTTGATAGTGAAAATAATGCTTAATAAGGTAATGGAAGAGTGGTAGGTTCTAGGTCCTAGATCCTAACTAGGTCAGTGAAAGACTCCTTAGTGAAAGTCTCATTTAGTTTAGTTTTTAATCAATGAAAACTTAATGATGTCAAATTTTAGTATTAGTAACCTCACAAGCATTAACATGTTCATGTCTTTGTTTTCATTTACAAGGTTTAAAATTCAGTAAGTGAAAAACATATTTTTGCAAAATAACGTATTCAGCATTTTGAGTTGCAAAATCATTGCATTAAACATTCTTCTGTTAGAAAACTGTACATTAATGTATTTTTTTTTCCATTCAGAATGTTTAGCTTGAATCATGAGGAATTGGAATAATTATTTTCAAATATCAACATTTTAAAGGTTACAAATAATTGTAAACTAAAAAAAAATCTGTAGGCCATTTCTGAATACTTTGGAAAGAGTGTTATCACAATCTTTCAACACTTTCTTTTTTCAATTTAGCCTCCCCCAGTTTAGCAATCTCCAGATGTGCTGGGAATTGTAGTCCAAAACATCTCAAGAATGCCAGTTTGGCAAATCAAAAGTAGAATGCCATTCCATTGGGTGACCATCAGTGCCCAAATCTTTGGCTTATCTGGGTGTTCATTTTTTTAAAAGAAATTGGCACAGAAACAACATGCATTTACACTTTCAAGACAACATTACTATTTGTCCTACAACAGATAGCTGCACAAGGGCAATTGTTAAATACTACTTTTGCACTTATCTAGAGTTATGTCCAATTGAATGGTATGGGATTTATAAGACTCCAAGTATCTAGGTCAAAATTTCCTGTACTACTATCTCAGTAATTATTATGCTGGTTTGCGCTGCTTTGCTTTTATCATTAAAGTTGCTCCCATAGTTGATTGCTTTAAGTGAATATGAACAAACTTTGTCTTTTTGACACTTTGTTCTGCAGAGAGTAGTCATCTCCTTTAAACCTAAGCGGTTTCTTTCAAACACTCCAAAGGAAACAACTGCATTTTTTACTATTAATATAACATTGATCCTACTGATGGAAAGGCTTGTTCCAAGAATGGTTCAGCACCTATTCACCCTTCCTTATGTCATTACAAAATAATACTACCTTAATATTAGCTAATTGCATCACCAGCCCTTAGCTTTTTCCATGGCGTCTGTTATGACTAAAGTGCTGTCTATATTTTTTGTTGCACCACTTGTTTCAGCCTTTGTGATCGGTGTCTCAACATTATGAGGCTCGGAATAATATCTGGTTATCTAAGCATATACACTGATGCCATTACACACAGTTTTGCAATTGTGACTTTGGGCCAGTCATACTCTCTCAGCCCATTCCACATCACAAGATTGTTGTTCTGGAGAAAATAAGAGGAATGAGTATTAGGAACGTTGAATTACTTACCAAGTAATAAAGATGAGATAAAAATCTAATAAATAAATAAAATTACACCTTTCTCTACAAATACAACAGAAAAGCAATCAAAGGCTCAAGGAGTCACTAGCAAGGTTAGGAAGAGGATCTAAATGGGAATGGCTTGTAAAGACAGGGAGTATAGAATGAAGGTAAAGATGTAATTTTAAAAATTCTCTATTTTTTAAGGAGTTTTGTTCATTTGTAAGGACTTAATAGGTAAAAAAACAATGGTGACCTTAAGAACGTTTGCAAGTAACAAGTAAATAAAATATGCATTGCCATTAGGAAATGATTTTAGCTGTGAGCTTGAATGAGCTAGCAGTCAATAGTGATAATTTGCAGTTCTTCTAAGAATCATTTTAAAATTTTGGTTTAGATTTCATTTGCAGTTTTTATATTATAAGATGTTTTCAATACTGTAAAAGGGTCACTGTCAGCTTCATAGTGGCAGATAAGAAGTGGCACCCAAAGAGGCAGACCGGTGACCAGAGAGGAGAGGTCATGCAGGGACACAAACAGTGAACCCCCAAATACATTGCAGCTGATTACCTGACCTCAGCACCATGAAGAATGGGTGCTGGAATTTGCAGATTTAATCTGCCTTCATACTATGATGGAACAGTGGGTAAAACTCACTTTATTTCAATACTGTGCTGAAATGTAGTAAGGAGGCTCCCCAGGAGGGAAGGGGGTGCAGTCCAGAGGAGTAAGAGGCAACTCAGTTACATGTGAAAGAGGATGAAGACAGCCCCCCTCTAATAGTTTACATCAGGGGTGAAATTCAAAATTTTTCCCTGCCGGTTCTGTGGGCGTGGTTTGGCGGGCGTGGCAGGGGAAGGATACTGCAAAATCCCCATTCCCACCCCACTCCTGGGGGGAAGGATATTGCAAAATCTCCATTCCCACCCCACTCTGGGGCCAGCCAGAGGTGGTATTTGCCGGTTCTCCGAACTACTCAAAATTTCCGCTACCGGTTCTCCAGAACCTGTCAGAACCTGCTGAATTTCACCCCTGGTTTACATAGTATATTGTAGATACTAGAGTCCTCAGTCTGGCAAGATTTTGTCTATACAGGTATGAAAACAATAAAGAACTCAGTGTAGAAGAATCACGTGTCATTTTTGGGTTTTGGCTAACGGATACATGGAAATAATGTCATACAACTATTTAAATCATGGGCTGAGGCTACCAGATGATCAGGGAAGAAATTTGGGTAGTAGAGACAAACTGATGTTGCTGTAAACTACAAATGGGACAGGGCTTTAGAAAGTTCTTCAATAGTTAAGTTTACATCACTAAAAAAGAAGTGATTGCTTAATACATTCTGGTTCTGTTAGAAATCATTTGTAAAAAAAAAAAAAAAAAAAAAGACCATCTGTGAGTGGGGTTTGTAATAAGGGCCTGAATTATAATCTCATATTTTAGCTTTTACCAGCATTTTATTGTTTCATTGGCATGTTCATTAAATACAGGTAGTCCTCAACCACAATGGAGCCCCGTTTCTAAGCAAGACAGTTAAGTGTGTTGTGCGTTCACGATCTTTTTTGCCACAGTTGTTAAGTGACTCACCTCAGTTGTTAAGTGAGTCTGGTTTCCCTCATTGACTTTGCTTGTCAGAGGTTGGGTGGGATGGTTGCAAATGGTGACTATATGACACTGAGGCAGTCCAACTGTCAGAAATACATGCCAGCTGTCAAGTACCCGAATTTTGATCATGGGGTTGCTGCAACCATTGTAAGTGTGAAAACTGGTCATAAGTCACTTTTTTCAGTGTGGTCGTAACTTCGAACATTCACTAAATGAATGGTTGTAAGTCAAAGACTACCTCTGCAGACAAATACTGCAATCTACCTAAAGAGGACAAGAAGTCCCTATATCCTTCTTTAGCAGCCTTTGAATTTATGCAGGACTGGTTGGCTTCTTTTTCATACTAACTGCACGAAGGAAAGATAGAATATCAAGTTTCTAGTCATCTCTTGAAAAAGAATGAGGATAAGCCTAGACTTTGTCCATTTAAATACCATATGTTAGAAAGCATTATTAAACTGCTAAAACAGTCAAGTAATAATAGTATTAAAGCAACATACCTTTTGTTATTCAGACAATTTATAGTTCAGATTTAGTCTCATTACTTAAATATGAGAGTTTAGTGTAAAAACTAAAGTTTTGGTTTCTAATTTGGCTTTCCCAAAGTGATGCTGTCTAAATGTTATGGACAACAGCTTTCATCAGTCATTGTAAACACAAGCCTTTTGGGGAATTTTAGTCTTACATGCATGAAGATAACAGATAGGGAGAAGTTATTAAATGAATGGTTCTGTATGTATATCAGTTCGCTTCCAGGCTAAATTGAAATGGATCTGGTTAATACTTGGAAGGGAGCTCAGCAGAAATTGGAAGGCTATAGGCTAAACTTGGGGGGTGGGAACTAATAAGACAGTAGCAAATCTCTTCCGTATTGCTACAAAGCTGTCTGGGCAAAGAAGGATCAGATTTACCATTTGAAGAAAGGATTGAATTTTAGCCTGTGCAATCCAAGGCATACAGGTAGTCCTCAACTTATGACTACAGTAGGGACCAGAACTCCCGTCACTAAGCAATGCGACTGTTAAGTGAATCGTGCCCAATTTTACAAACTTTTTCCCATGGTCGTTAATCATCATGGTCGTTAATCAAGTTACACAGTCATTTAAGTATATCTGGCTGCTCCATTAACTTTGCTTGTTGGAAGCTCCCTGGGAAGGTTGCAAATGGCAATCACATGACTCCAGGACCTTGCAACCGTTGTAAATACATGCTGGTTAGAATTGTGTGATATCAGTGTGGAAGCAAACAGCTTGTATCTACTGGCCTGGTGCTAGATATGTTGCAAACTGCAGCACTGGGTATGAAAACTGGAATTGCAGTAAGGTTACCAGGTCTGGACTGCAAAAATCTGAATGACAACTAGATGGCAGCAAAGAGAAAAATAAATTTTTGCAGCCCAGCACTAGCACTACCCTAGTTGCCATGGAATATTTCTGTTTCAGAAATGTTTAATTTCAAAACCGTTACCTATAATTTTGTAGCTGTTTGGTTGAAATAAAGTTGTAACTGCTTAGTTGTATGATAGTGTAAGGATCAAATCTTCCTTGCAGACTCTGATGCCTTGAACTTCAACACCCATCATCCCCAGCCACAATACTGTTGGGATTATAGAAATTATAGCACATCATATCTGGAGTGTCTTGGCTTGAAAAAATTGATTTCTTAGATAAAAAACTTATCTCTTCAGCGGATTCAAACTTAATCTGTTAAAAAGATGCAAAAGTTCTACAGTTCCATTGAATGAGTATCAGTTGACTTGATTATTAATGTTTTCCTTCCTGGTGCATTAAATGTTAAAATGTATTTTGGTTTAATGATATTTGTATGCCTGTTTTTGCTTCCTTTAGCCATGGTGTTAATCTGCCTCTGTTTCTGCATTCTGCTTCTTTGTAATCAGTTAACCTACTTTTTCATTTTGTACCAGTCTGAAAATCAGCCATACAGCATTTTTCCTTCTAGTTAGTTCTCAAAATTTGGTGTGTTTAGAACATGTCAAGTGTGAAACAGGCCCTTCCAGTCATTTTGAAAGTCATTTTGTTCTCTGAACAATTTTGTTTCTGCTAAGAACGCTTTCCAAATAATTGAAATAGTCTGTTTTGTATTTAAGACAGGCATCTTTTGAGTTCAGAACAGTTCAGATTTGAAACATTTTTCACACTCTTGCTCAATATTATGTAACTGTTAAAGGATCTGTGCTAGGGAAAAATGCCATTTCTTAATGGTAACTCTGAATGAGAGACATACTGTATATATTTTACATATGTGCAATTAAGTGGCCCAGAATATATAGTCTTGTTTCACTTTGCTTACATTGCAACAGCATAAGATAATTTATAAAATAATGCTTAGGAAAGATCTGCCTGGATTGGCTTCAGTGAGATTTCTGTAAAATGAGTGCTCTGAACTTGAAACGTGATTTTAATTCTTTTCCAGAGCAGAATAGTGCTTTGAAAACCTCACATTTGCTGCAGAAATTCTGTATCAAGTACTTTGTATTATTTTGCTTTAATAAGGCTTATATCCTGAGATGCCCAAAAGACTCATGTGGTATGCATATGAAATAAAGGTGAAAAATTGTGTTGTTTATGAAAGATAGATGCTGTTAATCCTACTCACTCCAGTTGACTAAATCCTTTGTTATAACACATGAATAAAAATCTCTGGTTTTCAGTAAAAAGGGTTCATTTAATTACAGTTGAAATTGATCCTTCATATTCCAAGGATCTTAGTTTGTATTTCAGGGGGTTTCCAAACTCACTAAAGCAAAGGGTTAAAAAATAACAGTTAACTAAGTTTAGATAGCTACCACGTTAGAAATCTTATTGGTAGATGCTTACCTTTTAGGTTTCTTTAATTTTTTTTCTCTTATCTTTTCTCTTTATTTTTTTTAGCTTTAAAATTATGTCTTTATTTGCATCCATAAACCTTCATGTGTTAAGATAAAGAAAACTGTAGTGTTCCGCCCAATTTTGCTGCTGTTGTTTTTCAGATAACAGTGCAAATACAGTGTAACTTTCCCTTTTCCAGGTTGCGTTGAGAAGACAACAAGCCCAAGAGGAAGAGCTGGGGATTAGCCACCCCATCCCATTGCCTAGCGCCACAGAAATGTATGTGAAGAAAGAAAACAACGCTAACAGTTCCTGCCTGTTGGAAAGCACCAGCCCACCCCAGTCAACAACCACAGCAACTGTAGTGTCTACCTCATCCACAGGTAATGTCCTGGATAAAGGGACCTCCCTTCAAAGTCTTACATCTGGGGGGGGGGGAAATACATTGTCATGAGTTTCTTGGACTCTAACAGATCTAATTTGATTTCAGTAAACCAGAGATGCATGCATAAAAGCACATATAATAATCCTATGGAGATCCTTAGTCATCCAAGTCATGGTTGTCCCAAAGGTGCTTTTTCAGGAAGCTTCTTGGATGAGAAGCGAAATGTCTTCAAAGAAAAACCAGAAGTCCAGTTGCCTCTTGAAAAAAGCACCTTTGGTACAATAATCCTGTTTTATGTTACATCTTTACAGCGTACATTCTTTTAAAGGTATCGTTTTGGTTAAAGTTGAAGAGCCTGCCTTAATCCGATTAAATTATTTGTCCATAAATTCAATGTTATTTCTTCAGACACTATTTGGTTTGACAGTGAATCAGAAGAAAAGCTTTAGACTAGGGGTTTTGAACTTTTCAGCCAGAAGATCTATTAGTTAATATATATATATATTTGTGGGATCCCTGATCAAAAGGGCCCAGGTTACAATCACTGCTTCGTGAGCTGCATTGGTTGCCCATTTGCTTCCAGGTGCAATTCAAGGTGTTTGTTATCACCTTTAAAGCAATGCATGACATGGATCTAGTCTACTTGAGGAACCATATCACCTCAATGGGACTGGCCCACTCCACCCATGCCGGCAGAGGGGGCATATTGCAGATCCCATCAGCCAAGGAATTTTGGCTGGCGGGATCCAGGAGAACAGCCTTCTCTGCCATGGCTCCTGCCTCTGGAATATCTTACCTCCTAAAGTGAGATTGGCTCCCACCCTCCTGATGTTTCCTAAAAGCCTTAAGATCTGGCTTTGCCAGATTGCTTGGGGACCCAGTGGGAGATCATCTTACTGGAGCTGGTTGACTAATTAAAACTTAATCCCACTTCCCACCTCCCACTCCTTGTATGTCCTTCCTTTCCCATCTGGGGTTAATGATTTTATTTGTTAATGATATTATCCATTGTATTTCTATGATAGTTGAGTTTTATTATTTTTAATGCTTTAATGTTTTTTGTTGTAAGCTGCCCAGAATCTTTGGTTACGAGATGGGCAGCAAATAAATTTCATAATTACATACATACATACCGGTACATACATACATACATACATACATACATACATACATACATACAGCAAAGTGCAAGTGATAAAAAAATTGACTGCATTTACATGTACTTTTTTTTCACTGTTAGTCTCTCTCAGCACTCCCAAGTTTTTTAAAAAACCAAACCAAACCATGTTTTAGACTTTATAAAGTGTGGCATAGTTCTGGTATTCATTGAGGCATTGTTATTTTTTGGGGGGGGAGTTGAGGTTGCGTGAGCCTAAAGAAAGTTGTGGTTGCATTAAGAGGCAGAGATACGTTAATGAGTTGACTCCTGAAGCCTTCCATTTTTGCTGAAACCCAGAGCTTCATTCATGTGAACCACAATGAAGGATGCTGCAAATCATAGTTCAGTGACCAGTGAAAAACCCTCAGATCTCAATTGGCTTTAAAAAAGCAATTTTAACTGCAGTCTGTAGTTTAGTTTGATTATTTGAAAAATTGCATTCCCTCTCAATCTATGGATTATGCAGAACTTCCTGCATTCTAAATTATATAGCCAGTAAGTCCTGTTAAGAACAGTCAGCAGAATGCTATATATGATTTCTTATTTATACACTTAAGTTCCTCTGAGTTTGAGCAGAATTGGATACCAGCAAAAGAAAAAAATGTTCAGGCACAGCTTTAATAAGTCACAGAAGTCGATGGCAGTTTCATAATTTGTGTTTCATTCTTCTCCCCAGTCGAGACAGTTTGAGCAGCCGCCATTATTGTCCACAAGTCCATGACACCAGATTTTTCATTTGACAACTCCAGAAAGCAGTGGGTTCACTCCTTTCTTGTGAAGTTTTCTCTCCCTCCCACTTCCTTAGAGGTATAGCAGTTTTTCTTTCAAACTTCATCACACCGTACATGGTTTACCGAGAGAGGAATAGGGTGTGAAGGAGCCACACAAATCATACAAGGTACCAGAAAAGTCTTTTTTTTGCTGTATCCATTTTATTGGCAGGCCAGAAATATTATGGCACATTGAGAGGCCAGAGTCAATTTTTCAAGCCTCTGGTGACACGCCATGCTTCCTGAGGGGGAAAAAGTAAGAAGACAGAACAGAAGGGGGGGAAAAAGGGAGAGGGCTTACCATTATTTTCATTCCTAAGTCTTGTCATTGTATTTCAGTCTGTTTTATTTTTAAAACTGGTTATGCTAATGGAGATCAAGAATGTAAAAGAAGCATGAAACAGATGTTTTGAGCCTGAAAATTCCGCACTTCTTACTGAAAAGGATCTAGTGTTAAGATTGTAGCCTAAATACATCACCTTCAGCCATGATAAAGTAGAGGAAACTGGATGAGTTACATGAGAAAATGAAATAATGAAGGTGTTTTGATAGCTAAACCTTTAGAAACTAGGTGCTTGTGTGAGAAAAGCAAAAGAAGGATTTGTATTTTCACTGTGCCTGTGTTTCTTACTTATTTTTCTCATTATGACAGAGAACATAATCCTTCTTCTCCTGGGCTTGGGCCATTCAGAATCATATCTTAATTTAAGTGTGACATTGACTCATGTGTTTGTATGTGTGTTTGAAATGTGACTTGGTCACATGGCATGAGCAGACATAAAGCACATACAGTACGATTCCTCTGCAAAAGATCACTTTTTATCTCTTGAAGAATTCAATGTGTGTCCTGGTTGCCAAAAAGAAAGAAAAGGGTGGTTTGATAGAAGAATGCAGCACATTGCTCTTGAGGGAAAATAAAACAAATTCTCACATCTAATTTAAAAGGGGGAACAGGAAGAATTATATTGTCTGTCTTTTTAAGAGCAAGACAAACATGAATGAAGACTGTTGACCCATCTCTTCTACCACCACTTGTACCTTGATTGAGCAGATTATGGCATGATGATTTGCTAAGGAGGCATCTGCTTGTAAAGGGGTTCATCCATATGATTGTTTCTTAGATATAGTGGTGCTTATTCCTGATTTTAGCTCAAAAACAGACCATCTGTGCCTCCCAATCCAATTTTTTTGGAACCCATCCATCATATTAAAAAACCCTAGTTTCAACTGGAGTCAAAAAGCTTTCCTTTAAAAAGGCTTGATATAGTTTTTAAACAATCTCCTAAATTCCATGGAATAAGTAAAATCCAAGCCTTCCACATATTTAAGGCCTGCTCTATCTAGCCTTTGCCTTCTCATCCATGTATTGGTAGAATCTGGCCAGAAAAGGGTTATCTCCTCCTCCTGTTGTACAAAATGGGAACATACTGTAGCTGTCTTTAATACTTGTTTTCACTCACTCCTGGTTAATCCTTACCTTTGCCCCAACCAAAGCAAAGTTTTCTTTTTTTTACAAAATGAAAATAATATTTCACATAAGGTTCTTGCAAAAATGAATTAGATAAAGAAAGTGCCTGTGTAGTCCTATAGGAAGGCAGTGACATAGGGGTATGACTATTTTGTTAGTCAAACTTAGACTATTAGGAGGTGATCACAATATAATTTTTAAGATGTTTATAAAATTCTAGCACAAAATGCTCATAGGATTTTAAAAACGTGCTTTCATAATCTCTCTTTAAGAGATTGAACTATCTAGCAAGACCAGAATTTAATACTTAAACTTTTATTAGATTTGAGGAGAAAAAAGTAGTTGTATTGCTAATTTTTCTTTTGGATACATTAATCACATTTGGTGGGAACAGTTTGCTATTATATGAATACAGTTCTACAAATAAGTGCAAAAGCCATTTTTACATGCAAAGCCATTTTTTAGATTTGGCCGACTCCAAATATTTGGATGGTTTGACTAAAAATTTTGGAAGTTTCATTTTAATCTATCTGAAAGATGCTGGTGTTAAAAAACAAAATACCACATTTCTTCCCTTTTCATTTGCTTACATGTAGCTTATGGTTTCAGTCATTAAAAAAATGAGATAAAAGCTACTGGAATGAAGATGGTCAGTAGGTAAATTGGTGCAAATTAGCATATATGCGCAAAACTTGTGCACAAATGTTTGATATTTATTTACAAAATAAATGATATTGGAAATATCATTAATGAACATTCATTTAAATGATTGCAATCTATAGTTTATGGTTAAGTAAATTATAAGGATTACTTGAAACCATACAGTTCCACAAATGAAAAAGTTAACATGGAAAAAATTTAGGACGAACATTTTCCATGTTGTCTTGTCTCATTGGTATAGACTTGGGGATTGCTGGAATTGTTTTAATCTCCAGTTAATCCATATATACTCCTATAGTGTATCCATGAAGAGCTTCCTAGATCTTCATACTAACAGAATTGGGTATTAAAAGGATATATTGTAATCTTCACTTTGCTTCTTCAATCCAACCCAATGAATGGCTAATTGGAACAGAAGGAGAAAAGCAAACCTGCCCTAAATTTATAAATACCCTATTAAATATTCAAACTGGTATATTGAAATCCATTGTACATGGAGGCTGCATGATTTGAAGTGTTCAGCTGGAATGCTGTGCAGCTACCCAGTTTTGCAAGGTGAGTAGAGTATTCAGTATTTTATGATTGCTAGCCACTTACCAATTGATCATTTCTGAATTCAGATTCAGGTTTTCATTTTGTTAAAACTTTAAATAGCTTGAAAGAGGCTAAAGTTAATAACTCTTAATTATTTCCTACATTGACTTTTCTCTGACAAATTAAAAATCTAGCATACAGTATTTATTTGTCTCTTGGCCGTATTGGTTACAGAAATGCAGCATCGATGCTGAATTTAGCCATGCCATTCCATTCTTGATTAACAGTCAGTTCATTGAAATGCTCATTCCTAAATCCTTAGAAGTGGTGATCAAGGTGAATGTTAGGCATTTATCAGCCTGTTCTACTCTGTATATTGGCAACTGGAGGTCCAGAAAATGTAGTCAATAACACACCTGGTGAGGATGAAGAAAGCTGGCGCTGGCCTATGTTTTAAAATTATTAGGAAGTTTTTCCAGGGTACAGTCTGTAATGAGCTTTGAATATCAGTACCATATGGAGTCTTTGCCCTTCTCCAGGCTAGATTAAGGACTCTGTGATATCATGCTATCATGCTATCATCTCTGTTGAGTTGTTCAACAGAGCAGTTGAACAATTTTTCCCTTCACGGTGCTGTACTGTATCTGGAGTAGTAGTGAAGGCATCTGTTTTGTTAAAGTTTTGGAGAAGGGTGAGCCAGTTCCCATTTGGTGATAACTCTTGTTATCTCACCTCCCGGATGCTGTTTAGCCTGTCTTCTTGTAGAGCACAAGTGTCAAATTTGATCGTATCACGTGACACATCACAATGTTTTTTGCCTTTGTAGAGCCAGGGTGGGCGTGGCCTGCGTGTGATGCATCTGGCCCACGGGCCACCAGTTTGACACCTGCTGTAGAGCTTCAGTTGCTGACCCAGTGATATCCAAATACCACCATCTCCGGGACTTCAAATGCAAGAGAGGGCATGTAGTTCGGCCACTTGGCAGCTTCTCTCATAGCAGAAGTTGGTTTTACAAATCACAGTACAGATGCACACAACGTGAACTAAAACATGGAATAGATGGAGCTTTAAAATGGAGCTTTAAAATGCGTTCTGCTGGGAAGTTGAACTTCAAATTACTTTTGTGAGATTGGGAAAGGTGAAAATAATGATGATATGGAAGTGCTGAAATCAGGAAGTTAGTCTAACTTCGTCTTTCTTCTCTCTTGTTGGAACCTTGCTTTAGAGCATGGCATCTCGTTATGAGCAGGGACGTGGATAAACCTGAATACATCAAGACTTGGATGACAGAAATGATGTATACCTTGTAGAAAGAGAGAGGGTGAATATAACAGTCTATAAATATTTGAGAGGTAATAATATGAAGGAAGGGGAGGCATTATTTACAATGTTTGCAGCAGCATAACAAAGAGTGATGGCTTGAAACTAAAAAATACAAGGGAAATAATTAAATTGGGAGACGCTTCCTTTCTTAACTAAAGGTTCAATTAGACCATTGGAACACAAGGCAATGCTTCAAGCATCATTGGCAGATGGATTTAAGAGAATTGCTTAGGACTATTCTCGAGACAATTCTTAAGCTCTGCAGAGGTAGGTTATTTATATTAGATAGCGAAGTGCCTAGCAACATGTTGCATTTGTGACATGGCTAGCAATAATATTGGGAGAAAACCCAAATAACCACAAAACTACATACAAATAAACGCGAAAACCTCAAAAAACAAATATATATATATATATATATATATATAATGTTTAGTATGCAGTGGAGATATTTCCAAAATGCCAGTGTGGGGGGTAAATTGGATTCAATTTTCCCTCCCTAATCACAATACTATGGAAATTTTCTCTCATTCCTCTCCCCTCCCCCACTTGCATACAGCCATTAACATTAGGGAGAAAAGTTGTCACTAAGCAGTAAATGATGTAGTTTTCTCTTACTATTTACTCCCATGAGAGGGGAAGGATTTATTCCCAGGAGGGGGAAGGATTTATCGATAGCATGTTCCCAAGGACAGTGCCTCAGACATACAGAGACTCATCGGCATCTGTTCTTTAGTTTTTTAAAGCACAGAAGCTTATTGCTGATCACATCAATAGCATGAGATATGGTGTATAGGCTCAAGTTCACATTAAATAAAAGCAAAAGCAATGAACCCATCAAGAGTTTGCAATTGCATTTGCAAATATGTCTTTTTAAAGTGCACGCTTAAAAATGTAAGGCAGTCTTCCCCAATTTAGATGCCCTTCAGATATGTTGGGGGAGCAACATTTCTAGAATTCCCAGCTTATTTTTAGTTAATTATTTAAATTGCAAAGGATGACCGGAGATACATAATGACATTTTTAAAAAAAAATTATGGCATATTTTCCAGAGAAATAAATATTTGTGCTTAGGTAGCTGTTCCAGCCGGGCTCACAATTTGCAAGCAGTTGCTCATAATAGAACAGGGATGCAAGCTGGGTTGCCCCATGAAGCTTTCTCTGAAGACAAGACTGACTTGGAATGTAAAAAAGCTGCAAAGGACTTCTTGCCATCTGCAGTGGTTGAAAAAAAGCAAACCTAGACCAGTTAATTACGCAGAGAGGCAGATAATTTGGCTGCAAAAACTGAACAGCTACAGATGGCGGCAGAGGTTATAGTTTTGAAATAATAGAAAATACTTGTAGCTTGGGTTTTACATTTTGGTGGTGATTTGCTCTCCATGCTTGTTTCAATTTAGCTTCTGAACGTTTTGTTACCAGACTAGGTAACATCATCATCAGGATTTTCTTGTCCTATTCTCCTTAGCTTATAAATGTCTTGGGTGCCAGCGTGGTCAGTTGGTCGTGTGATTGGTTGTTCATTTGGAGCTATATTTAAATTATGAGCAGCTGATTGGTTCTCTTGTGGATTGGTTGTTCGAATGGTCTGTTTTATTACGTATTCATATGCTGGATCTAGATCAATATGCTTGTTAATTGCTCCGTTTGCTTCCAAATATGTCCAGTGACTTGAGCAGCAGCCCAAACATGGTGGACCTAGAAGTCATTTTATTTTTCTAACCGGTTGGACTCTGTCCAGTTGTCTATCAATCCAAAAACTGAACAGGACCAGACCTGATTTGGTATGAGCAAAAGTTCAGAAGTGAGCCAGATTAGGCTGCAAGGTGAAGTGGAAAACATTTGCTTATAGGCGAAGCAGTCAGGCAGCAGCTTGGAATATCGGTGACTATTTTATTTTAAGTTTCTTCTCTTCCAGTCATGTAACCCAGAATAGCACATCTAGAGCAGACCCCACCCCACACTTCCCATTGCACTCATACGCATAGATATATATATGGGCACTGCTGGCAAATTGTAGGAATTCTCTTTAGCATGCTTTCCAATCTACTTCACCCACTGGACTTCTGAGCAATAACTTTGTCACTGTTTTCACAGCTTGGAAAATTGGTTGATTTCATTGTATTCAGCTTTGAAAATGTTCCTTCCCTGTCCATTAGCTTTTGTTCAAACTAACATGTAGGAATCAGTACTTTGGTTCAGACAACATACTTGAATTTAGCATGATTTATTTCATTTGTTATACTATGTACATTATTAGGATTAATACTATATTAAACTAATAGAAGAGAATATCTATAATTCAGGATTGATCTGTGGAATTCTTGGTGCTCTCTGAACTGGTTGTTTGTTTCCTTGTTTGCTAGTTAGGTAATGAAAAGTATTAAACTAATTTTATGTATTAAAAAAAGTTTGTAAACAATATCGATTGGATTTACACAGCACATTAAACCAAATCCAGATAATCTATCCGGTAAGCAGGAAAGTTAATTTACTATGATCTGTATTGAATAACTTGTGTAAAGAAACAGTATAAAATAAGGGAGGTATCTGCTGGTAGAAATTCACCACATGCTACTTCAATAGAAGCTGTATGCTAGAATCCGCAATTAGAAGATAACAAACAAGACTTGATTGCTGATTTTATTTTGACCATTTTTATTATAATTTCTAAACACACATTTTAACTTTATTTGTGACTTTGTGTGTCTACCTATTCAAAAATGCACTTGGATAACTTATAGTTCTGTTTAGAATGACATGCCATTGAATTCAGAGGCATTTACTATGAGGTAACGAGGAACAGGGATGCAGTGTAGTTGCTTTGTTTTATTTGCAGCACTTCTGAACCATACAGTTGAGTGTCTGCTTCTCTTTGCCAAAATCCTCCTTGTGTTTATCATTTTGTGGATTCTAGAATACAGCTTCTATTGAAGTAGCCTGTGGAGAATTTCTATCAGCAGATACCTCCCTAATTTTATTTTTAGAGTGAGCTTATAATAATTTTAACCCAGTCTTACTTTTCCAAGGTCTGCCCTTTTAGATATTCATAAAAGGCTCTTACTCCCCACTTAACCTAGTCTTTGATATGTCATTGAAAAGATTACAGTCTGATGGCATCCATACTAATATTAGACTTTACAGAATTGTAGGTGAAGTTATTTATGCTTGGATTTTCAGTTTTTTCTCTCTCAAAATGATCTATTCTAATACAGTATTTTTCGATGATTTTGTGTTATCATTTGCTTCATATCCAGTGAGCTCTATCCCTCAGCTCTGACTAGTGTGGGCATCACATTGAGCCATAAACTTACTGATTTAGTTTGGGTTTATCATGATCTTTCAACCTGGCTTGTGAAGTGTGGCATTATGTGTGAACCCACCGATCTAATTCAGAAAATCATGATTATAATGTGTTTCAATATGCGTGAACTATATATAATTCTTCAATAGGCCATTTTTTAAAACATGAAAACATTGAAAAAGTATGTGAGGAGTGAATAGGACATTCATTTTCCTTCTGGGGAAAAATGCATGTGGTTCAGATTGTAATTGTGAGAGGGCAGTTGTTCAAGAAAGAAAATAATATCTTGTTCATTGTCATCAAAAACTCAGAAGGGCTTCCCATAGGAAGCCTGTATTAGAATATTACATCCAGTTTTGGCTGCCACGATATAAAAAGTTGTTAAGATTCTAGAAAGAGTGCAGAGAAGAGCAACAAAGTTGATTAGGGACTGGAGGCTAAAACATAAGAACGGTTGCAGGAATTGGGTATGTCTAGTTTAATGAAAAGAAGGACAAGGGATGACATGATAGCAGCGTTCAAATATAAGGGACTGCCACAAAGAAGGGTGTGTGTGTCAACCTATTTTCCAAAGCACCTTAAGGCAGGACAAGAAGCATAGACGTCAAGGTGAGAACTAACCGAGAAATAAGGAGAAATTTCCTGACAAAACAATTACCATAATCACTAGAATGGCTTGCCTTCAGAAGTTGTGGGTGCTCCATCATTGGAAGTTTTTAAGAAGAGAATGGACAACCATTTGTCTGAAATGGTATAGGGTCTCCTGCTTGAGCAAGGGTTGGACTAGATTTCCATGGTCCCTTCCAACTCTGTTTCTCTGTTAGTCTTCCTCAATCTGGTTCATGCAGATGCGTTGGACTTCAATTTTCCAAATTTCTAATTACTGATATCTGCAAGAGACTGGGCTGCAGAAAGCTTTTCAGTTGCACATGCTTGGAAGTCTTTCTTACTCTGTGGCCAGGAACACAACCCATGGGATGGGAATTACTCCCTTCTAAATTAGTCCCAAATTCTATTGGCCATCACTTGCAAGAAACTGTAGCCTCTGTTTTCAAATTAATGCAGAAGTTCAGATCAGAGTGTGCTCTGCATCTTATGTCAAATTTGTTGTCTTAAATAGAACCACAGTTTTTCAGGCAGATTATAAATGTTGATCTATGAAAAACTGCCCTTGACTTGTCCCCAAGATAAAGTGAGAGCGGTACCAGCATAATCACAGAGAACACTTCCTCCTTTTCAATTCATAAGTTTTATGACTTGGATGTAAATTATTCCAACAACAGTACTCCAAATTTCCATTAATTATTGATTAGATACTGTTAATTAGAGATTAGATGTTCATCACTATGACTAGAATTGTAGGAAGAAGAGTCTAGATGAGCTCTGTGACAGCCTAATGCAGAGATGTAATTCCCTAATGCTGTGTAATTTTTAATGCAGAGAATTATAACATTGTTAGTACAGAAAGCCATGCTTCATATACAGACTCTAGGGATTGAAAGGGGTGTTGCTGATGTTTTCATGGATTCATTAGACTAGGTATCCATAATATCCGGCTTACATTTCTTTGCATTTTCCAGGATTTTTAGTGTTGAATTGGAAGCTTTAACCTCAATTTTAAGGCACTTATTTTTGTCCTAAATTCTGCCTCTCAGAAAAGAGGGAAAACCATTCCAGTTTCATCTAAGAATGAAAACTCACCATGGCCCTTAGCCTCCCACATTACCAAAAAATTAAAGAAATATCAGCCTCACACATTCCATGGAAGTTGAGCTTTGATGCTGGAAGCCATGTGAATTATTATTGCCCAACCTTAATTTAAGGGTTTAAATTTAAGGGTTTAAAACCATGAATGTGTTCTTAACGTAGCTCTCAAGCTCTCAATTTCTCTGGGTACCCATTTTCCAGTGAAGCTAAGATTAATGAAATGTTCAGGGTAGAGGCCCCTACCCATCTCTGGAGATGGCCATTTAGCTATGGCCACTGCCTTGTTTCTTAGGTCAAATCTAATTTTGGATTGGGTTTGGTTATTTTACTGAATATCATTTAATACTAAGTGAAATATGCCTATGAAATGCCACTTAGTTGTAATCTTCTTTACATTTTTAAAAACATAACATTTTTATCCCTTGAAGCAGTGTATCAGACCGTGAGCCACAGTGCACAAACTGTGAATTAAATGTTAATGTTGAATGGCTTTCAATGACTGCCTGCTGTAATTTTTAATGCAATGAATAATCTGGAATTCCTAGTTGTATAACAAATGGAAGAACCTGTCCACAAGAATATAAATCAATGCTTTTGATCAATATAGTACACTACTGTGCACAATGTAATAGGGTGGATCAATTTCTAGTATTAATGTCTGCCGTTGGCAACTGTGCCAACTTTTCAATGGTGTGGGAAAATATTATGGTCCTTTCACTGTATTTAAAACAGAGCCAAGTGCTTTTCTGACCAAAAAAAAAAAGAGAGAAAAGAAAATCATCCTTGAGAATCACATGACACTAGGCATTGACGTCTTTCCTGATAAAGCCCCTGCCTGCCCCCAGAGCTGTCTTCTCTTGTGCAGATAGGCCTTATAAGAACGCTTGATAATATTTACAACAATTGTACTGTTCCAATTTGAAGCCTTTTGCACATATCCTAGAGTTCAGTGGATAGTTTTAGCAGTATCAGAATGCCTCAGTAACCATTTTGTTTGAGGGATCGAGAGTGCTGGAGTTAGAAATGGCAAGTAAGGAGCACGCAACTAAATATAGACATCAATAGAATGAGGCCCATGCACTCTGTATAGCAACAATAAGCAATATTGATATACAGTTAGCGATCGCTTATTTGCTCTTTGGAATATTGAACAGCTTTTAAAAAAAAATTTGTCCACTAGGAAAATGATTAAATTGCAAAATTGTAAGTACCCCATAGTTCTCCTATAGAGAAATAGAGAATATAAGTATAATTCAGCCTGAATTGTGCTAACCCTTACCTTTTTTCCATATGGTAGAAGTTTAGAGCTCAGTTAAAAATATATTTCCATATTTTGGGCCATTAGATTTGTAGTCTATAACAGGGATGTCCAACCTTGACAACTTTAAGACTTGTGGACGTCAACTCCCAGAATTCCCTTCCATGCTGCCTGGGGAATTATGGGAGGTGAAGTTCATAAGTCTTAAAGTTGCGAAGGTTGGACACCCCTGGTCTATAAGAATAGGCAAGGGAGAATAAAACATGGAAATGTAAGCACCTGTAACATAGCCTATAAAAAATAATCAAGTCAGATGGAAATGGTTCACAAAGAGAAAGAGGCTATGGGATCTGGTTTATTTCTAGATTCAGTGGGCCCCATTTTGTTTAGACTCTCTGACTGCTAACATAAGTTTCCCTTCTGTATATTTTAGTTTTTATAATTTATTTTTTATTATTACAGGCAGTTTCTATTTCACAGCTACAATATAACTACTGTATTTTTTTCACAAAATAGCCAATTGTGCTTGACATAATACAATGCCATGCGACCCAATTATATGCATTGTGGCAAGGATACAAACAATTTGAAAAAAATCTAATAATATTTTAGATATTATTACCTTAACTTTGTTTAAGATTATTTGATATGTATCATTCTAATTATATAAACACAACTCTGGCAGAGGGCAAGTCTACATGGAAGGGAATTATCATTTCATTTATTGTAAGTTAATGAAAACAATGCAATTATTAGAAGCATAATTATCTTTAATTAATTTAATCTTTAATTTATTTAATTTCTTAAAGTTACTAGAGAGTAAACTCAGAGATTATAGAGATTATTTGTGAGTATCCCTATAATGAACTTTATTGTATCAACACCTTCCTGAATTAGTACATATTTTAATTTACCTTTTTATAAATAAATTTGCTCAGGTAGACACTATTAAGTTATTTAAATCACCATTATGTCTCAAAAAGTGCCAAGTGTTTGAGCTCCTTCTCAAAAATGTGTTTTCTTTTATTAGCTAAATTAGTACATGGAAGTTGACTTGCTAAACAGCTGTGTAAAATTCTACTAGTATATTTCCTGTTAAATAAGAGGACATAAGATTGAGAGATGAGGACTTTCTTGAATAGATATTGTCATACTAGAAGATTCAATTTCCTTAGTCCTCTTTTACTGTATGGGTGTGGAACTGGTTTTACTTGTCGCCATTTTGTTTTCTATAGAGAGATATTATGTAATTTTTCTAAACTTTCCAGCCCAGAGCAGTATTTTTATTGCTATAGTATAGACTCATTCAGTGCTGCCTTCCTTGATACAAGGTAGGCTACTCTGGCTGTTTCTGACACAGTCATTTGCTGAGATGGGCAGCTGTAGAAATCCAATAAATAAGTGAAATGTTATCATTTTAAAAATGATGAAGATATATTTATCACTGGGCAGAACACATATTTCTATATTCTATAAATGGTAAGTAGAGACAGTCCTTGATTTACAACCACAATTGTGACCACAATTTCCATTGTTAAGCAAGGTGCTTGTTAAGTAAATTGTGCCCGATTTTATGACCTTTTTTGCCACAGTTTTTAAGTGAATCGCTGTGGTTGCTAAGTGAATCATGCAGTTGTTAAGCAAATCTGGCTTCTATTATTGACTGCTTATTGGAAGCTGGCCGAGAAGGTTGCAGATGTTGTTCACATGACCCTGGGAAGCAGAAACCATAGTAAATACATGCCAGTTGCCAAGGCCCGAATTTTGATCATATGACCATGGTGATACTGCAATGGTTGTAAGTGCGAGGGCCAGTTGTAAGTCACTTTTTTAGTGTTTTGTAACTTCAAACAGTTGCTAAATGAATGGTTGTAAGTCAAGGACTCTATATCTTATTTCAACCATCGCTTATACTCTGTCTCTCTAATAGAAATACTCTTAAGGATCCTACGGGCAAAGCAAGCTTGGAAACATTGAACCCCTTTTGATTTGGCAAGTGCTGTGCCATTGCTAAATATTTGACAGTGGGTACAAGTAACATTTCTACGCACATACTCCGAGGGGACACCTCAGCACTGCCCTGCCTCTGCATGTGGAGAGTAGAGCTCTAAAGGTCAGAAAACCCTCCTTGATCACATAACGCAGTGAGCTGTAACTGCATCAAATCCTGGAGGCTGTAAGGCAGCCGAGGAGAAATAATTATACTTGGAGATGGGTAATTACAGATAATGGCTCTTTTTGGGGGTGGCAAAAAAAACCTCACAGCCCTAACTGAAATGAATATGGTGTTGCACATTAACTTTATGGCAAGCTACAAGTTCAGCCCTGAAACAATGCAAGTTGCAAGGAGAATTTTTTTTAAGCCATTAAAAAAAACAAACCAGGTAAAACTTCTGGCTTCTGTTATGCTCTTTCTCACTCTATTCCAAAAACAACCTTGATGGCTGAGAAAAGCTGGCCAGCAACAAGGGACAGCAAAAATTGCTCTGTCATGAGAGGTCTGGTGGGAGAAACATATTGTTCCACCGGTTCCTGATTATGGCTTTAGGGAGTGATTTCACACCACTCTCATTCAAGGCTCTTGTTCGACCTCAAACGCAGCCTTAAAGCCAGGTCTGTTAATGAGGAAGGGAGGATGCGTTCAGCCAAGGGGAGGGGTGGGCTGGAAACAGCTGAGTCGGGATCTAAACTTCTTTTGTGATCAGAAAAGAAGTTTTGGATGTGTGAATAATTACTTCCAGTTAAGAGATAGCACAACATAAAAAAAAAAAATCAAAGATGGCCAGTGGCTTTGCCTGAAAAACAGTTTTTATTGTGCTTTTAAGACTGTGTAGGCAGACTGTAAAAAGATTAGCCATAAACCCCAATGTGCAGTAAATAGACTTTTAAACTTTTTAGCACATTTAGATGCCTAATAAGTTCAGCGTGGGGATCTAAACTCTGGGATTTCTATCTTAAGTGTACTCTTAGATACAAGGAGTCCTCAATTTACGAGCACAATTGAGACCAGAATTTCCATTGCTAAGCAAGATGGTCCTTAAGTGAGTCGCACCCGATTTTACAACCTTTTTGCCATGGTTGTTAAGCGACTCACCTCAGTTGTTAAGTGAATCATGCAGTTATTAAAGAAATCAGGCTTTCCCCATTGGTGGATTTGCTTGTCGGAAGCCAGCTGGGAAGGTCGCAAATGGCAATCATATGACGCTGGGATACTACAATCATCATAAATACATGCTGGTTGCCAAGCGCCTTAATTTTGTTCACCATGGGGATGCTTTGATGTAAATCCCAGTTGTTGTAAATCACATTTCTCAGTGCTGCTGTAACTTCGAACAGTTGCTAAATGCATGGTTGTAAGTGGAGGACTACCTGTATACCAAAGAAGAAGACAAACCCTGGCATCAATGACTCCTTTAGCGCAGCAGCATCTTTCCTTGAGTTCCCCACTCAAGGAAACTACGGTAAGTATGTTTGAACCTGTAGACACAGTTAGTATGAAAGGGAGAAACACTTACTCTCTGTTGCCCCAGAGGGCAAGATTAAATTGAATTGCTTTAAGTTACTGGATAGTAGGTTTTGGCAGGGGTTTGACAGTGTTGTAATCTAGCGAGAGGGTGTGATCTTCGCTGGAGGTCCTCCAGTAGAAGCTCTACAATGAATCATCTGTTCGGTATGTTCTAACTCTGTTTTCTGTGTTGAGCAACTCTGTAAAATACTGTTTTTCTGTACTGAGCAGCAGATAGACCTCAGCACAGTAACTACTCTCATATACCTCAGGCTTATTTTATTTGTTCAATTTTGGTGCTGCCCAGAGTACTTCTGGAGTCAAGCCACCAAAATTGAATTTAGTAATGATGATGGTGATGACTCACCAATTAACTTTGTTCATTCAGCCAAAAGCTGAACTCTACTTCTGGTTTTGCCACTTACTGTGTGGTCCATAAACATTTGACATTTTGAGTTTGTGATGCTTGGGAGAACCAGGGAGATAGTTTTCTCCTCTGTTTACCTACTGCAAATGCTTATATCTTTTTCGTCTACCATCTTACGGTCTCTTTGCAGCATATAAAACTTTGGTTAGGGTTGAGATACATTTTTAATTGTATCAAGTCTTTCCTTTGCCACTGCTGCTGTGGGCTCAGTCTGCATCCAATGCATCTCTTCAGCACACTCCATTATCTGACATTTGTAAAGCTGCCTCTTGAACCATGTGTCTTTTTAAAGCATTAATTGGACACAAGGGCTTGATCAGATGCTGCACCTGGATGGATTGTGTTGTCTTTGTGGTTAGCCAACTGCCTTTTCTCCATCACCTGAAGATGTTAGCTAGCTAGACACCTAATGGATCACATTGATGAAGAATACATTACTTATGTCTTCAAATGATCATTAGTGCATTAATGCAATTCTCTCTCCATCCCTGTGTAGACAGTGGCTATAGTCTGTGGTTGTCCTGCATCACTTTCAAGGAACTGAGATTAAACAAATAAAATACTTCAAAGCATGTAAATTGGAAGAAGAGGCCCATCAAAATTAAGACATAGAACATTAGTAAACACCCACATAGGCATTAGAATGCCCTATCTTAACCTTGTATTTAAAGCACTAAGCTAGATACCGGGAGACTGGGAGTTCTAGTCCTGACTTAGTCATGAAAGCCAGCTAGCTGAGTGATCTTGGTCCAGTCACTTACTCTCAGCCCTACCCACCTCACAGGGTGGTTGTTCTGGGGGAAAAATGGAAGGAAGGTGTATTAGTTATGTTCGCACCTTGAGTTATTTGTGTGTGTGTGTGTGTGTATTTGTAAATGTACAGTTTATCATTTGAAGAACCAGTGAGCAATGTTTATTTAAAGCTCTTTAAAATTATTTAAAGCTCTTTAAAACATATAGCTTGAAGAGTGTGATCACATGCTAACTCACTTGAATTACTCTAGTTGCTAATTGCTTTAAAGATTGTGGTTAAGAACACTTCCAGGGGAAAAGCATAATGGAATCAACTGGATTGTTTCAGTACACATAAAAATTCCCTTTGGCATCTCTGAATCTGAAGAAGACATACCAGTTCTCATATTAGCTCAAACAGTAGGCCAAAGCTCAGTAGATGGTCAGTTTAAATGAGCTACACTTGGCCACTATTAACTAATCAAACAACTCAAGAGTACATGTCAGAATGACCTCATTTCTTTTGTATGGCTTTTTTTAAAAATGGAACTTTCTAAATTAATGGTGAATTGGTTCTTCTCTATTGCAGTGTACTTCCAGAAAGAAAATCCTCCCCAAAAGATTTACTGACTCTTCCATAGATCATGAATGAGAAAATATTTGGACATCAAAACATATTAGCAGGAAAATTAATCTGCCAGAAAAATCTAGCATAGATTTTTGGGGATTAGCTTTCCAAGCATAGGCCTGATTTCTTCTAGAAATTAGAGATCACCCAATCATTGGTTTATTAAGGTTGATGGGTTTGCTGGTAGGTTTTATCTAGTCTATGCTGTATTTTGTTCTAAATTCTCCCTGGATGTTTCCTCACGAAGGGCTTAGAGTAGAAATAATGTTTTGGACCTTCTACTTTTTATGGGAAAAGATCATATATATCATCCATATGATGCATTGCTGTCATTCTGTATTTTCTATGCATTCGTCCATCATCTGTCAGACCAAAGAAAGTTCTAATACTGAAGTGGAGATTAGTTTCCAAGGGAAGAATACACTTTTAGATAGAGCATTTATGTCTTTTTTATCTCTTTTTGCACATAATAGAGTTCTGGTACAGCATATGTCAAAAAATAAAGCTATTAAACACCAATATTCAAATATAAGCTTTGTTGTAATTCATGACTTTGTCTTTGTGATGTTAAAATCATTGTTAAAATTCTGACTATAATCTTATTGTTGTAATGTGGTATAATAAAATAATATAAATACCATATAATGAACGTTAATATTTTACCCTTGTGATATTACAGTGACATTATGTGTATTAAAAAATAAGACCTCTGCAAATGTTATTACAATGAACAGGTGACATGCTTCTAACAGTTACCTATGGCAGCTACATCATAGCCTAGAATGGACAGATTGTAATGGGATGTAAAGTGCCATGGTGGCGCAGTATTGCAGGCTAATTCTGCTGATTGCCAGGAGTTCGATCCTCACCGGCTCAAGGTTGACTCAGCCTTCCATCCTTCCGAGGTCGGTAAAATGAGGACCCACCCAGATTGTTGGGGGAAATATGCTAACTCTGTAAACTGCTCAGAGAGGTCTGGAAAGCACTCTGAAGCGATATATAAGTCTAAGTGCTATTGCTATTAAAACTGAATGTTTCAGATTCATTTCCAGAAAGGTGGCTGGAAGCACATAATGTTGAGAGCAAGCCATAAGAATTGCAAGAATTACATCAATCTGTAATTTTTTTAAGCAGCTGAATTTTCCCCAGGATCTTTTTCTGGATTGAGAGAGGAATTTGAAGGGGTCTTTAAGACCAGTGTGGTGCTTTAGAACTGAAACTGAAGCATTTCCCAGTGTGCCACTAAGTTATCTTAGTTCCAAGGGTCAGTATAGTGTAGCAGTCATGTCATGGGGTTAAACTAGAAATGGGAGGCCCGGGTTCAAGTCTGTCTTAAACCATTGAAGGACATTGGGAGATTGAGCCAGTCCCTCCCTCCCTCCTCCTTCTCCCCCATCTCACAAAGTTGTTGTGACAAAACAGGTTGTATGTTTTGCATAGGTATACATGCATACAGGAAAAAAAACCAATACTAGATCCTTGTTGGACACACCCCACTTGGCACCCCTATGCTGTTTAATTGGGACTCCCTCCACTTCCTCTTTAATAAGTTGCATGTCTTGGAGTTACAACAATGACCTGGATTGCCGTTGCTAAGAAATGTGGTTAGGTGACATTACAATTTATGACCATATCACTTAGCAACGGAAATTCTAGTTGTAATTGCATTCATAACTTGAGGACTGCCCGTATTAGCTCTTAATTATGTGGGAGAGACTGACTCCCGTTTGCTGGATGGAAAAGAAAGCACAATATATGTGTTCAGATACACTTCTGCTCTTTTCCCCTTCCTGGTGCCCTCCAGATGTAGAAATTCTGATTGGAAATTCTTGAAGTTGTGATACAGCATATCTGGAGGGTGCTAAATTGAGGAAGGCTGGCTTGGATTCACTTGCAACCCCCAGTTCTTAAATACTGCCAAGATAGTTGGAGAAAAAACTTTGCTAGCCAATTGCAGTAACTTCCTTTGTGGGACATCTTGTACCTTCGGGAAGAGCCATTTGTTTTGCAACATAGCTGATTTCATAGCTGTGTTGTCTTTCAAAGTTTGTGCATTGTACCTTCTACAAAAATGAATGATTGCTAACAACTCATAATATCCTGTCTTCCTGATGCCTTTTGTCCAAGTGAAAGATCAATAAGGGTATTTATCAAATGGGATAGACAGGGATATTGATCTGGGCATAAAAGATGTGTGTTTCTCATTGAGAGTATGGGACAGGATAGACACTGTCTAAGGACTTTATAACATGGAGAAACATATATATGTGTGTGTGTGTGTGTGTGTGTGTGTGTGTGTGTGTGTGTGTGTTTTTCTCTGTTAAATCACCTGGTATACCCAAATATGGGAGAAAGCATACTGCTTCCTTTTTGCCTTTCGGCCCCTCCAGGGGCCATCCAGACAGTTAATTACAAACGACAGTCCGTTTCTATATGTTATATTTTTACATAAATAAAGGGAGAATAGTATAGGGGATTTTTCTCCCTCTGCCTTTGTTATCTCATTTAGCCTTTTAATGGCTTGATTAGGGGATTTATGTAAAAATATAACACATATACATATACATATACATATACATATATATATATATATGTGTGTGTGTGTGTGTGTGTGTGTATGTATATGTATATGTATATGTATATGTATATGTATATGTATATGTATGTATATATAGGTCTATGGTTATTCGGGTTTTCTCCCGCGTGAAGTTGGAGATGTCTTTGCGACGTTTCGACGAAGTCTCATTCGTCATCATCAGGCTGGTTATCAGGCTTGTGTCTTCGGCCTTGTGTTTCTAGGAGCAGCCAAGGGCTGTTATTTCAAAGAGCCCAAGCAACTGACTCTTACTATGGATGCCAGCCTCTTCGGCTGGGGGGGGCCCACCTTCATTCGCAGATGGCCCAGGGACAGTGGAACCAGAGGGACCGGGCCCAAAACATCAACTGGCTGGAGCTAAGGGCAATCCACCTGTCCCTCCGCCATTTCCAACAGGCAGTCTCCGGCAAGCACATCCTAGTACTGATGGACAACGTGGCCACCAAAGCCCACATAAACCGTCAGGGGGGACACGATCCAAGTCCCTTATGCAGGAGGCAAGACGGCTGGGCCTCTGGGCGGAGAGGCACCGGCTATCCATTGTGGCAGAGCATATCTCTGGGGTGACAAACGTGCAGGCGGACGGGCTCAGCAGAGCTTCAGTCGACCACGCGGAGTGGCACCTGCATCCGTCGCTGTTTCGGGAACTCTCGGACCGGTTTGGCACCCTGGTGGTGGATCTGTTTGCCACCCCAGACAATTCTCAACTGCCAAGATTTTGCGCCAGGTTTCCGGCTCCAGGGGCAGAGGGGGTCGATGCTCTCCGATGTTCTTGGCCTCCAGGACTGCTGTATGCCTTCCCTCCTCTTCCTCTGATCCCGAGGGTAATACGGAAGGTACTAGCAGAGAGGGCGGAGATCCTGCTCCTTGCCCCCCACTGGCCCAGACGCCCGTGGTTTGCCGACCTAGTGAACCTGTCGGTGGTACCGACCTTGGAGGATCCCTCAGGACAAGGTTTCACTCAGCCAGGGGGCACTGGTTCACCCGGAACCACAATGGCTCCATTTAACCGCCTGGCGCTTGAGTGGAGCGTTCTGAGGGAGGACAATCTTTCCTCTAGGGTCATCAAGACCATCCAGGCTTCTAGGAGGCCTTCCCTGGAACGCATATATAATTCCACCTGGCGGAACTTTTGCAACTGGTGTGATAGGAAGGGTCTTTTCCCCACAAAGGTGACAGTTGCCCAAATCCTGGAGTATCTCCAGGATGGATTGGACAGGGGGTTATCACCTAACACCATCAGGAGACAGGTAGCAGCACTAGCTTCGGTGCTGTCATGTGGGAGACTACAGTCCTTGATGCAGCATCCCACAGTGTGCCGATTCCTAAAAGGCGCCCTAACCTGAGACCAGAGGTGAAATCCTCCCAGTTCGGCCCGGTTCAGGTGAGTAGGTAGAGGTTGCGGCGGCTGGTTCTGAGAACCGGGATGGCAGCGCGAGGTTCCGCCCACCCACCCTGACATCATCACTTCCTGGTTTTTTTAGAAACTTTTTAAAGCCTTTTTTCCCTGCCGGTTCCCCTGAAAGAAAGAAAGAGAGAGGGGGGGAGGGAGGGAGGGGGGAAGGGAAGGGAAGGGAAGGGAAGGGAGAAAGAAAGAGAGAGGT
>QLTV01000613.1:1730120-1750073 GCA_003457575.1 Thermophis baileyi | reverse complement strand
CAACTCCTGTGTCGGGTCTTGAGTGTGGGGCTGCTTATTCTGATTCTACTACTGTGTTTTGTTAGCTGCCAAATCTTGCCATGGGGAAATTTCAAAATATCCCGTCTTGAATGGGTTTTCTAGGGATCTGTTTGCCTGCTTGTGTGAATGGAGCCAAATGTTAGGCTTCTACTTTATATACGGTCGTTATCTCATTATCTCTATCGGGCAGGAATGTGGAATGAGCTTCAGGCAGGTTCTTCGTTAGCAGCTTGATTTTTCCTTGTTTTTCTGTGAGCCTTTTATTATGAGTAATATTTTATTGGGGGGGTTGCTTCCCACAAAAAAAAGAAAGAAGGGAGGGAGGGAGGACCACAAACCTGGCTGGCACTAGACACAGCTTCAGAGGATGCTTTGAAACAGCACAGCAAAGGCTGGAAGGGACCTCAGAGGTCATGTAGTCCAACCCCCTGCTCCCTGGCAAAATGGACTGCTAAATTAGCCGCACCCACCCAGTCACATGACCACATGGCCACGCCCACCCAGTCACATGGCCACGCCCACCCAGTCACATGGTCACATGGCCATGCCACCTGAAGCCGCACCCACCTGACATCCAAGCCACGCCCACAAAATAAGTCACACCCACAGAACCAGTAGGGGAAAAATTCACATTTCATCCCTGCCTGAGACCTCCGGTGGTGCACAGGAACCCCATCTGGGACCTGTCCAAGGTTTTAAACACGCTCACTGGATTTGAGCCATTGCGGTCGGCCACCCTGCGTTTTCTTACTCTTAAGGTGGCATTCCTTGTGGCAATTACATCAGCCAAGAGGATTTCGGAACTACAGGCCCTCTCCGTGAGCGAGGACCTCTGTGTTTTTCACCCCGACAGAGTAGTGTTAAGACTGGACCCCTCCTTTGTCCCCAAGGTGTGCACATGGTTCCACAGGGCCCAGGAGCTGATCCTGCTGAACTTCTGCCCGGCCCCTTCTCACGCCCTGGAGAAGAAGTGGCACACCTTGGACGTCAGGAGGGTTCTCAAGATATATATAAAAAGGACATCCGATTTTAGGAAGTCGGAGTCTATTCCTATCCTTCCAACCTACATCTTTGGGCAGGAAGGTAACTTCTTCAATGATAGGTAGATGGCTAAGGGCGTGCATAGCCAAAGCATACGAGCTACAGGACATTCCGGCCCCTGGGCGCATCACCGCACATTCCACCAGAAGTGCAGCCATGACTGCGGCGTGGGCAACGCAGGCCTCTCTAGAAGAGGTCTGTAGAGCGACTACCTGGTCCTCTCCCTACCCCTTCATCAAGAACTATAAACTGGACAGCTTCGCCTCGACCGAGGCAGCGTTTGGCTGACGGGTGCTGCAGAGCGTTATCACGGAACGGGGGACTTCGGACCAGGCTGCGGCCCACCCGTAAGGACAAGCCAGCTTTGGTATGTCCCATTCCTGGATGCTATCTCCACCACCATGGAGAAAGGGCATTGGTCTTACCTGATACGCCTCTTCTCATGGGGTGGAGATAGCATCCAGTTCCACCCTGAAGACCGCCTGGTCATTGATCCGTGAGCAATGCACCGTACAGCGAGACACGTCGAGTCTGTCACTTCGCCTTCACCAAAAGCTGGGAAGCCCTAGCAACAGAGGAGTGTCTTAACAGTTCTGACAAACTCAGTCCAATCAGCGAGTAGACGAGGTCAACGCATTCCTGGATGCGATCTTCACCCCATGAGAAGAGGCATATCAGGTAAGACCAAAGCCCTTTCTCTCTTATGTACCTTCTTGGAATTATTTACAATATCATGGTATGTTTCTGTAGCTATGCTAAGTAACTGTTGCTTTTCTAAACTGAAAAAATGGGCCCAGCACTATTTCTTTTCCCAGTGGGCCTCATATAACAAAACATTTTGGCCTGCCCCTGTTCTTTTTTTAATAGAAGATTGTCCGGATCAGATATGTACATGTAGAAGATCAGAATCTACTAGTAATCTCCAGGCGATTTACTAGACATTTCTTATTGATTTGGGATAATATCAGGTGTGAACAATTAGATCCACATATGAATAGTTCCAATTAACTACTTTATTGCTTATGCCTGTTTCACAGGAATCTTCCCAGACTGGCAGTTTACACCTAGACCAAACTAGATAAGGTTCAGTGGCATTCAAGGGGAGTAAGGTCTGCTCTCTTGTGCCTACATAAGAATTCCAGACTAATTACCTGCTTGACTCCTCCCCCTGGCCCAGCCAGTCTCTCTCCAACAGATAACTTGGAAGGGTTTCTAAGTACCAATCCTCTACTCCACATCCCTCCTTCCCAAAAAGAGGCAGCTTAAAATATAACCAAGAAAACAAAATAATTTTGATATGAAAGCTGGGACCTCAGTGCTAATATGGAAGCTAAGAGTGTCCAGTTCCTTAATTCTAAGCCTAATTCTCCGTCACTGGAAGAGGCCTGCTATAAACTCCCTTTTGCTAAGGAATTCTGGCAGGCAGAGTCAAGGAGAAGCCTTTTTGCCTGTGGCCCTGATCCTGTGAAACACTCTACCACTGGAGGTGAGAACTGCTCCCATGTGCTTTTGGCCTTCTGGAAAGGTATTAAAACTTGGTTTTTCTAGTTGGCTTGGACTCCTCCAGTGGGGTGCTCACTGCTGGAGGTGGTTGACAGGGCAAGACCTCATCCCTGACTCATCTTGGTTCCTGTTTTTTTGCATGTTTTAAAACTTTAATTTGCATAGTTTTAAAAGTTTAGTTGCTTTTCTTTTTACGATCTGTAAGCCATCCAGAGTTGCCTTATCGGGAAGGTGGGTGACATATACATTTAATTAATTAATTAATTAATTTCTCTTTTTTTATATATGCAACTCTGTTAGGATTTGAAATTCAAGGAAAAACTGTGTCTATGCTGCAGTCTTGAAGTTGCCCCATTGTGGATCTCTGTAGCAAATAAATACCTCTCCTTTCCCCCTCCCCTCCCCTCCCCTCCCCTCCCCTCCCCTCTCCTCTCCTCTCCTCTCCTCTCCTCTCCTCTCCTCTCCTTTCCTTTCCTTTCCAATATTGCAGTGTACACCGGGTGCTTTTCTGATTTATAGCCAGTGAATTAGCCACCAGTTGCTTAGAATGATTTGTTTATTGATTGTAGAAGCCATTTAATTCCAAGTGTGGCATTTTTTTGTCGAAATCATTATTGCTTTCACTGTTGACAGTTTATGAGGAATGACATTGCTAATATGATAATACAGCTTGATTCAAAGATAGGCCATGTGGCAAGATGATGTAGCCCTCACCTTGTTTTCTCAGTTGGCTTTCAGATTATAATAAATCATGTGAGAGCTTAGTTGTGTGCTGCCTCAAAGTGCAAACAATGGCAAGAAAGAATTGTCCATTTAAATGCAGTGGTCAGTCTAATTTCCATGACTACTCTTGAAGGCTTGTGTGGGTTTTTCTCAGTTACGGTCAGATGGTGTCACTCTTGAGAATTGTAGCTTAATTCATTTCAGTGATGGAAGAATGTCTTGGATAATAGTGGTAGTATTACCCTTATCCTTTCCATACTTGGTCATCTTTTTTTTTTCTTTTTTGTGCCAAAATAGTAAATATGGTTTTTTTATTTGATATCATCCATATATCTTCCTCCTGGTTTAGAAAATACTGCAGTTACATTGCCCAGTAATCAAACTATAGTATGATTGCATCTCAAATATTCCAGTGAGTAACTGAGCCAAATCTATTTGAAGACATAGTATCTGTGCAGACTCAGAATTACTTGTTAATATGTCCATGAATACTTCCTTGTGATTGTGATATGGAATGTAGAATGGCAAAATTTCTCAAATGTTGAGGAAAGGAAAGCAAGGTATAATGGCTCAGTTCCATTGCTCTACTTTTGGGGAATATCCAAGACAACCCTTTTTGCACAGGTAAGTGCTTCCTTCTTTATGTGCTGGGCTACAACTTCCTATCATCCACAGCCATGTCCTTTGAGGTACGTTTACACGTTTTACAGAGGTTCTTTCTGTGTATATTCTCTATTACTGTATAAATGCAATTTGAGGACTGAAGAATATCTACAGATAGTCCTTGCTTAATGACTGTTTTATGACTGTTTGAATTTATGACAGCTACAGAATTGGTGCTTTATGGTCTATTGTAAATGGTTCACTGCCTCCCTCGGCAGTCACATGGCCGCACGTTGGGTGGGTTAGCTTTACATCCCATCATGACATTCTGCTCACGTCACCGTGATTTGCAATGTTTTTTGCTAGTTTCCCACAAAATTGCCCATTCGGTGGGTTCACTTAACAACCATGGAGTTTGCTTAATGACTTAATGATGTTTGCTTAACAATTGCCACAAAAATGGCCAGAAATTTTCTTCTGGTCACTAGGGTGCCTTGACTTAAGACCTTAATGATTTACAACTATAATTCTGAGCTCAATTATGGTCGTAAGTCAAGAACTACTTGTGTACATGTCCTCCCATTTCTGCCACCGTCGGTGATGTGGAACCAGGTGCCATAGAGGGTGTGGCTAGTTTGGATCTGGGGTGTGAAGGCAAACCATCTGCTTAATCCCATCTAAATTTTACTAGAATTGACTCCACTCTAGTTGGAAAAGCAGGACATAAAAATGGCAAATAAGAAAAAAGGAGAAGAGGTAGCAATGGAACTGAGCTATGCAGGGGGACTGGAAACACTAAATGCTTTTTGATGAATTAACAATTATGATTTTTTCCCCTTGTGGCACCTGAAATAATGTAGAAAAAGACTTATTTTGATCTCATTCCTCTATTATTTCCATCATCTTTTTAGTTGCTGCTCCCTTGTTGTATCTTTGCTTTGAATTACATTCTGTAATCCAAAATGCACCGAGGGATAAAATGCAGGCATTTCAGGTTGCTTCTGCTGTTGAATAATTGGTTCTTTCTTCTATTCTTTCTCTTCTCCCCCCCCCCCCTTCTCTTTCTGCAGAAGGACGGATGCTGATTCAAGACATTCCTTCCCTGGCCAGCAGAGGGCATCTGGAGAGCACATCTGACTTAGTTATGGACCCCACCTACTACAGCAGTTTATACCAGCCATCCCTGTATCCTTATTACAACAACCTGTACAACTATTCTCAGTATCAAATGGCTGTGGCCACCGAAACCACTTCTGGTGATATGGGAAGCCCATTGACAGGGTCACCTGTTAAGAGCAGCCTCCGAAGCCTCCCAACAACTTATATGTCAAGCCAGTCGGGAAACCAATGGCAGGTACTGTATAAATGAGTAAAGGCAGGGCCTTGTTTGATAAATTAAGATTGTTCTGAGTTTTCTTTGAGAATCACTGGAATTGCTGTGGTTCTACAGGTTCAAAGCACATGACCTCTTCCCTAACTTGATATTCCCCAGGGGTTTGGGGATAAAACTGCCATTATTCCCAGTAATTATTGTTAATTGTCAGTGATGATGGAAATTGTAGTCCAACATATCTAGGGAGGAGCAGATGTGTTAAAAAAAAAAGACAAATATAGAATTGTCATGCTTACTCTTAGAGTCTTCCCTCCTCAAAATAAGTATATGTTAATTAAGATTCTGTCTTCAGATTTATTGGGAATCTGTGTTTATCAGCATGTCGGGAGTCATTCTCTTTGTTGTTACTGGTTTTGTATTTTTACATAAATGTAACTAGAATGGAGCGTTTGACCAGAACCGAGGATATTGGTTCAAATTCCCACTTAGCCATGAAGCACATTGGTTAAACTTCGACTTGCTCATCCTACCAGACCCCACGGAATTGGTATGCAGAAAAACAGGGTGGTAAAAATCATAGCGTTTGTGCAGAATAAATAAATAACAGAATCTGCTATTGGTCTGGATAAAGACTTACCACGTTACTTCATTATCTTACATTTATTATGAAAACAGGATTTGCATCGGGGGGAACTATACTTGGATATAAACCCCACTGAATAAAAGATAATAGCCTGAAAAGCATAAAAAAATATGATGTACTGATGCAGACCATGCCTCTGTCTAGCATGAGTGGCAATGGCTCTTTGACATTTCAGGCTGAAATTTTTCCTACTTCTCCCTGGGCGATACAACCTGGGCCTTCAGGCCGCAGATCCTCTGTTCTACCACTTGCCTGCAACCTTGGAGTAATTACACTTCATGCAATTAGGGACCTATCCAACTAGGAAGAGCTGTTTTTCAAAACTACCCAAAGAGAAATTGTAACACTTTTTACAAGAAGAAGATTTTAAGGAACAGGAGTCAAGTCTCAGGCAGATGACCTTTTAAAGGTTGGAGATATTGTAAGCATTTCCCCTTCTTTGACAAGGACAGTGATAAAAGAAAAGGCTGTTCGGAGGTTTCAGACAGGGATACTGCCTGTATATGAATTACGCACGTCTTTAAAGCTTTATATATATATTTTTTTTAAAAATATGTCCCAAATTACCAGTTTCCTTTTCTAGGGCCTCTGTTCTTATTTCCTTACCGTGGCAGTGATTGGGAAGGCAATATGAAGTAATTGCCATGGAAAGCTAAAAGGAAAAATTAATTGGGTGTACCAACAGGTACCGGTATATTACATTATTAATTGCAAGAGGCGTTGAGCTTGTTGACCTAAACAACTTGTGTGTGAAGGATTTAAGAAAACTCAGGCATCATTTAAGCTCTTTAGAATGTGATGACTGAACGCAGTTGCTACCTCAGCTAAGAAGGTGTTACTCCCATCACCTCTTCCCTCAAAGCTCACCTCAGGTGGGAGTCACCTAAAATGATTGAGGTGGCTGTGCTAGACATGAGGGTAGTAGCGCATTGAAGGAGTTGACTGCATGAGAGGCCCTATTTCAGGGCCCCACATCCCTAGGGGCTGATGATGCTGGTTCCAAAGCTCTTTTATAAAACCTGTAGAATCCTTGTAATGGCCGATGATCAGAAGCTCTTGTTCCTTCAGCAGGGTCTTCCATCAACTTGTGAATTCTGAAAATTGCAGACCCAACAGGGAAAGGCTAGTCTTAAGAGGTGTATATGGAAATGTTAAGTCAAGATTTTAAACCACGGTTTGTTGAACAAACTATCATAGAGACATAGTTGCTGTTATTAATACAGGTAGTCCTCGATTTACAACAGTTCATTTAGTGACCGTTTGAAGTTACAACAGGACTGAAAAGTGACTTATGACCATTTTTCACACTTAATGACCGTTACACAGCATCCCCATGGTCACATGATCAAAATTCAGACGCTTGGCAACTGACACATATTTATGGCAGATGCAGTGTCCCGGGGTCACGTGATCACCTTTTGTGACCCATCTGACAAAGTCAATGGGGAAGCCAGATTCACTTAACCGTGTTACTAGCTTAACAATTGCAGTGATTCACTTAACAACAACTTTACAACCTTTCTTGCCACCGTTGTTAAGTGAATCACTGAAGTTGTTACGTTAGTAACACAGTTGTTGTTAGAGAGCCGAGGTGGCGCAGTTGTTAAGTTGTTAGAGAGCCGAGGTGGCGCAGTGGTTAGAGTGCAGTACTGCAGGCTACTTCAGCTGACTGCTAGCTGCAGTTCGGCAGTTCAAATCTCACCGGCTCAAGGTTGACTCAGCCTTCCATCCTTCCGAGGTGGGTAAAATGAGGACCCAGATTGTTGGGGGCAATATGCTAACTCTGTAAACCGCTTAGAGAGGGCTGTAAAAGCACTATAAAGCGGTATATAAGTCTAAGTGCTATTGCTAAGTGAATCTAGCTTTCTGACTTTGCTTGTCAGAAGGTTGCAAAAGGTGGTTGTATGACCCTGGGACAGTGCAACTGTCAAATATGAGTCAGGTGCCAAACTTCTGAATTTTGATCATGTGACCAAGGGATGCTGCAGTGGTCATAAGTGTGGGAAACGGTCATAAGTTGCTTTTTTCAGTGCCGTTGTAACTTTGAATGGTCATTAAACGAACTGTTGTAAGTTGAAGACTACCTTTACTGTAGTCCCTAAAGCAAAGAATGTGTTGTTTGAAAGTAGCACTAACACCAGTGTGTGACTACATTTTCAGCAATCATGGTTTCGGGGTGGGTTCCAAGGATTTCAGCAAAGGAACTTAAAGGCCACAGTTTGCCCTACATCTCTGTCTAAACCTGAAAAGCAGCAATTCTTCAGATCCTTGAACAATTTGTACTAAATCCCTTCAATCAAATTAAAATTATCCCACTAGCTTTGTCTTTTACCTAATGCTTACACAGAATATTTTATAAAAATAGTGTGCTAGACCACGGTCCAAGATTAAAGTCAAGGAGAGGATAAAAACATAGCGTGTGAAATAAGAAATAGATGGAACCAGTGGTCCAATGAGCAGATGTGCTGGTATACACTAGTTAGTTGCTCCTACTTGGTTTTTCTTGTCAGTTGACATTGCTAAACCAGACTAAATGGTCCCAAGTATGGTTTGCTTTAGCATTATTTCCAAACCAGGATTGTTTCCCCCTATAAAATGATAGTCATAAGCTAAGAAGATAAAAAAATGGTTCTGACTTATTGAGAAAAACGCAAGCCAAGATTCATATTCATTTGTTCAGTAAAATGGTAAAAAAAGCCACCAAAGGAACTTTCTTGATTTTTCTCACTCTGCCAAGTGAGAGAAGAAGCTACGTAGGAATGATCAGGCAGGGCATGTTAGCTGGATCATTTCTGCTGAATGTTGTTTGAACTGGTTCAAAACTGCTTTGAAACGTTTTGTATAGATTGTTTATCCGCATATGAAGTAGAACTATAGAATGTTGTCAGAGATGTTCTACTAATTGAATGCCAGCATTGTTTTTAAATTAGTCATGACTAATCTATAAAATAGCCAATTATAATTTAAACATTGGATTTAATATTAACATGTAGTTGAATTATGTCAGCAACTTGAATCCATTCTGGTTTGTCATTCAGACAGCATATTGTACACTGTACAACGCAGATTTATGCTAAAAGTAACCTAATGTTTCCGACAGCTCAAGTGTGACATGAATATAATCCATATTTCTTAGAGAAACTAATCTAAGTTGTTTATTTTCCGATACTGCTGATAGGACTATATCTCTTGGTGTCACAGTGGTTGAGATTCTGATGGTAACGTATTGTTTGTGGATCACTGCTTTTGTCTAAAAGAGTAGATTGGAAGAGAATAGCAAAGGTTAATTGAGTTTGTCTGTCAAGGTGGGACAGATACAGATGGTCCTTTTGTATGAAAATTACCTTTTCCACTTAGAATCCATGGGAGGCAAGCACAGCATCACTGTGTATCTTTTAATGGTGGAAAAAGTCACTCGGGGGTTTTAGAATTAAAATTTAAAAGCAATTACGGTATGAAGATGCTCAGTACTTAATGATAATCCTTATTGTATGATAATTCCATATAATTCTGAATTCCAGAGCAGTTTCTTCTGTTTGGGCAATCTCCTGATATGTTGTCTTCAAATTCTTGACCCTCACCAACAGCCATATCGTTTGGGATTCTGGAAGTTGAAATCTGCAGAATTCAAGAGCATCAGTTTGGGATAGACTACCCTAGAAGGAACCTTTCTTAACTTTCTTAACATTTAAGATGTATTGAAACTCCCCGAATTCTAGCAAATTTCCAACATATCTGGATGGTGTCGTATTAGAGAATGTTTCCATAGGTGATTGCTACAGTGAGTCCATAAGAGAGAATAATATGGGAAAATATGACCAGCTATTAACAGTATGTTTTAGATCAGCAAGAGGCACAAAGTTCTTGTAGATGGATTGATTTCTTTGAGAGGCTTTGTTGAAACAATAGTTGGCAGAAGTAGCATCCGATCGTAATGTGTCCAGTGATGGATTTGGTAATATCTACCGATAAGATGTACAAGCCAGCTTTTCTGAATCTCATATCTGCCTTGGTTCTGAAACAAGAATAGATAAGAGGAAGTTTACAAAAGTCATAATTTATTTGGTATAGTTGCTTTGAAAGTGTTTATTTCCTAGATTGAAAGATTAAGGTAGCTCTCTCTTAAATCTTATTGCTGCCTTCTCTTCTCCCCAGAGCTAATTATGTATTTTTGAAACATACATGGCACATTGAAGCATACGTGTTCATTGTCAGGCTAAAAGAGTTCACTTTCAGCATCATCTGGGTCTGTTTCATGAATATCATGCTAAGGTCAAACATTTTAATGTTTGGCTAGTTCATTATTGTTACTATAAAATAGAGTAACTAAACTCTACAAAAAGGAAACCTTGTGGTTCAGATTTACTGTGTTTTATATATATAATAAATACTTTAATAAAATAAAAATGAAAGCTTTCTAGTTTTTTTCTAGTGGTTAATTCAACACATCGTTTGCAGAGCCTTGGCTTGCCTCTGTCTGTCGGTCGTACTGTGGTTCACAGGCTTGGTGCAGATAATAAGATTATAAACCATGTCTTTCTAGGCAAGGAGCATATACTACTAGTAATAGTTGTAATAATTCATTGGATCCTGGGAAATTAGTTGGCTTTTTTAAAGAGTAAGAAATGGGAGAAACACAAGAAGGCTCAAAAGGAAACAGGTCATTGCCTACATAAGGTAAACAAAGTAGAAATCCTTTAAGCACCAGTGGGTAGTGGTGCAATTTATCGCTTCTGAAATTATATTATCCCTTTGCAGTTATTATTTTTAGAGGGTGCACAAAAAACCAAAAGGAAATACAGATTTTTTTTCCCCCACAGCAAAATAAAAGGAGATCATGAACAGCAGGCTTGAAAAAACAGCCTGTAAAAAAAGGTCGCCCTAAGAAGCATCTCTCCAATTTTCTTCCTGGTTGAAAAATAACTTCCAGGGTCATGATTCAGAGTTCTAGTAAATTGGTAACCTCCTATACAGGGAGTCTTCAATGTATGACTAATTATGTATATATGAATAACAGGAATATGTATCAAGCAGTAGGTGGCGAATACACCTAATACTCTTGCCTCCTACTTTCCCCATAACAACGACCCTGTGAGATAGGTTAGGCCAGTGATGGCGAACCTTTTTTCCCTCGGGTGCTGAAAGCACGTGCGCACGCGCGATAGCACATACACGAGTGCCCACACCCATAATTCAATGCCCCTTCGTGCCCCACCCCCGCGCATGTGCGCGCGACCCCCCATGCTGCCCTGCCCCCGTGCATGCACGTGCAACCCCCCGCGCATGCGCGCATGACCCCCCTGCACCCTGTTTTGGTCCTAGCAGGCCTCCCTGAAGCCTCCGGAGGCCGGAAACGGCCTGTTTCCCGATTTCCGGTGGGCCTGGTAGGCCTGTTTTTCGCCCTCCCCAGGCTCCAGAGGCTTTCTTGGAGCCTGGGGAAGGTGAAAACAGCCTCCTCTGCCCCCCCCCCCCCGAGGCCCTCCAGAGGCTGAAAACGATCTCCCAGAGCCTCCGCGCGAGCCCTGTACTTCCTTGGCATCCAAAATGGGCTGCGTGGAGAATCCTGGGAGGGGAGGGGTGGTGTGGGCAGGGCCAGCCGAAAATCAGCTGGCCAGCGTGCGCATGCACGCTGGAGCTGAGCTAGGGCAACGGCTCGCGTGCCCGCAGATATGGCTACACGTGCCACCTGTGGCACACGTGCCATAGGTTCGCCATCACGGGGTTAGGCTAACAGAGAGAGAGACTTTTGCCTGGTCTTTCTTACAGCAGAAAGAATATATGTGAAGCCTGAAAACTAACCATATAAAGAATGCCCATTGAAATGCACAATTTTCCCATGTACACCTTTTCTTTGCGTACTCATACGTGAATGCTATTTTACTTTGCTGCAATTTGTATCCTGTAGTTGCACTCCGCAGTTTGGAACCATGAAAATTTTAATCTTCCTGATTTGGACAAGATCTGTAACACTTCCATCCGAGATGTGCAAATCTTTTGCTTTCATGCAGCCAGAATATCTTATTGCCTAAAAGAAGATTGAGGTTTGAAACGGGATATGTCATTCCGAAATTAAAACTTTGCTTGGCATTTTTACGCTGCTTATGTCAAATTTGTAAATAGCTTATATTTTCTCATGAACTGAAACGACTTTTTCCGAGAATAAATAATTTGCCTGCTTGACAGCCCTGCAATGAAGTGTTGATCAGTTTGAGAAACTGAATACTGTACGATGGTAGGAATCAGGGCAATATGCTGTCATGATATCCTTACTTCCTATTTACTGGAGACAACAAATTCTTTTACAGTGGTCTCCGCATGTGAAAGTTGGAAACTGGATTGCTTGGAAGAGAATTGAAAGCACTCCAGCCTTATCTCTTTCCTTGTACCACTTTGGTCTCCTCATCATTACTAATCAAAGAAGGGCTGGAGGCATTTGAAGCAGTATCCAAAACCTGAAAAATCTTGAGCAGTAGTAACCACAAAATATTTTATTTATTTAAAACATTTATTGGCCGCCCATCTTACCTCAGAGTAACCCTGGGCAGCTTACAATCATAAAAAAAATAAAAACTGTACAAAGATAAATATGAATAATGGTGGCAGGGTAGCATTTATAAGCGGCCTTCACTTCTCCATCGTGGGTGGAGCCATCATTCAGGATGGGTTGTCCTCGTCCGTCAGCCAATGAGGACCGAGTCTGTCTTCTTATGCTAGGATCCGCCCTGTGCCATCCCAGCTTAGACTCAGTCCTCAGTGAGTTCGAACGTGGCAAGCAGTTACTCCCATCCTGAATTGGTTCTTATCTGAATTTTGGCTGCGTATATCTCGTTGGAACTGTGAGTTATCTGGCTCCTTGTCATCTGCAGGAGCCCAGGGATGGGAACGATAACACTGAAATTTTCCACATGGAAGTAATCAAACATTTTAGGCCTAACTGTCACTACGTTCATTTTAATTTGTCAGAAGGACTCTTATTCTGAAATGACACTGTATACTGATATGAAGTTCTCATGTGATACCTGTACTGCGCATGTGTTAATCTTTCCTTTGTTCTTTGTTCTTCACCATGTAGACACAGACTTAGGTGTTCTTATTTTTGTTATGAAATATATTATTTTTATTCTTTCCTGGACTCCGGTCTTGTTCATGAGGATTGAGGGCGGGGAAACAAGATCATGTCACCTCTAATTATTTTTCTCCGCAACACTAACATTCTCAGGCAGAGAGTTCCAGGGATAATTTCAGTGGGAGGATAGCATGGCAATAAGTCAAAAATATACTTTCGGGGTGAGGAAAACTGTCCCCATCCAATGCAGGTTTTCTCTCCTTACAAGCTTGTATGATTTGCTCTTCCTGCTATTTCTCTTAACAGGTGAAAAGCCCGGAAGGTCGGCACAGCTTGAGTTCCCAGTACAGGATGCATTCTTACTATCCTTCCAGCTCTTACTTGGGACAGAGTGTTGGGGCCCCTGCCTGTGTTCCCCAAATTTTTACTTTCGAGGAGAATCCTTCTTACTCTGAAACAAAAGCAAATGGTAAGCAACTTGTCAACCTTCATGGGAAGAGGTGTTGGGGTGTCTACTGAAAAGCCAGTGGTTGAACTGGGTAGAGGCAGGTAACATTGGAGATGGATAACATTTTATTAAAAATTTTCTGAATGACTCTTAAAATGGTTGCTTACTTCGACTTTATGGTAATCATTTTTTTTTCTCCAGCATTATTCCTTCCTTAAGAGAATAAATATTTCCAAGTTTTGGTTTATGTTTGTGCTTAGGGACTTCTTGAAAATCTGTGTGGTTTCGCATCCTGCAGCTGTTGGCATAGCACTAAATCCTTCTTCAACTTGAATAGTTTGCAATATATAAATTGTTGGGGAGCAGTATTTTACTCCTTCTCCTCAACACCTTGCCCTCTATATGTAGCAGACTGGCAAATCTGGGAGCTGTTCTCCAACCAATCTGGAGGGCGTCTAGTTGGTGAAAGTTGTTTGTAGGAATTTGAAGGAGGAGAATTGTATACCTTGTGCATTTTTAAATTGCAAAAAATTCAGTGTTCTCCATCACTATTGACTACTTGTCCAGATAATATTCCAGATTCTGATATTGTTCCCTAAGTTAATCCATCAATCAGCAACAGACAAGCAGGGAGATGTAATTTACTGAACTTAAGCAGACTTTTCTCAGCTGTGACAAAGTATTTTTCCATAGCAGGGTGACCTGCCAGCCTGAGAAACACAGGTACGCTTAGGAAGGGTGTGAATACAAAATCACACGGCATACTTTTTGGGTGATCCTTCTAATAGTTCCTCCGTCTTCCTAATACAATGATCATTTCAGGTACACTGTGTACGTTTCTATTTTAGAGGCAGACACAAGTCTCCCATCTTCTCTGTAATTGCAATAAAAGAGATAGAAAGTGGAACCATGTACCGTAAATGTTTTGAAATCAAAATATAAGGATTTGAAGGATACCCCTTGTTCATTCTCCCTTTATTTGCTGCCCCACATGTGAATGTCAGAATTCTTTTAACAACTTTGTAGCTTAAAGATCTCAGTAGGTGGCAGCACCTGGCAAACTTGTCTGGCATAGAAGTGAAACTGGCTGTGATTGTTTAGTATTTGGATGGGATACCTCCACATGCTTATAGCTGTAGACCAAATTGGATGCAAAAACAATAAATAAAAAAATTAGAAGAAAGCATTGATAAACCACTTCCATATTACTGTCAAAAGTTATAGATGGACATATTCATACAGTTACCACTTTGAAGACAACCATATATTTATAGCTTCTATAGATCCCAACTGGGTTTATATTGATAGCCAGTTTTATTGCTGCCTCTGTATAGCACAGATTGCAATATTGGGTTGAATACAAAATATAGCATCCTAGAATTCAATATTTCAATTAAGTTTCTGTTCCTTAATGTTATAGAGATGGGTGTTAAGTCATGGGATTAATATCAAGTGAAATCTCAGAAAGCAGACGAGTGGATTGAAAGCACCACTACATCACTTCCATTTCTCCCTCTCCCAAACCTTCAGATCCGCAATAGCCCCATCTGTCCCCCTGGCAGCTGTTTTGAACCCTCACCAGAGCTCATCAACACTCGCTTCAGCTGCCCAACATTGGCATCAGCCTTTTGCTAGGATTCTGCTCACCAAATCTACCACCATACAGAAGTGCCCTAGATAAATCAGCCTGTGGGTCTGTAAGCACAATAATCTTGAGACAATTTGTGGCTTTCTTGTGTGTTCACTGCTAGCCAGGGATGACAGCATTGGGGAATGGGTCCTTTTTATGCAATTCTTTTAGAGCCTTTCTGTTCCTCCCTATCCTTGAGGGAGCATAAAATTATATGGCTTGAAAGTTTGTCTTCATTGCTGATTCCTATCCTACCTCCGTTCTCAGTCGTTGCCAATCACCTGGCTTCCCTCTTAGATAGTCATTCTAAAATATGTTACGTTAGTTAGAGCAACAAATCAGGTTGAAGTGTAATTTCAGATTAGTTCATTGTGTCATTAAAAACAAAAGGATATTGTATCCCAGCTATGTATAAATCAGGTTTATCTCTTCTTTGCTTGAGCTCAGTCAAAGTCAAGTAGCTGGGGAGGCACAAGTTCAAGTATACTCCCATAACAGAAGCTCACTTGGGCTACTTACCCTCAGCCTAAGCTACCTCACAGGGTTGTTGTGGAGAAAAACCGAAGGGAGTGCTTTGTATGCTGTCTTGAATTCTTGGAGTAAAAGCAAGATGAAAATCTTATCAATGCATCAGTGATGGCAGCAGCTGGTCAAATATGACTACAGGTAATCCTCGACTTACAGCCCTAATGGAACTGCCCATCACAGTCATAAGTTGTGATGGTTGTAAAGAGGGTCACCAACCCAATTTTATGACCGTTTTTAACGTTGGTTGTAAAGCAAACGCTTCCTTTGCTCTGGGCCGATTTTGCTGAAAACAGGAATTAAATGCTGGGTTTTCAGCAAAACTCCCAAAGTGCAGTCACACGACTGTGGGATGCTGCAAATGTTGCTGAGCACCCACCATGTGGTCAGCAGACTGCAATCGTCCAAACGAGGTGCCCAAGGTTTTGGTGATCTTGAGCAAGACTCCGCTCATCCACGAACAGGCCCAACTGGCAGACAAGATAGTCATCCTCAATTTATTTTCAGGGATTCCTTGCTATCCTACTCCGCTTACAACTGGAATTGTTTAATTCCTAAGGCCTTGGAAATGTTCAGCTTGTGCTCTGTGACATTAGGAGGACTGAGAACCACAGAGTCGGAAATTGTCCCTCACTTCCTCTTCCTTCCTCTCAGATAACTAGCAGTGTGATGGCAAGGGAAGAGCAGGCTTTGCAGTGAGGCTTCAAGAACTTTGGGGACCATGGGATTGTGGTTACCTACTAGGGTTTAAGGAAATTTAATTCAGTGCTATGACCCTGAATTAAGGCATTACAGTGTCGTCAAAAAGAGAATTTGTCAAAGAGGTTTTCCCATTGCTGCTGCATGTTAGGAGAGAAGGAGATTTTATTAGGTAATTAAGAGGACTAGGTCTCTTCAATTGTAGATAGATGAGAGAGAGAGAGAGAGAGAGAGAGAGAGAGAGAGAGAGAGAGAGAGATGTGTACTCCAAGGATCTCAAGGCAAACTGGGCAGTTTGGGCCCAACTGAAGCAAATTTGAGTAGATATAAGTTATTTCTTTTACTCCCACCTCCCTCCAATTTCTGAATGGGGCATAGATAAGTGTAATTATGGATTTGTTTAGTTGATACCATGGAAACAATCCTGAAAGAAGGCCATGTGTAGAAGTGATACAGAGTTCTCATGTTCTGTCTTGCTTGCTGGCAAGTCATTTAGTTGACACTTCCTGATTACACTCCTTCCTTATAAGCCATGCATTGTATTCTGCTAACTCCTAGGTCAGTGATGGCGAACCTTTTCGGCACCGAGTGCCCAAACAGGAACGCACGTGCGTGTGCCGGAGCACCAAAGACCAGCTGGCCGGCGTGCACATGCCTGTTTTTTGGCTGTTTTTCAGGCCATTTTCTGGCTGTTTTCTGGCGCCCGTGAAGACAGCTGGCACATGCACGCCAGAAACCAGAAGAGCAGCTGGCGACAGTGCGCGTGCCCACAGAGAGGGCTCTGCGTGCCACAGGTTCGCCATCACGGTCCTAGGTCCTTAGCTATTGTTGGTAATTAATTTGTGAATAGGATTGAAAGGGGAAACATGGGTATTAGAGCTATGTATCATTTTGTACTCTAGAATATGGAAGCATCTGCCTGCAAGTTAAACCAGGTGCTTATTTTTGTGGGATTGTATTCGGGATTGTGCTAGGAAGGGAAGTTTGCAGTCCCAGAAAAAGCAGCTGCTTTTTGAGTGCCCCTAGAGACCCAAAGCAGCTTTTTGGCTTAAAATCTCTGCATTTTTCTGGTAGATAAGAACTTTTTTTTTAAAGGGTTAATGCCTTGATCCTAATATGGTGGCTTCTCATTTTTAAATTTTCTATTATTAAGGGATTAAAAAATAATAATACAAGTACAAATGGCTTGTAATATTGAAGTGGTTATCCTACCTCAGCTTTAAATAGAGCCCTGAAAGTAACTTAAAATGTTACTTACCTATAAACATCTAAAAAGGAAGCAGTGTTTAAAATGCAGTTCAGACCATGTTTAAAAGGGGCAAAATCTAAAGTCTATCAAAAATAAGATTTCATAAGCATCAGAAGAGAAATCATAACAGAACCAGGTAGATTTTCTGGGAAAAGCTATATCCACCGCACTGCTACAATAGTAGCTTATTATGTACTCTACCATCTCAAATAGTAGTGGGATACGCATCAAACACCTTCATCCCAATCATGGGGGCCACCAGCCAGTTTGGTCTAGTGATTAAGACACCAGATTAGAAAGTGGGAGACCGTGAATTCTAGTTCCACCTTAGCCATGAAAGCCAGCTGTGTGACTTTGGACCAATCACCCAGCTACTCAGAGTATTCAGCCCAACTCACCTCACAGGTTTGTTAGGAAAACAGGAGGAGGAAGGTATGTTTGATATGTTCACCACTTTGAGTTATTTGTAAAAATAATGGCAGGATCGCAAGGTTATGACATGCTTACTATGATTTTTGAACTCTGCTTACTACGGTAATACAGATCTGAGAATTCAAGCATGCTGCTGACTCTCCCAGTATGGAGTACCGTAGTGGGAAGTTAGAATCTTCTAATCACCTATTTTTTCCCTTGTTATATGTTGCTAGTTAAGCCCAGTGTTTCTATTAACCCAAGGAAGACACTAAGCAAAGAGGAAAGGCTAAAAAATATCCCTAGATTTCTACTATGTTTTGAATAGGTTGTTGATTCAAGGTAATAGAGTCAAATCAATCTTGTAATCCTGATAACGTAAACAATCAGACATTAAGAGAAGATTAAAAGTGATCCTTCCAGAATAACTAATGCCCAGAGTGATCACTGAAATCGTTTGAGACAACTTTGCTTATTTGTTTGAGAGTTTAATGCTTGATATTCAAGATTACTTAAACCAGTTTGGTTGTCCTCAACACATTTTAAATGTTCTGCCTTGTTTTTGCTAGGTGATCAAAAGATGATTTAAAGGCTGAACAATGTCTATCTTGTAAATGCATAAGTGGATGGATGAATTGGAAGTCTGTAATTGGGGAAAGTGATTGTGAATTTTGGACCAGCAATCTTCTGCTTACGTTTACCTACTGTAACTGTGGAAAGTCTTGTGAGCAAGATTACTTCTAGGGCTGCAGGCAATCCTATGCACATTTACTGGGTAATAAGAGCCATTAAACCCAATAAGAGTTACTCCAAATACACACAGAATTTACTCCTGTCCCCTGTCCTTGATCCCAAATAAGCTAGGACGTTCTTCAACATTTGTAGGAGTCTGACTTCGGAGAAGCCATTCAGAAGATCTTAAGATAATAAGTGCAGGATCAGGGTCTATGACAACTCGCCATGGCCAACTTGCCACAGAACAACTCACTGCGGGATAAGAGTTACACTAATATCAAATAAATAGTGGAATAGAATAATAAAAGAAAGAATGCCAAAGGAAAAATGAAATGTGAATGACAAAAATTAAAATAATTTTTAAATTATTTTAAATAATTAAATTGAATTGTTGAATTGTCCCGCAGTGAGTTGTCTCATGGCGAGTTGGCCATTTTGTCCTATGACGAGTCAGCCATGGTGAGTTGACTGTAGCGAGTTGGCTGCGGCAAGTTGTCCCATTCCTACAGGAGCATTTGTTAAACCTAGGAGGAAGGAAAGAAAAAGACTGGTTCCCATTGATTCCCTGTGATATAAAAAAAGAGAGAAAGGCAAACACACAGGAAGACTTGCAAGATTCTGTTATTATAATCTATCTCAATGAAGTATAGTTCTAATATTCCTGTGGAGCCAGTTTCTTGTTCTGATCTATCTAGTAGGGCTGACAATTTTTAATCACATTTGTTCTGGATCTTACCCTTGGAAATACTGCTCCATGGCAGGCTTGTTTGGGGGGTGGGATAGCTTCAGTTGGCTCCCATTAATGTATCTTCAGGGTTGGTGTTTTGATAACCAGAAAGTTATTTTTCAGTGCAGACCTCCTCAGAGGCAGCGCTTAGGCCAAGTACAAGTTGAATAACCTTCAGGAGAGCTGTGCTGTCCTTCTGTCGGCCGCTGTCTTTGAAAATTGCCTGCAGAGTTAGTGAGCGGGAACAGTTAAGATTTACAAACAATGATGAAGCTTGTCACGCATCTTTCACCATTCATCATCTGGGTGCTGTGGCTGGGCGGTGAAGTGTTCTTCATAAAAACCAGCTCAGTGTGAAATACACCTCGCTGCAATGTTTACTGCTCTGAAACTCGTCAGAAGCCCCTTATAGTAAATCCAGATTGCGAGGTGACATTACAGTATATCATTGCACAGCGCAGTGGGGTTTACACTAGGAATGAGTGCAGTTCACACCAGATGAGATGTCGAAATTGAGTTATGAAGGAATTTGGCTGTTATATGAGGGTAGCTTTTGTTTTCTCAACACTGAAAAGTTTTATTTTATTTATATATAC
>QLTV01000613.1:1693510-1720194 GCA_003457575.1 Thermophis baileyi | reverse complement strand
AGGCAGAATTTTATTTTCTGGTGCAAATCAGAACAGAAACTGGCTGTTTGTTGTTTGCTGCAAGGGGGTAAGTCAATAACTATAAATGCCTATAGAATGTTCAAATTATTAGACTTATTTTTTAAAGACTGCTTTATTATTGTTCTAGACAACTTAACAAAATGAAGAAGCTTTTTAAAATAAATGCTTGATCTGAAGAGGCCCATTGCTATTGTATCTTCTTTTAAATAGCAGAGAATAATGTATACTTCCAGAAAGCCACATCAGTTTTAACAGCATCTGCACAAGTATAGTCTGAAGTGTAACAGTGTTCCTGTTTTAGTATTAAGATAAGGCAGCTGAGTTAAACCCTGACTTAGTCATGTTTGGAGCAGATCTATTTAAATAATTGGGAGGAGTTAGTGTGACTACATTTAAGAAAACTTTCTGGCATTAATATACTGCCATAATGTACACTTCTCCAATTCTTTGCTATTTCTAGGTGTCAGGCACACATGCACAGAAATACACAGCAAACAGTGTATATCATCTGTACTGTTTGCTGTTTGCTGGGAGGCAAATTGCTGGGAGGCAGAGGCAGATTTTCCCCCCCTTGTTTTCCTCCCCCAGAACTAAGGTGCGTCTTATACTCCGAAAAATACGGTATGTTTTAACAAACACTGGTAAGCCTTGTTATCTGCAATCATAAATACACTTATAAAATCCATCAACAAAAATATAATGTTCTACAACCCCAAACATCTTTTCTGCTATAACTCTGTTATTACAAAACTAGGTGAAAACATTTGCCAGAACTTAAGTTTTCAGTCATATTACTTTTAAACACGGGGTTTATATTGTTTTCCAATCATTGTAGCCATTCCATTAGGATGCCAGCTTTATAGTCTATGCACCAAAATTCAGATAAAAAAGAATTCACTCGTTGAATTGTCATACTTTGCTGAGCAAAGCATTGAGCTTAATCATATTATCCTCTTCATTATAGAAGAAAAAAGTCAGGAAAATTTGATTATGGAGGCTTTCAGTTTATAACTTTTATCAGCTATTATTTACACAGTTAGTTATCTCATCTTGTTCATGGAGGGAAAGACAGAAGAGTTACGCAATGTTTTTTTAACTCAATGTTAGGAACCACCTGCCTAGAAGCAGTCTTAGACCCTTTTAAAAACATTGATAAGACTGCTAGCTTGTTTTTTTAACAAAATATATTTGATAGCAAGTTGCAAGGATGTATGCAATTTTATCTAAAATTGCCAACACTGGAAATTACATTTTGGTCTTGAATTTCTAATAGAAAAATAAGCAACCTCTGCCTTCAAGTGTGCTATGGGGTATGACAAGTAATGACGAATGGAAGTTGTAGTCCAGCAGCGTTATAAGAACTATACATTTCTTATTTCCCTGTTTTATTTCCCTGACACTGTCCTTAAGACTGTTAAGCAATGATATTTTAAATGAACACTTTTTAAGTATTGGGTAGGAAACCAGAGATTAGTGACACATAAGCCAAACTCAGCCCTTTGTGTGGAAATTTACTTTTTGTCTTTGTCTTCTCAACCCAAGTATGAGGAAAGAAAATGGCAAGAGAACAAGGGAGAGTAGCAATATAGAAGATAGATTTCCTAATATTTCTAGCTTTCACCCGCGAGTGTGGGAGAAGGTAGATCAACAAACACAGATTTATTTTAAGCCACAGGAAAGAGGTACTCGGTTCCATTACCTCCTATGCATGAGAGCACTGTGGCTGAGCGAATTCACTCACGTCACATGATTGTTGCAATGGCTTCCCTTTCTGAATGCTCCCTACTTGTTCTCATGATTGTTGCTATTTCTCTTTAAGCCAAGTGTGGTAGTAGCGAGAAAAAAGTGTTGGCGCTATTGACTTGCCTACATAATCCTTCTGAGTCCAGGGAGAATGCCAATGATGAACATTTGGCTGGGTTCCTGCTTTTGTATTCTAAGAAATAAGTCTGATGCCAATAATAACTATATCGTCATTATTGATGATTATATCCTTTACTTACAAATATTCATTTAATGACCAAAATTACAACGGCACTGAAAAAATGACTTACTACTGGACCTTGCACTTTGGACCATTGCAGCATCTACATGGTCACATGGTCAAAATCAGGCACTTGATAACCGGTATGTATTTATGGCGGTTGCAGCATCCCAAGGTCCTGTGATCGCCATTTGCGATTTTCCCACCGGGATTCCAACAAGCAAAGTCAATGCAGGAAGCTGGTTTCACTTAACGACTGTGTGATTCACTTAACAACTGTGGCACAAAAAGTCATAAGACAGGGCGCGATTCACTTTACTTAGCAACAGAAATTGTGGTTCTGATTGTGGTTGTACGTTGGGGATTACTTGTACATGTATTTATAGCTCTCTATAATCTTAAACTTAAACCAGAATTATCACTGTCATTGATTGGAATTTCGGTTGTAAGCCGTGCTGGTCTTTAAGCAAGTCACCACATGACCTCAGCCATTCATGTGATCTTTTTGTGGCAGTCATTAAGTGAATGCAGCGATCGTTAAGCAAACCAATTGTCTGCCATGGGCATTTTTTCGCCAGAAACCAGAAGTAAATGCCGGTTCCAGCAAAAAAATGTTGTAAATCACGTCACATGACTGCAGGATGCTGCAAACAGCAAATACAGACCAGTTTCCAAGTGCCTAAAATGTGATTGTGTGACTGCGGGGGGCCCTGGCCATTGGAACTTTAAAATTTGGGTCACCCTTTTTTGGAGGGTGGTTCGTTGTAACTGAATAGTCGCTAAGCAACTGGTTGTAAGTTGAGGACTATCTGTACATTTTAGATAGGTCAGATCATTTGCCAAAGTAATCCAAATTGGGAGAAGAGAATTGTTCTGGAGAATTATAAGCAAAATGACAGATACCTCGTAGTGGGATTAAGATAGCCCTGTTGGGCATGTGTCAACCCTCACAAAACAGATAGCAAGTAAGAGAGCAATTACAGGTAAGCTACTACAAATTAGATTTATATTAAAGCAGTGGTTCTCAACCTTCCTAATGCCGCGACCCCCCACCCCGCCGCGACCCCCGCCCTGCCCCCTCCAAGCACGCAATGAGGTGACAAAGGGGGCGTGGTGGGCTAGCGCGCGCTTAGGCGACCCCTGTGAAAGGGTCATTCGACCCCCAAAGGGGTCACAACCCACAGGTTGAGAACCACTGTATTAAAGTAGATGAATTATTTGCTTGGCACTTCAGCAACTGTTGCCAACAGCAATCCTCAGACTTGCTGGAGGTTTGAAAACAGTTTGTGATCCATTAGCGTTTATGGAAACTTGGTGTAGAGAAACGTTGCTATAGCTGAAGTCTGTGTGACCATGGAAGTAGAAAGTTGTCTAACATAAATACCAGAAAAATGCCCATCAACAAAGGGTAGATAGCATTGTATTACATCTATGTAGGAAAGTACACAGAAGAACAATAAACTAATGGTTTTTATCTCTCTTAATAATTTAACTTTGCTAGTTTTCTGTTTCTTTAATGGTTGCAGCTTTGAATACTGGTTTTTTTTTTTTGGCCATTGTACATTTGGATTGATGAGGAAAAGTGACACCTCTGGGACTCAAACTTTCACTTTTGTTCCTTCTTCAGCAAGAAAATAGCCCTTGATTACAAAGAACCCATCAGAGATAAGCAAACTGAAGGGGGAGTGAAAACCATGCATGAGAAAATAAGCTAGTTGGGGGGGGGGGAGTGAAAAGAGAGCAAAGCTGCCTGGAAAATAAGGAACCTCTGTTTGATCTGATGGGAGACAACCCCTCCCTTACCGCATCCCAGAGCTGTCAATCACCTGGTAATGTTTCTACAAGTGAAAAGTCAATGTGTTGTTGTTTAATTTGACATGACTCTTGAGCTGCGGAAAGGAACAGCATAATCGCTGCAGGGGACAGTTAAGTAACTGTGCTCCATGTCAGCTTGTCTCGCTCTGACTACTGCACTAAACGCTTTGCTGATGAGCGATAGATTTGGTTAAATACCAGGATAATTGCTAGCTATAGCACCCAGCACTCTTGTAATGCCATGTAGTACATCAGTACTAGCTCTCGCCTCAGGCGGTCGGAGGCTTATCCACTCAAGAGGGCACTTATGTTCAATTATATTGTTCTCTCTTCCTTTCCGAGAAAGCAATTGTTGCTGAGCCAAATGAGCTATAATAAATTATATTTCTTTCCCCTCTAGACCTGTTGAAGTAGATCAGGCATGCAAATGCCAAAGCTGCTATTTTCTAAATCTTGCCAGTGTTTCTCTCCCCCCCCCCCCGCATATCTACTTCAGGTTATCTGATTTTTGCGAGGCAGAGGTGTCATTTTAAAAAATCTGTATATATCAAATTGCTCCACCAGTATGAACCAAATATGTACTTCTTCCTATCTCTAGCATGTTGTTTATTTTTGATGGGGGAGATACTTTCGAGTACAGGTCGTCCTTGACTTATGACCACAATTGAGCCCAGAATTTATGTTGCTAAGTGAGAAATGTGTTAAGTGAGTTTTGCCCCATTTTATGACTTCCCACATTTGTTAAGTGAACCACTGCAGTTGTTTAATTAGTCACACAGTTGTTAAGTGAATCTGGCTTCCCCATTGACTTTGCTTGTCAGAAGGTGTCAAGCATCCAAATGTAAATCACGTGACCATGGGGATGCTGCAATGGTCACAAGTGTGAAAAATGGTCATAAGTCACTTTTTTTAGTGCCGTAACCTTGAACGATCACTAAATGAACTGTTGTAAGTCGAGGATTACCTCTATACATAACTATAGTTGTAGAGAGGGCCCTTAGTGTTTTGTATCAAAAATCATGAAGAATCTTGTGGCACTTTAAAGACTAACACATTTATTGCTATGTAAAGTTCTGTGAATCATAAACTACTTGAGCAGTACAAGTTCTAAAATGACATTGGAATCTGGTTTTATTGAAGATAGACAATCTTTGTTTCTCCTCTATTTAATGCAGGATTTTAAGACGGCTTCCTCTGCTTTTCTGGGACACTCACTAAATAGCCACGCTAAAATCTCGAAACTTTGAAAGCAGTCCGGGTTGGAGATACTTAAACTAGGAAAGCCAGAGGCACACAATATACATTGTTCCAAATATAAGTCTACCATTCAAGCTACCTAGCATTGTGTGATGGAGAAGAAACTGCTCTTTGTCATTCTCATACCACTTCTGAACCAATTTCCACTTGTTCCACTGTCTAACTAGAAGTTACAAGACAGTTTGGTGTAGTGGTTAAAGGCAACAAGCTTGAAACTTGGAGATTGTAGTCCTGCCATAGGCACAAAGCCAACTTTGTGGATAACTTTGGACCAATCATTCTCTCTGAGTTCTTAGAAGAAGCTCTCAGAATGGTATATATACCTTCCCGTAAGCTCTCAGAGCAGAAACATACAGATATTATATTGTGTCTTGCTCCAATGTATGGGATTTTCCATGACTTCTAATGATTTTGAAGGTGGGAGGGAGGGAAACTTTCTCTATTCTTACACACAGTTTATATCCTGTGTGATGTTTTGTTGATACACTGACTACCGAGGGGTACCATGTGACTAACTTTATCCTTTACTGAAACCCTTCAGATGCATCTAGCCAGATACTGTTCTATGGGGTTCAAACCCCCTACTGGGAATTGAACTCACAAACTCATGGAAGTTATGGAAAACACTACACATGAGAGCAGGACACAATATAACATCTGCATCTTTCTGGTCTGAGAGTTTAAGGAAAGGTAGACTGTATATGAGAGCTTCCAGATGTTCTTTCCTTCTACCACTGAGCAAGAAGACCTTGTCTTTTAAGACAATGTGCTGAATATAGTCACCTAAAGTGAAGAAGTCTGTGAATTCATTTCCACGTAGAAGGTTTGAACCCACAAAAATCCCATTAAAAGATGAAAATGACGATGGAGTGTACATGGATATAATCACATACTCCCTTGGATCTCCAGCCTTATAATATCTCCTCTCCTTGTCCATCTTGGCAGATACAATCTGAGTGGAGAGATACCATTACTCACCTGAAGTGTAGTTTCATCTGTATCTGATGAAGTTTTCCCTTAACTGAGGTGACTAGGCAATAGCAATGACACTTAGACTTATATACACTTAGCCCTCTCTAAGTGGTTTACAGAGTCAGCATATTGCCCCCAACAGTTTGAGTCATTGTTTTACCAACCTCGGAAGGATGGAAGGTTGAATCAACCTTGAGCCAGTCAGGATCAAACTCTTGGAGTGAGCATTGAGTTAGCCTGCAGTATTGCATTCTAACCACTGCGCCACCATGGCTGTGCCACCAGGCCCAAGCAGTTTTGAAGTATGTGGTGCTAGATTACAAGGCCAAGATTGGGATAATCAAGAGAAAACATTGTATTTGAATAAAAGCACCACGATAAGGTTAACAAATTTAGAGCCTGAATTCTAAAGCCAGCATCCAAAGTTGAGTGTTCAGCACGGAACAAAAATAAAAACAAACCCTCATAGGACTTAATGTCCCTGTTTATAGATTCCCATTTTCCCATGGTTTTGTAGGCCTCGTTGGGCCCAATTTCATGACATTTCTTCAGGTACCTATTTGAGAACAAAGACAGTCCAAATTTTGTCCTTTGTGAGTCCTTTCATTAGGGGAGACATTAACTAGGTTTTAAGAATGCTTCAAAGTTCTCCAACAAGCCAGTAGGCCACTCATAATTAAGAGGCCCCTTAAACTACTACATTGATGTTTTGAGGTCAGCCCTGAGGTCAGGAAAGAAAGCTGTGGGGGTTTCTGACATGTACATTTAATGTTTACAGAGATAAAATCTATTATGCTCAAAAGGACTTATTCTGAAAGGATGTATACTTGGGTGTCGCTATTATAGAATAAGTACATCTATATTTACACCCCCTGCAAAAACAGATTCTGTGTTCACTGGGACTTATTTCCAGACAAATTTTTTGGAATCCTGTGCTCACATCTCTAGTGTGGTGGTTTTTTTTAAAAATCACAATAGGAATTTTGAGTCAATTTCCTTATTAAAAGGGGAGAGAGGAAGCGAAAGAGATACAGAACCCAATCTTCTTTTCTTCCACGCTCCTTTTTTTTTTGTAAAGGTAAATCATTTTTTTAAAATGAAGTTTGGGGAAAAGATAGATAAGATGAAATGTGTTTACACTTTTCTTCATTTATACTTGTTGCTTTGACACAACTTAATCTTCTCCCTAACTACAAATAAACGGGTGAACTGCAAATGTATATTATAATCCCTCCATTTATATATCTTACATTGCTTTGAACGCCAAGAATAAAGGACTGTTGGAAATTATGCCAGAAATCTGTCATGTTGTGCTTATTTTAGATGTTTAGATGTTAATGAAAAGAATTGGTGGTCAAAAGCATCAAAAAAACTATGTGATGAAGTATTAGATACGGAAACAATGACATGTTAGGGCAAATAGGGGTAGTGACTGAAAATATCTATTCCATGTCCAGTTACTAATTATAGTGAGATTGGTAACATAGGATAGAGCAGCGGTTCTCAACCTGTGGGTCACAACCCCTTTGGGGTCGAACGACCATTTCACAGGGGTCACCGCGTGCGTTAGCCCGCCATCCTGGTGCCACCGTCACTTGCAGGGGTGAAATGCTCCCAGTTCGGCCGTGCCTGCGGGTCGCCGGACAGCCGGTAGCTACAGAAGCGGGAGACTTCGCCCACCCACCCGGACGCCGCCATTTGGGTTCTTTTACCCTCTGCGCATGCGCAGAACGCTTTGCGCATGGGGCGGGGAGCGGCGGCCGGGGGGGTCACGGCATTAGAAAGGTTGAGAACCACTGGGATAAAGGTTTCAAAACAGAGGAACACTTCATATTGTGGAAGGAGAAGTAAACTGAATCTTAGGCCACTATTTTAGCAGCAGCCAGTACAGGTAGTCCTCGACTTACAACAGTTCATTTAGTAACCATTCAAAGTTACAACAGCACTGGAATAAAAAGTGACTTATGACCATTTTTCACATTCATGACCATTGCAGCATCCCCATGGTCACGTGAACAAAATTCAGACGCTTGGCAATTGACTCATAACGGTTGCAGTGTCCCAGGATCATGTGATTCCCCTTTTGCGATCTTCTGAAAAGCAAAGTCAATGTGGAAGCCAGATTCACTTAACAACTGTGTTACTAACTTAACAACTGCAGTGATTCACTTAACAACTGTGGCAAGAAACCACAGTTGTTTGCCCACACGTATAATGGGGCAAAGTTCACTTAACGACTGTCTCACTTAGCCACAGAAATTTGGGGCTCTAAGTCGAGGACTATCCATATTTATGTATTTTCACAGCTGGATGCTATTTGCAGATGTGATTTAGAAATTTACATACTTTGAAAATGATTTGAAAGTTGTACTTTGGACCACATGGAAGCAAAAGCACCTCTGCTCTTCATTAAAACAGCCTGGCCCTTTTCTCTCCAAGCCTGAAAAGAGGATGATGCTTCAAGGAATCCACTCATTAAAGTTAATACAACTTTTAAAGCAACAGTGCCTTTTTCAGGGTTTTACAGAAATCTGAAAAAATAAAGACTGTCTTGATTCATAGTAGATGCTATGCTCATGTAAACTCTGAAGTTGTTTTTGAAAGTGTGCACAGTCCTCATTAAATCCCTGCCATTGCTTCTTATTAAGTAAATAGCATGCGTATCGGGTGGGTTCCTCCCGGTTCGGACCGGTTCTCCCGAACTGGTAGCGGCCCGCTGGTGATGTCACGATGACATCACCGGATCGGTCGGTGCAGGTCCGTGGGGGCCGCCATCTTTTTTTAATTTTTTTTCGGATTTTTTTTTTCCATTTCTTTTTTATTTTATTTTTTATATATTTTTTTCCTTCTGAGCATGCGCAGAAGCCGACTTCCGGCACTGTGCATGCGGTCGCCATCTTTTTTTCGGCTTTGTTGTTTTTAATTATTTTATTTTATTTTTTGTTACTGTGCATGCGCGTGAGGTGCGCCCACGCGGTGCGGGAGGGAGCGAACCGTCAGGGAGGTAAGTTGGAACCCACCCCTGATGCATATATAACTACTGGGTTCAGTTAGCAAAAATGAATTTAAGCATTCTTGGACTTTGAATCCAGGTTAACCAAAACTTTGACTCAAAGTAAAAGTGGGAAATTCCCTTTTTGACAGATAATACATATCTTAGTAAATAGAATATGATTATGTTGACCATTGAAACATTGGAATAGCGTAACCAGATATGGCACTGAATGAAATCATTATTTCACTATGATCATCTTAGTAAAGTAGAAATTTGGGTTTGGAATAACTAGGATAATATGTGGAAACACCTGAAGCACTTTCTCAAACCTATTATGCTTTTCTGAAATACATTGCTGTCCCCTTAAATACATTTCTTTCCTTTTCTTTTTGGATCCAAATAAAAACAAAAATAAATACATTTGTTTTTGTTCATCTGTATTAACTCACAGCATGTATGATATCCTTTCCTTCATTTATCTAATTTTCCTTCTTATTAGTGTATTAAATGCATCAATCTTTCTGTAAGGATTTGGATTCCATTTAATTAGCTCCTGGTAGCCTTCTTAATGCAAATTTCAGAAGAGAGAAGTGTAAAACTTTTTTTCTGTTTAGTCTTTTTTTTTTACAACATGATAGTTTACAGAGATTATTTATAAAAGATTAAACAAAAGACAGTCTTTCTTCCAGAGGTTTAGATTCCAAAATTAAAAGCGCCCATAATTTAAACCCAATAGCCAGGTTGGCAGAAAAAAGAAAAGAAAAGAAACTTCTGGTATTCTGAAAACTAACTATTAATCTTCAGAATCCAGTTCTGTGTTAGAATTAGAACTCCCAAGAATTTCCATTTAAGGCCATTGACTGGATATTACACTTGATCAGTTCTGTTACATGACCAATCGCCAACATGGGACCATACGAAAACCCCCATTTGCCCTCCTGTAATCTGACTTCTTTTTTTATGAAGATCTACTTAGTTTTGGATACACCTAATTGATTTTTATTTTATTTTCATGAAAACTTGGTTTAATCAACTTAGGCTTCTTCTCTCAAGATGCAGAAGCTCTCTCAAATAGTTAATCATTAGGGAGATAATATTATTTGTCTGGCTTTTATGCATTCCAGTTAAAAAGAACTTCTGTTTTTAATTTCACATACCTTTCCATGTACAGTATGTGCCTGCACATAAGGTTGCTCCTCAAAGTATGATCATGGTATAGATGTTTTACCTAGGAAAGAAATCCTTACCATCACTGCTCTTTATTATATTCCTTAGTTTGGACTGGTAAGGATTTTCTTTTTAGCACAATCTTGCTTGTAAATGTTGACTTAGAAGCAAATTTTGCTGGATTTATTAAGGCTTACTTTCAGGGAAGGGAAAATAAGTTTGCAACCTTAATGTAGATTCTCAGCTGAAAGAACATAAGAATGTGAAAAACCTTTAACAAATGAACTATACCTTTTCGGAGCTTAAATCTTTAAAATATTGCTTCGCATTAAGAGTCTAATGGTCTTAAAATGTAAATACAAATAACATTTTGCTTTTCAAGCATGACTGTCTTAGTGGTTTCTCACATCTCTGAAAGCATATTATATTTTCCAGGCCATTGACTTAACAGCAGTTCACTCAAGTTAGTCTGTTCTTTGTATGGTGTTGGTCCATTGATGATTTCATTCTAAAAGTTAGTTTTCAGCTGGCATTTTTTTTCTCATGATGCTGGCTTGGAGAACAGCTAAGGGGAAGTAAGGCATTGGGAAGATCAGGCAGGCAGTTTGGTGGAAATGCCACACATGAAGCCATGGACATCATTGGTGGGATGGTTAAGGGGAGGTAGGGAAATGTAGACACGGAGAAAGTTGCTCAAGCAGGCCAGTTGAAAAGGGCATGCTTGAAACCAAGACCTTCATTGATGGCAGAAGCCAAACAAAAATAGGAAAAGGAAGGTATTGGGAAGGCCGTGAAAGTCACATACAGTAGACCTCGACTTGTGACCATAGTTGAGCCCACAATTTCCATTGTTAAGCTGCAAAAATTTGTTAAGTGAGCTTTGCCCCATTTTACAACCTTTCTTGCCACAGTTCTTTAAATGAATCACTGCAGTTCTTAAGTGAGTCACAAGGTTAAGTGAATCTGGCATCCCGTTGACTTTGCTTTTCCGAAGGTTGCAAAAGGTGGTCTCATGACCTGGGATACTTCAACCTTCATAAATACATGCCAGTTGCCAAGTGCCCAAATTCTGATCACGTGACTGTGGTGTGAAAAATGGCCATAAGTCACTTTTTTCAGTGTTGCTATAACTTTGAATAGTCACTAAATAAATGGCTGTTAAATCGAGGACTACCTATAGAAGAGGAGACGGAGTCTCACCAGCCTTGTCCTAATTAACCTATGGGACCTCTTGACTTCATTCTAGTTCTGCCAAATCTCAGGTCTACCAGAGTGATTTGAAACATTGCTGTGTTAAATTTTGGTCCACAGCATCCCTGACAACTAGTAGGGCTAGCTGAAGTTGATAGAAGGTAAAATCCAATTGCATCTGAGGAAGTTCCACATTTCTTGTCTGTAGAGGATTTTTGAAAAGGGGATTAAGGGAAAGAACATCTTTTTCTGGGTTGGATCAACTTAGAGGCAGGACTATTCTAGCTTTTTCTGACAGGAAGAACTCAATCCAGATTTTGTTCTTTCACTTAGTAGCTATTCAACATACTCTTCACTGCTGCTTCGTAGGAGATTAAACTTAAGCAACCTTCTTAAACCTAATCCTCCTATCTATTCATCTTGTGTAACTAGAATTGGAAAGAAAATGTCTCAGAGCTGACGCATGATTTTTCTTCTGTCCATCACATTATGGCTAACAAAGGACTTAAATCAGAATCAGAATAGAGCTGGAAGGGACCTTGGAGGTCTTCTAGTCCAGCCCCTTGCTGGACTTTGACAACAGGATGTCTCTGTATTTTAGGACAATATTTCTTCCTATAAATTCTTTGCACTCAGCTCAAATTAGCTCCCCATTCCACATTTATAGACTTTTTTTGTGTGGACTCTGATGAGAAATTAGGTCAAAACTCTGACTAAAGCTCTTCCAGCACTCCAGGCACTTACTTCTCTTTCAAGTGGGTCCTCCTTCTATGTGAAGCAAGGTTACTGTTATCTATTTGATCATTTATTTTAGTCTTAAATTAATCATGTATTGTGAAAACAACCAAAATAGTCCACATCAATTTATAAAAGTAGCAAAACTTTCATAAATCTAAAAGTTTATAAATCAGTACATTTAAAATCACAAATTAAATCAATATCAATAGAACCATCACAATAATTAAGAGGCAAAAGCCTGGCAATAGAAATGTTTCCTTTATTCTCAGTCCTGGGTAAGAGGGAGAAAGCATACTTTTTTGACAAATAAATTGCTTGGCCTAGAACAGTGATGGTGAACCTTTTTTGGCTCGGGTGCCAAAAGGATGCGCGCGCATGCGATATCGTGCATGTGGGTGCCCACACCCATGATGCAATGCCCTCCCCCCACGCATGTGCACAACCCCTGCGCTGCCCCTCGCGCATACGCACAGGCCTCACTGAAGCTGTGGAGCTGCCCTACTACTTACCTTCAGATAGTTGCAACCAGGCCTCCCACACCTCTGCCCATTTCTTCTGCAGCTTGCAAGGCTTTCCTGAAGTCCTCTGTAGCCAATAACAGCGCTCCAGATCAATCCGGAGCTCTGTTATCAGCTTGCAGAGGCCTTTCCTAAAGGCCTCTCTAGCCGATAACAGAGCTCCGGATCAATCCGGAGCTCTGTTATCGGCTGCAGAGGCTTTCATAAAAGCCTTGCTGGCTGCTGAAGAAATGGGCCGAGGCCTGGCTACAACTGTCCAAAACCGAAGAAGTTCCTGAAGACCTCTGACAGCGAAAAGGAGGCTGGGGGTGAGCACACAAATGAACTTCCGGTTGGGCTGGTTTTTGCTGTCTCCAGGCTTCAGGAGGTTTTCCTGAAGCCTGGGGAAAGCGAAAATATCTAAAAAGAAGGCCGAAAATCAGCTGGCCAGCTCATGCATGCATGCTGGAGCTGACATAGGGCAACGCCTCGAGTGCCCTCAGATATGACTCTGCGTGCCACCTGTGGCACGCGTGCCATAGGTTCGCTCTCACTGGCCTAGAAGATCCACAAGAGAAGACACTCTGCTATTTTTCCAGGTAGACAAACCTCTGACCTGAGGGGCATCTTGAGAAGGGCTTCATCTGATGTTATGAGTAAATAGGTTTCTACCGAAGAGGTAGTCCTGTAGATATTCACTGTTCTTGCATTTTTATTTTATTGTACTGTACTGTATTGTATTTCTATAGCTGCCCACCTCAAAAGTGACTCTAGGTGGTGTACATCACAAAATGTAAAAACAAATTTAAAACAATACAAGATAATTTGTATGGATTCTGTTAGGACTCTGTCCAAATGGTTGGGTTGGTTAATATAAACAAGCCACAAATCACTGTTTATATGTATATATGTAATATGGCTTTAAATGCATTGTTGCATTCTGACTGGCAGTAACGGCCATAAGAGGGAGCTAGAGAACATGGTTAGCTCTCTCTCTTTTGCTGATTCATTGCTGAAGTGACTTCGTGTCTGAGAGTAAGCTCTGTGTGTAGCTAACTATCTGTGATAGTTGTTTGTACTTCTTTGTTTGCTGATTAAGACAAAGAAAGGCTGGTAAGAAGAGTACTGTACTTCTGAACACTGACTGATTGAACGTGTATGACTCGGACTGTTATTTGGACTGTGCTGTTTCTTTAAGTAAACTACTTTTATACACTTTACTGAAGTGATTTTAACGTATCTGTCTATTGACTGAATCATTACTGATATCTACTGCAACATTACGGTGAACTGTGCAAACCTTCAGGGCCTAGAGGTTACTCTGCACAATTCCTTAACAGATTCCAAGTAGAATTGTTGCCATGAATATTAATACAGCCAAGAAACACAGTTCTTACCTAGAATCATAGGGCTAGAAAGGATCTTGGAGGGCTTCTAGTCCAACCCCCCCTGTCCAAGGCAGGAGTCTTATATCAACCCAGTCATGCTTGTACAATTTATTTTTGAAAAACTCAAGTGATTTTTATACTTCAAGACCCAAGCCTGGACCCACAACCAAGCTTGACATTTTGCCCCAGTTGCGACTTCTAGCTTCACATACACCATATTGCATTAGTCAAGAAGGATTGTAACCAATTGTGGATAATTACTGCCAAGTTTGAGAGTTTAGAAAGGTCACAGGTTGTGCAAACACACTCCTCACCACAATTACCACCTGCAAATCCACTGACAGCCGAGTGTCAGGAAACACTGCCAAATTGTGAATCTGTTCTTTCTGGGCAGATTCTACTTTTCTGTTTCCCAACATCATCTCTGTTTCATCTGGATTTAATTTCAGCTTGTTCTTCCTCATTTAGACCTTGGTTGAAATTAGATAGCATGTAAGGACATGAGTTACTTCCTTATTTGTGTAAGTTCAGTATGGTGGAGTCCATGTATCTACAGTAGAAAAATCAATTATTCTTAAGGATGTTCTGTGGATTCTTGAATGTGGATTGGTATTCTTAGCCTAGGCACAAGGGTCCATTACTTTCAATAAAAATATAATAAAGTTAATGGTGAATATAGTTTGCATTTATTGTGACATTTATTATTAAGAACAGTGTGAGGTTCTGTTGTTGCTATGGTTTGGTTTGGTTTGGTTTGGTTTGGTTCAAATCAGTTTTCAACTCTTGACAACTTCCTGGACTTGTCCCTGCAGTTTTTCTTGACAAGATTTCAAGTGGTTTACCATTGCCTCTTTCCTAGGGCTGAGAGAAAAAGACTGGCCCAAGGTCACTTAGCCGGCTTTCTGCCTAAAGCAGGACTAGAACTCCAAGTGTCCCAGTCTTTAGCCTGGTACCTTAATTATTACATCAAACTGACTCTTAAAAAATTAGAATCATAAAAATATCATGTCCTTCAATTAGTTAATAATTTTGCTTGCTTACTTGTAAAAGATTTCATTGGTACATTTTTCTGTTTCTCGAAAGCAATAAAAGTAGTAAATTTAAATCAATGAAGTCAAGGAAAGGAGAATGACTCTATAGTCTACTTGAAAGAAATTCATTGGATATAGTTCCCCACTAAATTATAACCATTCAAAACAGAATGACTGCAACATATTTTCTTCTGCAAATGACTCTAGCATACTTGTCTACCAAAGCATTTTGCTAATTATATCATAGATTTCCCCATTGATGAATATATGCAGAATTAACACAGGAGCATCAATGTTACCCTTTCACTATTATTGTTGTACAAGAAGCCATGGCAGATGTTGGCACTTAGTTACACAAACATTAGTCTTAACGATTGGCCATTTGGATTTGATGAAGACAAACGGGAGGCCTGGTGGAAATCTGAGGCTCAAACCAATCAGGAAGTTAATGAGGAGAGAAATTACCACTGCAGCTTCTCCTTAATTACATCCAGGCTAGGCGGGAAAGGAGTGCTGTGGGTGAATCTTGACTCATCAAAGGTGAATGAGGTCAGAGACCCTTCCATTTTGTGTTTTGTATCGAGCAGAGATTGAAATGTTGCAAATATTTCTTCCACTATATTAGCTTTTAAACTGTTTAAAAGTTTGCTTTGATCTTTTGCTGTTTATTGTTCTGGAATCTGGGCACTTCCTTTGGTATAACATCAGTTCTTTGGTGATTTGGGTCCTGCATCTTGCTGTATATGCTACTTTCTACATTTATTTCATCCCTTCTGTATGGGGCCACTGGAATCAGGCCATCCCTTTGGCCAGAGATGGGCAACCTCTTAGATTAGGAGTCTCTTTTACTCATTTATTTATTTATTTACAAGTGTTTGTATCCCACTCAATCACTTTCTCACAGCCCATCACAAGATTGAAATCCAGGCCAGCTTGAAAAAAACAGCTATTCACTTAAAATATACTCAGTTTAATCCCCAGAATGCCTGGAAAGAGGTTCCTTTTTATGGCCTGATCATTAGTGATCCCTCTATCAAACCATCTGGTTTTGACCTGCCTTGCTTTGTCTGGTTGAAATTGAACAGAATTAGGTGTGATACTGGAAGAAGTGCCTCTGCCCTGTATCAGTGGGGATGGGAAGATTCCCTTTGTTGTGATTGTGGTGCTGATATGCAGACTATTAAACATATTGTGCAAGATTGCCCATGACGTGCATTCTCTGGTTCCCTAGAAGATCTGCATGAAGCAACACCAGAGGCCTGGATAGCAGAATTGGACATTCAGTTATGATGCCACTGCCATACCCCCATAGAAGTTTTACTTATAATTACGTGTTTCCCCAAAAATAAGACCCTGTCTTTTATTTTTTTGAACCCTGAAATAAGCGCTTGGCCTTATTGCCATGCACTCAAAAGCCCGATTGGGCTTATTATCAGGGGATGTCTTATTTTGGGGGAAACAGGGTAGGTGGATTGTGTGTATATATGTTTACTTCTCTTCTGTCAGTGTTGCCAAGAAAACTCCAGGGACTTCTCTAGTAGCCAGGAATCAGCACTGACTCAAGGGCATATCCCTCCCACCAAGAAAATACTGAGCAGGAAAAGAGAGATTTCTTTTTTCCTGACAATTCTCAATTTGATGAAAAAGAATTTAATTTTGAGTTGCTTTTCAAAGAAGAGCACTTTACTGAATCCCTAAATTGAGTGGAATATAAGGTAGCCGAGGCAGGTGTGTCCCCTGTCTTTCACAGTGCAGCCATCTGTCAAGGAATTGGTAAACACCTTGGCATTCACACTTTGCTATATTTCAAGGGAAGATATCAAGAGAGAACTCCTTATGGCCTTTTTCAGACAAGGAAGTGTGGTGGGAAGATAAGAGTAAGTAAGATCAGCAGTTGTAGCCTTTGCCAAGCACTTCGAGAATAAGATAGGGAAAAAAAACAGAATGTTCCTTGCATGGAAGAAAAACTCCTGAGAAATTAAAAAGCAAATTCAGCACAGCAGTACTGTTGGGCTTCCAAGAAAGAGGCAATCACTCAGTTGGGGGAGAGACAGTTGCCCTGACAACTAGAATTTAGGACTTGCGGGAGTACTTGCATTGTAGCAACTCCGCGGATAATAAGCCCAATCGGGGTTTTGAGCGCATGCGCTAAAATAAACCCCCCCCCCCACACACACACACCCCAACGTGCAAAATATACTTCCAGTTTCAATCTTGTATAATTGCTAATGCTGTTTCTTACACTTTTCTAGAATTGGGGGCCATATGTCTGTAGAATAAGCATGGCTTCTTCCTGAATTATATTCAGTAGTCCAAACTGGATTTTTTGTTTTGTGTGTGTGTGTACACAGTTTCTTCAGTTGCATAAAGAGTCCATATTAACAAATGCATACGAACAAGAGTTACCACCTTTTTTCTGGGCCTTTAAAAACAACTAGGAATTCAGCTGCTGAGTTATTGCTTGAGTTTTCTTTGTGATGTGCCTATTATTGGCACATTCCCTTTCAAAAATAAGTAGCAGTGTCAGTTCAAATGGAGTTGAAGTCAAGTTGACTCCTGCCACATAAGAACAGGCATTACTACCTTTTTTCAAGGTGAGCTCCCCGTACCTTTTAATAAGACCCTAACAGATTATTATTTTTTTCTGTTCAACCCTTGTCAAACGTGTTAAATGTGGATGATACATGGGTTGAAGAACATCAGGAAATCTCAGGACTGTAGGCTCTGTTGGGAAATTGAAAAGGTATTTCTCTCCATTGACTTCTGTATTGTTGCCAAGAAAATATGGCTGCGTCCATATAGTCATCTGAACATCTAAAATTAAGCTTGATTGAGGGAAGATTACAGGTAGTCCTCAAATTATAACCATTTGTTTAGCAACCGTTCAAAGTTATAAAGGCACTGGAAAAAGTGGCTTACAACCAGTACTTGCTCTTAAAACTGTTGCAGCGTCCCCAAAGTCACATGATCAGATTGGCAATGGGCATGTATTTATGACAGTTGCACTGCCCCAGGGTCATGTGAGTGCCATTTGTGACCTTCTCAGTTGGCCTGCACCAGCAAAGTCAATGGGGGAAGCCAGATTCGTTTAACAGTTGTGTTATTAACTGCAAGAGATTCGTTTAACAACCATGGCAAAAAAGGTCATAAAATTGGATGTGACTCACTTAACTGCTTTGCTTAACAACTGGAATTCTGAATTGTGGTTGTAACTCGAGAACTGTCTGTACGTTTTCATACCTTTTGTTTGAACATATTTGATGCAAATTTCCTTCTCTGGAGTGCTTCCACCATCAAAAGCTAGTATGTTGGTGATAACATAGGTAGCTTTTTCTCAAATTGAATGCAAAATAGATAATCCTGGAATATTGGTCTGCCATCTAATTGGCTTAAGCTTCTAAATGTGTCTCAACATTGATGTTAATGTTTCTGAAATGTATTGATTGGTTAAGTCGTACTGTCACTGACATCTGCCTGGAGGCAGGGAGGGCCTGTGTTATGTGTCATGACAAACATCATAAATTTGGTACCTATGCGAGACTTTATGACATCAGATAATTGCATCATTTGTGTTATGATATGATGCATGTGTCATTTTTAAGTCAGTGTGTCTTGTAGGTATTTCTGTTTGCTGATGCTACTGCTGTTCTGTAATGCAATTGTTTTATGTCTGCATTTTGGTTTTATCATGTGCTTTGTCTACAGTCCACTTTTTAAAAATGTTAAGGAAAACTCCTATTCTTCCAAGCCTTAAGCAGATACGAAGTCCTTTTGATTTTAATAAAACAATCTCATGGTCTTTATAAATCTAATTCAGATATTACCAGAACTTCAAGGAGGAGTCTGTTTTATTCTGCATAAAATACAATTGATTCATCATTCAGTTGTTTCATTGAAATTAGAAGAGGTTAGTTAATACACAAACATCTGCATATTTCCCATAGATTGTCAGCTTCTAGGTGTGCCTTTTCTCATTCTGGAGATGCTTTGGTGTCACAAGTTTTTTCAAATTTCTGAATTTCCATTATCATCCAGCTCTTAAAATTGTGAGAATCTTATAGAGAGGGGGAGATGCTGTCCAGTTTTTGCATGGACCTGCAAAGGGTTTAGAAAAGACAAATCTATCTTGACTATTTATACCTGTATATTTATCTGAGGTGCAAACAATCTAGTACCATGAATGACCAGCCCATGATTCAAGTTAATGTTTTATGACTCACCATGGGCAGCGTCTTCTCCCTCTCCACCCTTCCCTGGGAAAATGGGTGAGATAAATGAATCTGGGTATCCCTAGAAAAAGGCAAGTGTGATATCCTGAGTCTTTTGCAACTTTCAACCTTGGACCAACTTTGTGGTTCTTCTCTTCCATCTTATTAGAGGAGGCCAACTTATTTTCCAAAGACAATAATGAAAATAAAAATATTTTCCAAAGAAAATAAAACTTATTTTTGATCTTATTAGAGGGGTTCAATTTATTTTCTAAAACACCAGAGGACAGGACAAGAAACAATGGATGGAAACTAATTAAGGAAGGAAACACCCTGGAATTAAGGAGAAACTTCCTAACAGTGAGAACAATTAACCAGTGGAACAGCTTGCCATCAGAACTTGTGGGTGCTTCATTACTGGAAGTTTTTAAGAAGAGACTGGACAGACACTTGTCTGACATGGTATAGGGCAGAGGTCTTCAAACTTGGCAACTTTAAGACTTGTGGACTTCAACTCCCAGAATTCTCCAGCCAGCATAGCTAGCTATAGGGTCACCTGCTTGAGCAGGGGGTTGGACTGGAAGACCTCCAAGGTTCCTTCCAGCTCTATTCTGAATTTGAATTTGAAATATTATACATGTCTAGGACTGTGCTAAGTACAAGTTCTGGACCTTCATTGCATATTGATGTGTCTAAGGCAACTTAGCTGTATAATATTATTATTCCGTGTCATTTAACTTGGCATTCCCTTTTTTCTTTCTCCTTCCCCTTTATCCCATGGCTTCTTTAGTATTTTCACCACCCAGTAGTCAAGATTCTGGCTTGGTTTCCCTTTCCAGCAGTTCTCCCATCAGCAATGAAAGTACCAAGGCTGTGCTGGAATGCGAGTCCGCCTCTGACTCCAGCACCTTTCCAGTTCATTCTGTTATGGAAGATGGCGAATAAGCAGGGATGAAAAAAAAATAAAAGTCCTGGTGTGGATTCCCTTGAAGAAGTGCCTTCGTGTTAATTTGGGTTTGCCTGTTTTGTGATGACAGATGCTGAAATAACTGTTGATAAAATGTTCACTTATTCCCTTTATATTTGTTCTGCACTTTGTGATTTTCAGTCTTAGATAAGAATGAGAATAGTATAGTGTAAAGGGCTGCAAGAGCATTACCCTTAAATATATTGAAGGAAATTTATTGGTATTGTCTAGTGGTTTTTTTTAAAGTCCCTTTTTGACTAATAAACAGTATATAAATAAAATTAAAGATTATTTTGTAGATAAAATGTAATCAAAGTTCAGTGTACGCAAAAGATACTTAGATTTGCTCATAATCGCTGTATCCAGCACATAAGGGTTTGATTAATTCTTTAATGGTGTTCAAAAGCAAGATATTTCAAATATGAAAATTTGAGAAATAGATAGCTTCCTATTGTGAAACAGAATTGCTCTTCCTTTTTTTAAGCTGCACTGCGTGAGTTAAGATTGAGATGTAAGATTCTATGTTTTACAGACCCAAGGATCTTTTTTCCTCTTTTCATGATATATAAAGGTAGATAAAAATTTAAGCAAGAATGGTATTTTTAATTAATAAAAGGTCTGTGATGGATTTTTCTTAGTTCTGTTTTAATGGAAGACGCTGTATTTTGACCACATATAGCCTCTATTGCTAGCCTAAAATGTAAAAAAAAAAGTTTGTACAAGTTAAGCTATTTGCTACAATGTTAGCTCCAAGTAAAAATGGCCTTTTAAAGTTATTATAGATTTTTTTCCAATATTCTGTTAAAAATGCCTTAGCATGTATACTTTCTCTTAGTTACAGAAGCCAACCAGAAATAAAACTGCTCTTTAAAAGAATTCATTGTTCTCTATAGTTGCAGTAGTACTGAAATAAAAATGTTATTGATGACCAAATTTTCTTGTGTGTGCATAGTTGGTAAGCTGTATTAAACAGGAAAAAAAAGAAATTACTTGTATTTTCTTCACTCTGTGCTTTGAAAACATCTATTTGATTTCGCCCCCATCTGTTGTAATCAATAACCTGACCATCTTGTTTTTTATTAAATGCACTTACTCTTAATTTCATCCACCAGTGGTTTTAGAGAGAATAATGTGGAGTTACCTATATGGGTTTGACATTATAAATCACTTCTTGGAGCTGAATTGTATAGTGGTATCGATTGATCCTGATATATCACAGAAATTTACTGTCACTTCTGTTTTCAATTAAAGATACAATCAGTCAGATAATGACTTAATTGGATTTTACAGAAGATTGAGTTTTATTGCCCGGTGCTTTACGAGTTTAGTTAAGGAAGATCATTTTATCACACTTGTCAGCCTGCAACTGCAGTTGGGTGCCTTCTGCTGCAGCCTGCTGCTGTTGCCATTGTGACAGACACATAGTTGGAGCAGAGGGCAAGGAAAAGAACCTAAGGACGAGGCGGCTGAGCTGGGCAGCTAACAGCCAACTGCAGCCAAGACAATGCGCCTCCCCCTGTTTGCTTTCCTTCTAAACTGTTGAAATATACAGCTGGGATTTCCTAGTGGAGCTCTCACAGTTTCCCTCCTGAGCTCAGTTGTCTCTTTCCTCTCTCCATCATCCAAGGAGAACACCATGCAACAATGGAGGAGAGGTGGGTGTTTATTGTATGAAAGAATGCCACTGTGCCAGTCCAACCCTGGTAAGGATAAGATGAATTTAGAAGCATCCTCACCTTCCTGGCATCACACAAGGGTCAGATTACATTCTATATCAAGCTTCTCTTTTAGGTCTGCTCTTTAATACGTTAACAAAAGTTGTCCAGCCATATAAGTAACCTAGGACCACTTTGCTATTAAAAACAAATTCAATTGGAATTATCAGAAGAAATACACAGGATAACCTTACCAGCAAATAAAGCTGGCATATGGAATCCTTCTACTCTTTCCTCCAAATATATATTGCACAGGAGATCTGTGTTAGTCCAAAAATCAGAAATAAGTCTGATACAGCTACAGCTCACTTAACTACTTCATGTATCTGATTAAGCTTATTAATTTGCTATGGGCTCCTCAAAATATATATAATTTCTTTTTGATTGTGACTTAACTATACCTATTTACAAATGAAGATTTGGAGCAATTGAAAGATTCAGAGTATGGTAACTTGTACATAAACAAAACATCATTTATACTCCAAATTGAATGTGTATCATCAAATTCTGTCCAGTCTCAAGGTATTTCAAACAATACATTGAAGTATTAAGTATTTCACTCTTAATCCATTTGGGTATAGTTTCCCATCTTTATAGATTATAATAGCTTCCCAAATACAGTCTAGATATATGGAAATAATTAATAATTAAAGCCTGGTCTAAACTTCCCTTTGGAGATCAAGCTGCTCACTTTCCAAAATATAAGTGACCTCATGTAACAACCAGGAAATATCCTTGAAGGACAAAAATAATGAAGGTATGGAATAGGAACTGCCAGTACTTTGGTCCTTTTGATATGAGGAATTCAGATTTTGCTATCTATCTTCCTGCCTTTGGGAGATGGGGGTGGGATGCAAGCTATTGGGGGAGGGGGGGGACTGGTTCAAACAAGAATTGGCAATTGTCATTATTTCAGTTTACCCCAATCTATAAGTACCAACACAATGAGCCAAAAAAGCAAATTATTTTCCTGGATGTATCAAAAGCATCTCCACAATAACACCAGGTATTTTCACACACTCAAAGCGAAAAGCTAGAATTGCATACAGGAGATGCAATTCCATTACCCTTTTAATATTGTGTCCTCAAGTGTCTCTTAGATCATTTTCATATATGAATTTGAGGGTTGTACTTTACTGTTATCACCATGTGTGAATGTTTTTACCAAAATCGTCTTTAAAATCTTTTAAACGATGGAAAAATTGCCCTATTCCAGAAGTGAAGATAGTATCTGCTAAACTCCAGGGTCTTGTGTTACTCGGGGAAGCTTAAAAATCTAGAGCTACCAATTTTTCTATGACATTGGAAAGCTGCAGAATAAAATGGAAAATGAAATGAGTATATAATTAGAAGAAACAAGAAGTAACAAAAAAATAAGAGATTCCAACTCAGATTCACAACATAACACAACTTGAACACTTAAAATCTGTTTACAGCCATTAACTGCAAAAAACAGGTACAATTTACCCTCACTGAAGCCAATGAGAAAAATCCCCATATACATTTTATAGGATTGAAATGTTAATTTACATATTTGTATGTTGTACCTAACACATTTGCATTGGCACCTTTGAGAAAATTGCTGAAGCTTATATCAGTATTTCTTGCGGTTAAATAATTGTTTCCCCTTCAACCTTTTTTCAAGGGTTGATTGAAAAGGCATATATATCTTAGGAGCGAGAATTGCAATGTTAATTAAATGTGTAGTAACTTTGCTTAGATCATGGTGTTAGCGTCATGCAGAATTGGTACTATATAGGCAATTCAATCAAAATGATTTTTTGTTTCTGATTAATATCTGTAATTGAGGTTAGAGCAAAGCCAAAGACATAAAACTGACAATTTTGAGTCTCCTATCTAACGCGCGCGCGCGCGCGCGCGTGTGTGTGTGTATTGTATACAACAAATGTTGACAATAGCACAAGCAACCCTAACACCTAAGAATAAGTATTGGAGTGTTTTGTTTTGTTTTGCATTTTGCTGGTTTCAAAAGGGCAGTAAAACCTTAAAAACCAAAAATAGCAAGATTTTAAATCTATTTGCAGTTCATTATTCCCATGTGCACCCTTTTTATAGAATTATTTTGGTGGACACACTTTCATTAATAATTTACAACTTGAATTCCTTTTTTTACACCACTGCATACATTTAAGCAGTATTAAGATTGCTTTTGGTCATATGCAAAGTGTAACCTATTTACAAATGCTTGAAGAAATGAGGGCTATCTAATAAATAGTAGTTTAATTAAGTGTATAGGTTCTGTGCTTATAGCAGGTATATTAAGGTGTTACATTATTTTATAAGGAGTGCCTTATATTTTTGTTTCTTCATTCATGTACTTGCGACACCATGATCTTATCCAGCTGGAATTAAGTCACTTGTACAGCTATGAACCCAATCACTTAATTACAGAAATTAATCATTGCCTATTTACTCCATTAATGGGCACAAATTTTGGCAAGAGGTTCTAGTGAAACAATAAGCAGGTGCTTTTTAAGAGCATGTAAGCCAATGCATTTTAAGAGCATACAGAATGATGAAAAAGCATAATCCTTTACCCCAGTGTGAGAATGAACTATTCCCCCCCCCAAAAAAAAACCCAGGTAACAATTTACCCTTGGAACTAGGTCCAAAAATGTACTTACATAAAGACATGTGTTTAGTGAAGTTTAAACATGTGAAATCTGAACCAATTCAAGCAGGCTTGCCTCTTGTTAACTAGCAGGCAAAAAAAAAAATCTTTGCAAATAAATCTATGTAAGAGGGCTTCCCCCCCCCCATTCCTTAGATGAGTTAAATCTTGCTGGTTTCATTTAACTTCGCATTCCTAATTTCAGAATTAAGATCTGATTCTAACTGCATTTACTTAACAATAGGTAAAATGAAAATTCTTCCAAGTGATTCACTGAAGTGTGGTCGGTTTCCAATTCAAGGAAATGACATTCTTGCAAAGAAGCTAGTACAAACACACACACAAAACACACTGCCAAAGCGTTACTAGTTTTTATTCCGAATGCATAAGTATACAATGTGCGGGAAGAAAATCACGCGCGAGAGAAAATGCTCTTAAGAGTTAGGGTTAGCCGACGGCGTCCTTTCCTAACCGCAGATTAAAATCCCCCTGTACCCAACGGCCTCGTTCTCAGTCCGTATGGCCGCGATCTCTGGAAATTACGGAATTTGAGGTCGAGACGGCTGGAGGGACCGGAGCTGCGTTATACACTCAGGCATTCATATTCAGGGCTGCTCCGCGCTTGACGGGGCGTGAAAGGGCAGGGCAGGCCAGCCGGGCCCGCTTCTTTCTCGCTGCACCAACTCCAGCGTCGCTGCGGAAGCCCCGCTGAATGACCCTTCTTCGCCTTTCCCCGAGAAGCGCCTCCGGGAGCCGAGAGGGCGCCTGTGCCGTCCGTCGCAGCTCGCCACAAAGCTTCAACGCCGGGAAAGGCCTTCGCACCCCGGTGAGGCTGCAGGGCGGCGGCCTCCAAGCGGCTGGGCTAAGGCAACTAATCGCGCCTGGCTGGAAATCGGTGGAAATCCCACCGCCGGAACTATTGGGGCCGCCGACCAAAGCGCCCGGCCGGACGGCTCCTCACACTACCAGGCCGGCCGGCGGGCGTTTCCCGGCCTTGACCTCTCGTTGAGAGTCTGGAAATGACCGCGGCGGGTCCTCTGGAGACCTCTCGAGTCGCGCTCCCGTTTCCGGCCAGACGGCTTCGGGTGAACGACCAGGCCCCAAACAGCGTCTCCTTCGCCAGGCAGCCGCCGTAGGAAAGCCACGCCAGGCAGCTACCCCGACTGTCTCTTTAGCGCGCTGGGGATTGGGTGGGGATTGGGTGGGGGCTTCTTTTACAGGCCGAGAGGGGAGCCTGTGGAAAGCGAAAGGGAGCGAAGTGGTCCGACTTTGGTAGCCGGTGCGTCTGCGCCCGCGGGCCCCAACGGGCGCCTAACTCGGAGTTGGAAGAAGCTCGGCGGCCACGCGGAAGGCCCCTCTCAGGATCTGGCCCTGCGCCTCTTTCGGTTCCTAAAACTAACCGCCCGAGTGGATCCTCGGCTCCTACTGTTTTTAAGAAGCGGAAGAGTCAGATTTTGGGCCTGATTCCTCTCCGAACTACGGCAGAGGAGGCGCTTACGGCTCTCCGGCTTTGGGAAAGGTCGGCTTGAAGAGGCAAACTTAGGCGAAGCTCGATTCTTCCCGGCCGGCTGAAAATCCTAGCGCGCTCCCTTGGTCCCAAATCTTATGGGCTGCCGTTGAGAGTTCCGGCGAACGGAAGCCCTTAAGATCGGTTCTTGCGATCTACCCCAGGAGCCTCTCCAGAATCGAGGCCTTGTCGGCCTTTGCCCTGTTTATTTAGAGATTCTCCCCAGATAGAGGACGGCCGCCCCAGAGATTTTTGCATTGCCCTCTTTCGGCCATCGCCAGCGCCACCCTGCTTAAGAAAGAATCTGCGATCGCGCCGCGGTGGTTTTGGAAAAGGACCACCCGCCTTCGCTTCGCGGACCCGAATGCCGACCCGCCTTGCGGCTCGGCAGCCTCCCGAGTCTCTGCCCCGCCCCCTCACGAAAGGGGCGGAGAGGTGGAACCTGAACAAGAAAGGTGTCACCAAATATTTATGAATGGCTAGTGATCAGTGACCTTTATTAATTCTATTCATTTTCCCCAGATTTCCACGGCCGTTTCTCGTGCAGCTGGGTTTCGTCCTTTCGCCCCATTGTGCCAGCTCTGCTGGGGGGTGGGTGG
>QLTV01000613.1:1628215-1688881 GCA_003457575.1 Thermophis baileyi | reverse complement strand
TGTCTCCAGAAAAGTGGGGGGGGGCGGTTGAGGGTGAGAGCGAGGCGAGGAGGGGCGGGGCTAGGAATTGGCGCTGGCGAGGGGAAAGCCAGAAGCGCCGGGGCTTCGGCGGAGAGGAGGAGCCTCGTCCGAGGGGCGGGGAAGGCTGGCGGGCGAGGGAGCCGCCAACCCAACTTGCACTTGAGCTGAGGCGAGTTCAGCGCCTGGTTCGGCGCCAACAGACCCGGGGAAGCGCCGCCGCCTTTGGCCGAGCATGGCCCCGGCGCGAGTGAGGCGGACCTAGCGGCTGCGGTGGAGGGCTGAGGCGGCCCCCGCGGGCGCCATGAACGGCTACGGCTCCCCGTACCTGTACATGGGCGGCCCGGTGGCTCAGCCGGCCCGGGCGCCCCTGCAGCGGACGCCCAAGTGCGCGCGCTGCCGCAACCACGGCGTGCTCTCCTGGCTGAAGGGCCACAAGCGCTACTGCCGCTTCAAGGACTGCACCTGCGAGAAGTGCATCCTCATCATCGAGCGGCAGCGCGTCATGGCCGCCCAGGTGGCGCTGCGCCGCCAGCAGGCCAACGAGANCGGCGCCTCGCATCGTCCCCCCATGGAGTTGGCCGCCGCGGCCGCGCTGAGATGGGCTTCCGAGCAGTCCGCCGCCGCCCTCCCGCCGCCGCCGCCGCCGCTCGCCAAACCAGGTAGGTGCTTATGGGACGGGCGGGATCGTTGTCGGTGGACTTGATCCCTGGAGCGGAGCAAGAGGCGGGCGGTTTTCTCGAGGAGGCGGTTGGGTGTCCTAAAAGGACTCGGGCGTCTCTTGAACGGAAGGCAGAATCCCAGTCCGGGGTGGCGGCCGGGCGCTTTCCGAGCCCAGAGCGCGGCCAGTGGGGGCGACTGCTGCGGGCCCAGGGAAGGAGCCAGGAAACCCGCGATGAGGCAGGGAAAGGAAAGGATCGGCGCCCCACAACTCATCAGTCGACGCCAGGTTTGACAGTGGAGCACCTGGCCCTGCACGGCGGGAGAACTCCCGGAGGACCCCGCAATTAGGGCTCCGGCAAAGAGCTACCCCAATGCTCCTCCTTTCTCCGGTCCGGAAAGAGACGGGGGGGGGGAGAGAGACAGGAGCAAATGTTTGGTCTCGAAGAGGCCGCCCAGCGAGGTGGGGGGGGGTTTAGCCCGGCGTCTTTTAGGACTGCGAGCTTCGAGGGCAGGGAGGCGATCTTCGCGGCCTGGACGGCTGGGTTTCCCGAGTTTTCCTTCGCCTCCGAACTGACTTGGAGCGCAGCCTTCCAAGTCGGGAAGCCTAGGAAGACCGTCTCCCGCGGGCGCCGCGGTCTGCTCCTCTGCTCTTCGCTTCCCTGCGGGTGAAAGCAGCCCGAGGCCGGAGCGGGTTCCACGCGCGGAGGGAGGCAGGCAGCCTGGCGACACGCGCTTTTGTCCCGTCGACGATTCCAGCCCCGCCAACGCAGAGCCGGTGGAAGGTTGAGCGGGGAGCGGGGAGCGAGCACCTCCCCTTTGGGCCAGAAAGGGTCTCTTGGAGGCAGCCTAATAAGCGAGGCCCCGTCCTCTCCCCCGTCTGGGGGAAGGAAATGGGCAGCGCCTCTATCCATCCCCGAAGAGCAGCGATTAACTCTGTACCCACCGGGATCGTCTCCAAGACTTAAGGCATCCTCTGCAGGGGAGCTTCTCGGCTTTCTCTCGGGAGGTTTTAATCCCCTTCAGCGTTTCTTCAGAGGCGCGGCGCTTTCCACGATAGAAAGGGAACAGATCCGTGCGTGGTTGTAGCGGGGTGTGATGAAGCCTGTCGATTGCTACAGGCTTAAAAGGCAAGATCGCAGGTTAAGTGCAGCTCCTCGGAAGAGGGAATCGGAAAAGTTGACTTCTGAGTTGGCTTCCCAAAAGCTTTTACCTGGCGCTTTTCTTGTAAAACCGGTGGATTTATCAGACCGCGGGGTTTCTAGGTGAGAAGCAATTTGAGAGGGGTCTGAAAAGGAAGAATTAAAGCTCCTCTTTTGTACACTGGATGGTTTTGGCCTGGTTCACCTAACAGGCAAAGCCCTGATTTCGATTGCTGAGTTTTGACTGGCTTGTGTGACACCAACCGATTTAAGACAGCTTGTGACTTGGCGAGTTGTTCAAGCAGTGGAACTACTGTGGTGGTTCCACAAGGTACACTAAAACAATTTGGGGCTTGGTGTAATGTGTGAACCTAGCCTCAGTGCTTCTAGTGGGCATGGAGAAAAGAAACCAGCCTTGCCATCTCAGGAGCTCTTAGTTTGTTGGGTCTCTATCATCTGGACTCCTTCTGGATGCTCTTTGTGTCACTTTGCTTTTCTCAGCCAGCAGCCTCTTTTAAGTTAAGGAGAGTAATTCAGGGTTTAATTAAAAAAAAGAAGTATATATTTCCACTTGAGCCCTGTCCAGTAAATCCTACTGTAAAGCTGTTTATTATTTTGGTCAACGACCAATGTAGAGATATTCTATTTTATTTTCACTTCCATCAGATTTTGGGATGACATTCAACCTTCGGAAGTACTTTCCACTGTCAAAGATTGAAGGATTCGGAAATAGGAGTGTGACTTTGCCATGGCAGGCATTAAGCCCTTCTTAATAGAATAGAATTCTTTATTGGCCAAGTGTGATTGGACACACAAGGAATTTGTCTTTGGTGCATATGCTCTCAGTGTACATAAAGAAAAAATAAAATATATTCGCCAAGAATCATAAGATACAACACTTAGTGATAGTCATAGGATACTAATAAGCAATCAAATCATACTAGGAAACAATAAAACAATATACATTGTAAAGATACAAGCAACATGGTTATAGCCATAAGTGGGAAGAGATAGGTACTAGGAAGGATGAGAAGAAGAATAGTAATACAGTCTTAGTAAATAATTTGAGTGTGTTATGGGAATTAGTTGTTTAGCAGAGTGATGGCATTGGGGGGGGGGAGAAACTGTCCTTGTGTCTAGTTGTTCTGGTGTGCAGAGCCCCATAGCGTCGTTTTGAGGGTAGAAGTTGAAACAATTTATGTCCAGGTTGTGAGGGGTCTGTAGATATTTTCACAGCCCTCTTTTTGACTCCTGCAGTATACAGGTCCTCAATGGAAGGCAGGTTGGTAGCAATTGTTTTAAAAAGGCTTTGCAACATCCTGCTTTGTATTAAACATTAAGAGTGGTTCTTGACTTCTCTTTCTGGAACCCCGGGCTCCTAAATAGCTATGGAAACCATCTTTAAAAAGATTCTTAGGAAGACACCAAGTTTTCCACAGATCTGTTGTTTTTTTTCTGGAGTCATCTTTGAGGTCACCTCTGAAAGGAAGCATAGAGTGGCAGCCCGTGGACCCTTTTGGATAATTACCCTGTAGGTTTAAAGACAGCTTTACTCCCAAGCAAGGTGTGCTTTGAAAATCCACTTGAGAACAATATTCATGACTGCATTTCCTCTTTCATCAACCTCGAACTTGAACGGTCCCTTAAAACTATCAGACAGCAATAATCAGTCCCATTTAGCTGCATCATATATCTGGAAAAATCAGAATGGATCCACTTCACAGATAGCGTTTATAGAAAGCTTTTTTTTTTAAAGAAGATTTCTTCTCCCATTGCAGAAACTTGGTGAAAACAGAAAATCAGTCCGGGGACAATTAAAAAAAAGATCCATAAAAACTAAAGTCTAAAAGAAACGGACATGTGCCAAGTCCTACTAAATCCTGTGAGAAAGTCTGTTAGTAGATACTCATGAGCCTGGAAAATTCCAAGGATTTTACTTTTGGTCCTACAATGGGTTAGTGAACTTGTTTCCTACCTTAACAGCTCCTTCTGGTATCATATACAGTAAGCCATGGTTTATGTAAACATGGTTTGCTTATTAAATAGACCATCATTACTTGAGTACACACCAGATACTTTCTGCAGTGGGAATTTTGAGTATTAACTTCATCTAATCTCTTCTTATTTCCCTCTATTTTTTTAAAATAATAATCATGAAAAATAAATATCTTTTTCTGCTGACTAGAGTATTATAAGAATATATGAACCAAAATGAATATTTCAATGAAGTCATCCTGATGCTAACTTTTAATTGCAAAGCAACTCTAGTCCTTTTTCCTGTTGTCTTTCTAATGTTGGTCCTGGCTCATCCATGTTTTCAGGAAAGCATAGAAGGCACATAAAAGAATCTAAGATGCAACTTTATTCTCATGCTTTCCTGGGAGTGATGTTTGTTAATCTCAGTGGATCTTTTGAGTAGACACTGTGGAGCTGGTTGACATTAAGTAGGCAAGAAAAGAAAGAGGAAATAGATGAAAGGAAGAAGCAGGATAAGGCTGTAATGGTTAATTGCAATTTTGAGGGTAGCCTCTCATTATTACACATCTGAATTAATTATTGCACTTACTGTTTAATCCCTCGTTTTATGCATTTAAATAAAGAAAAATGAAATTGAGCTCAGGCTCTATCAATATAAACAGGGACTAAAGTTTGAAAAAAGATAAAATAACAAGAGATAATAGAGAAATATAGACAAATCAGTAGTGAGGATTGAAACCATCCTTTTCTCTAGATAATTGCAGTGAGAAAGTGTTAGATCCCCAAAAGCTTTTCCAACAGTAGCGAATTCCACCAACACCAGGCAGCCATAGAGTAGAGTAGACCCTACCGGGTCCACTAGAAGGATCCCCCCCACTTCATTTAGTGCCACCATCCCAAACTCAGTGTCCACCTGGAAGGGTTTTTTCGGACTCCACAGCAACTTCCTTTGCTGACTTAAGAAACCCACTCTTAGTCCAGATGGGAATCACGCTTTTGTAACGGGGTTTGTTTGTTTGTTTGTTTGGAGGAAAAGTAACAGGGAGAGAGTGTGCTGTAAAAGTGCCAAGCCAATTCGTTGTGCAATGCCACTGCTAGGTCGGACTGCGGAGGAAGGAATACCCCCTCCCAAACCCCAAATTTTAAATCATACCAGTTAAACTATGGTAGGTTTTTCAAGAAAGCAGTAGGTCGAGACTGCTATCAGAAGGTGGGGTGCTTTTTTTAAAATCCCACTTCCATTATTCTGGGCATCTGTCAAAGAGCTGAGGTTCTTTCCAGATATTTTCGTCCGCGCTCTCGGGAGACAATCAAGCGATGAAGGAGACCCCGGCTGGATTTACACAAGGCCCTAATCTATGAATTAGGGTCTGATGGATAAACGACGATGGGTTCAGTCGGCGCTAACCCCGAGATGACTGTAAAGTGGGAGCGCGCAAAGCCTGTGTCTGAGCCGCCGGTGCAACCGAGTCCTGCCCGGCCTGGTTTGGCGAGGCCCCAGCGATCCCGACCGACTCCCAAGCCTTAGGAGGAGCCGGCACGGATCTCAACCTTCTTCGTTCGGCTAGAGCCCATCATTGAAGAGAAGCCTTCCCGCCGCTGAGTGGAATTTGTCGAGGCAAGGATTCCGTTCCCAGGTTCCTCAGACAAAGCGAGGCTGGGAATGTGGCGTTTGGAGTCGCAGCTGAAAGAGGCAATGGGACGGGACGGGAGTCACACATTGCCGAGTGTAAGCGACCTTCCTCAAGGTGTTTGTTGGCTTCTGGTGAAGACTCGGAGCTGGGGCATCCCTTTGGCCAGCAGCCTCCCCAAAGTCCTCTGATTGCGGTCCTTTCTGCGCAAGGAGAAGGTAGGCCGTTGGTGGCCAGATTCACGCCTCTCCTGGAATCGGAAGTATGTTGGTCCGTGTTCCCATAACACACTGACCTGCGAAATAGCGAACCGCTCTTAACTTGGTCTTGGTGTGGTATTTCAAGTCAGGCGTCATGTGGTTTCCTAGCGTTGGCTTGGGCAATATATGAATGAACATCCTCGATTTTGGGACGTGGTAAACCGCCGTTAAGGAAAGTAGGGCTCATGAATGAACCAAGTTAGTGGTTCTACTTAGATGGAAACCCGCTGGTGATGACCCCACATAGGGCTACAGGCTCGCTGCCGAGTCGCTGGCGACCCGTTCCGATTTTATACAGGTGGATCTACGCCGCGCTCTGGCCTCGGTGACGTGCAAACCGAGTTATTACATTTACACAAAATGCTACATTTGTTCAGAGCTGGGAAGGTGTCTTAGCGCGCTGACGGAGCTCTTTGGGTGAGTTTTATGAGTTCAAAGAATAGATTAATTAACTGACCAGGTTAAACATCATGTGTAAAGATGTTTATTCTTTACTTACTCGTGCGTGCGTTTGGAGGGCTGCGGATTTCTGGAGCTTAAACTTGGGACCCCGAGCCACACGCCGCCTCTCCCTCGCACTCCATTCCGAAATCTTTTTTCTGCCGCAAATCTCTTTGCAAGCCGTTACTGTAGTTAATTTTGTACAAACGATTAAGGTAGGGAAGGTGGAAGCAAAAGTAGCTGGACTCTCTCTCTCTTTCTCTCTCTCCCCTCCCCCTGTCTTTCATTCTCTCTCTCTCTCTCTAGACTCGCTCTCTTTTTCGCTCTCGCTCTCGTAGGGGACAAAACGCGGAAATGCACTTCTTCAGATGGTACTGTTTAAGCACATTTAGGCGGTCTGTGGCAGGAATTTTGTTCCCAGCGTCTCCTCCTTCTGCCCTCCTCCTCCTGCTGAGAGGAGAAGCGCGAAGCAGGAGCTCCCCCCGCGCCCGAACCAGTCCCGGGAGACCTCGGGAATGTTGCTGTCCCTTTTCCAAAAACTCAGCTGCGGATCGGTCGTTTTTATCCATGAAAACCAAAACCCCAAAAGGCGATGTTCCCCATAATTTTTGTGTGTGCAAATTCTATCTTGCCCCAGAATATTTGTTCCGAGTCAGTCCGGTTCGACGTTGGGCTTCTGCGTAAACTAATTGTCCGGATTAGGAAGATTTGGACCAACGCCTCCTTTTCCCGCTTCCCGGTCCTGTCCAGCTTGATCTTCAGTCCCGGGCTATGGATCGGTCTGCCGCGCGCCTCTGTCCTTTTAGTCAGACAAGCCAAACAAACTGCACCTTATCCCCAAATAGTCATCATATACACTCTGGGGAATGATTCCTGCCAGGTTTATTTTCTCCCCAACTCTGAACAGATCCCAGCAATTGTAATCCCCACTCCCGCCCTTTAATAAATCTAGGCAAAAACGGTTGTCTTTTGAAGACTCGTATAACTTGAACTTCTGTGCAAAATTTGAAGTAAATACTGCATACGAGAACTCAAATTGTTAACCCAAAATCTGTGTCCACATCTGATTCTTTCATTTATGCCTTCGGATTTTCTCCCTCCTCCACCTCCCCAGTAAATACGGATTTAGGTGCTGTGGGAGGCCTTCGAATTAGCCAGTGTAACATTTTGATTGCAGAAAATAGGACTTTTTGGGGAAAAATATATATGGTGTTCAGAGGTGACATATTCAGGGGATTCTCTCTCTCTCTCTCTCTCTCTCTCTCTCTCTCTCTCTCTCTCTCTCTCTCTCTCTCTAGTTGATCAAGAAGGATTGGTCAGAATATGCCCCACCACAAATACATGTCCCCCTTATACTTTCAATTTATGTATGTACTAAACTGTTAGTAATATCTCTCTCCCTCCCTCCCCCCCTCCCTCCCTCCCAAAGAGGAATTTGGAACAGGGATGAGCAACGGTGGCCCCTTTATGACCTGAGGACTTCAACCGCCAGATTCCTGAGCCAGACTCCTGGGAGTTGAAGTTCACAGGTTGTAAAGTTGCCATAGTTGCCACCCCTGGTTTGGAGTCTCCATTTAATCTTTTATTTAAAAAAGTGTAAGATAAGCCAAGACTCCATTCTGAGCATACCAATGGGGAGGAAAAGAGACTGCAGTGCTGTGGGCCTTACCTGGGAACAATCTCATGGGATTCAACAGACTGAATCCACCTGCACAGAATTGTTGCAGTTTCCTTTATTTTGATTAGGCTTCATCCTGAGCAAGCAAACAACCCCCGCTGCACATTTTTAGGAGTTTAAATTCTGTTGCAAACGTCCATAATTTGAAGGTGCATATTTACTTCAATAGACTTTGGTGGTTGTTTTTTCATTAAAATGGAAGAACTTGGATTTGACAATTGCACAATATCTGTTTGCACACAAGCGGGCAAGAGTTGCTCCTTGCCAGCATCAGACTCTTCTGGATGTCAACCTTTTCCCATCAAATGTTTCCTTGCTCTTTGGGGCAATAGTGTGCAGAGCATTCTGGGCATTGCATCTTCAGCTTCATATTGAAGCATCTTCTAAAATGCCATCTTTTCCTACTAGAAATGGTTTTCCGTTCTTAGCTCTGAACCCTTCACTAAGGTTTTTAATATTTTCCATTCTTATTTTTACTTTCTGGGTGAGGAGATCTGGTCTTTCTTTATATTTCTTTTTGCATTTGCTGAGGGATTTTTTAAATTTATTTACTGAATTTAATGGAAGGAGGAATTTTAATTAATAGCAAACAGTGTTTGGGCAGCTATGTGTGTGTAGTGATTTCCCTCACCATTAAGGGAGAGGTTGTAACTTGGGCAGTGAAGAAGAGCCTGTCCTACTGCTGGACGTTAAGAAGGGAGCTATTAGAGTAGTTTTGTAGTCTTAGAAGTGACATCCTTTTCCAGAAAGCAAATGTAGCTAGCATTTCTCTTCTGGTTTTCCCTAGCTAAAATCAAGGGAAATAATATATTAGGAAATTTTCCAGGTGGTGGTATATTGTTATACTGTTGCTCCAGAACCATGTAATACTGTAATTCTTAGCTGCATTTCTCTTGAAATAGCTCTCTGCCCTTCCCAGTAAACCTAAATGGGAAGAGGATAATTTGGAACAAATTGGCAATTTAAAAACCTAGTTTATTCCTGCTCTTGTTTGATAGATATCAGTGACCATATCAGAACTGTTCAAACCTTATCATCGTCCATGAGTGCCATACACAAGATGGATTACACAAAATACTTCAGTTCAAACAAAAACTTACTCAAAAAGAAAAGTATGTAAGCATTTGGGTGGGTTCTTTTTATTCCATTGATTCCATTGATTTAATTGAATGGGTGAAGATTCCCTGGCACAATCCTTAAGAACAGAGAATCTTTAAGAGCAGAATCCCTAGAGAATTAGAATTAGTAGAAAGTAATTAGTGAGATGACATAAAAATACTTGCTTTGATCAAAGCTTTACTGGCTGTACCATGATATTTAGTTCTATGGAACATTTATTACAATTGCAGTGGTGAAAATTCATTCCCTAATCCTAGGAATAGTTAAGAGTTCTCCTTTCTCAATTACTGTAATCATGCTGGCTAATAGCCAGCTGGAGGCCAGCCTGTTGCCCTGGGAGAAATGTAAGCATATGTTGAAATCAATGAGATTTAAATGTTCATAGCTTTGATGGGTATATATGTATGACGTGTTAGTTTTCAGTTTCCTGCCAAGTTATCTCTGTCTGTACTCATCCTCAACTTACGATGTTGTCTTTGCAAGATTGTCTCTAGTGCTGTGTTGCTTAATTCATTGGATGGTTCCCATGGTTTCTGTTAGTGGATACCTAAACATCGTGTGAGGTTGTGGTCTTAACATGTTGTGTGTGGGCAACATTCCTGGTCATGAGAGGTTTGAGGGCTGCAATTGATTTCTCCATTGCTTGAGGAAACAGGCTGCCTTGTCTGATGCTTCTTCAAAGCTTATAAATCTGAGGGGGAGAAGCACACAATTTTTGCCCCACTGATGTATGAACCTCCCAGTTTAAAAGATTACAGTAATCACCAGAGGACAGTGTAAATCGAATCGGGTAGCAATAACTTTTGGAGTAGGTCAGACTCAAGTGAAATGTTACCAGGCAACAGGCATTTTCTTTACCAAATACAATCAAAGCTCATTGATGAGAAATTCTTCCCTGCCAGCTAGTCAGCACTTTTCTGCTTAACGGCTTAGGAGAAGGGAGGAGGACATCTCCATCCGTCAAAGATCCCTGCATGCTCCAGGGGGCTAGGCTGCTGCTGCTGGATGATGGATGGTCCTTTTGGCCAGGCTCCAACTGGAGATCCAGCTTCTCTAAGTTCTTTCACGTGTTTTGCAAGAATTTCTGACCGGGTTCAGACACCATGCTAAACCACGGCAGGGCTAAGTGTGGATTGTTGAATAAACTACAATAGGCTGGATTTACAGAATAAATTAAGCTGGAAATATGGATTATAAATTACAATGGCTGGGTTCACACGACACATAAAGCCAAAATCAAATAAACAACAGATGTGTTTATATCAGGGTTGTCCAAGCTTGGAAACTTTTAAGACCTGTGTATTTGGCTGGCTGGGGACTTTATAGAATCCATAGAATTCTAGGAATTAAAGTCCACAGGTGTTAAAGTTGCCAAGGTTGGACGCCCTGGTTTACACCATCTGTGTATATATTCTACATAAGTGACCATTCTCAGAAGGAAAATGATTGTTGAGCTAAGTTATCTAAAACAGCAAATAAAGTCCTCATTAATTTAAATAGATATAAATATTTACCAGTAGCTTTATTCAAATGCCCATGTTTGAGTGACCTATTGTATACATCTTTTCAGGTAGTCTGTTTGAATGAAAAGGGATGATCTGGTTCTCTGTGGGAGACTGCTGGGGACATGGACTAAGCTTCAAGCTACTTCTGGGGATTTCAAGAAACTTGATATGAATCCACTTGCTCAGTTTTAGCAATGTAAAATTAAAGCAGTTACACATGTGAATTAAAGGCATGTGTGGATCCAGCAGGTGAGATGGATTCTTGAAGGGAAAAAAAAAAGTTCATATCTGAGATTTGGACCAACACTTAGGATGACTTGCAATTGTAACGTGGGCTTAACAACATAGGATACAATTTGATAAATAGATCTGGAATTCTTGTTGAATTCTGTTGTTCAGATAGCAAAATAATGTACAAATGTGAATATTTTCAAAGCAATGTTAATTGAATCCTGACACACAAAATCTTCACCTGAAAGATTTGGCATTTTAAAACTGTAATAAAATATTTCTTCTTGAATTCCATTTGGGTTTGGTTCTATCTACTGCAACATGAACATTTATACACTCTGCTGTAAAAAATTGGCAGATTCAGATGAAATATTTATTTTGTCTTGGTTACAAATGTGCTAATGAACAAGAATGCCTATTTACTTTTCAAAAACTATTTTGGTTACAACCTTCTCTACTTATCTTTTTCCTCCCACTTTCTTTAAATAAATGAATGAAACAGATATCTATTTGTAATCATGATAGATGTATTGAATCTCCAGATCATTTTTACATAAAATTAAATTTTAAATGGCAACCTACTTAGAAGCACTCTCTAGAATATTTAGAGTAAGTTGCCTGAAGGGATTATAGGTGAGGGAAAGGGGAAATGATATATTAATGTTTTTAGGATTTACATGTAGTTAAGATTATGATATAAAGTGTATAATTTATAGTTATTCATGTAATAGGTATGTATCCTGGTGGGTATTTTTCCCTTGCTTATTAGTTTCTGGGTTCTGATATTTTTCTGCCTGCCACAAGTAAGTGGAGCGTCAGCAAACTACATGAGACTGAATATTCAGATAAAAAAGGGTTGCCTACCTCAGTCTAGTGTGTAAAAACAGGTGTATTTCAGGTAGCTCATACTTCTTTTGTGCTATTTCTTGCTTACTTTATTTTAGCAAGAAGTCCAAGAATATAGGTTAAAATGAAGGTGTGTCTAGGAAAACATGCTACAGGACATTTCATTCAACAGAACCCATTCATGTCTGTGGTTTTCTCACAAAGAGGTGTGGCTTGGTGAACTGCACAGAGAAATCAAATAAAGGCAAAGTTCAAGATTAGTGTAATCTTAATTTATCTGGCTGATTTTTGTTTTGCTTTGTGATTTTATTTTATTTTATCTTTTATTTTATTTATTTTATTATTTATTTTATTATTTATTTTATTTTATTTATTCTATTTTATTATTTTATTTTATTATTTTATTATTTGCTAAGTACCACCAAGTCATGCAAGTGAGGATAAAGGAAATTGCAAAATAGTCAAGGAGATTATTTAAAAAAAAACACTATTTCAAAATTAATCCTAGCAGATATGAAAAGGCAATCCCAAATCAACAGAACTCTATCCCTTACTAATACCAATTTGAGGTTTATTAAACAATACAGAAACTTTTGAATATGTAAGAGTTCTTCATCAGACAAGCATTCTGGAAGGAAAAATCTTACTTTAGCTGTCTTTTTCTCCTTCCTTCCCCTTTGGTGAACCATGATGAGGTTTCAGAAATGCAGAACAATTATTTTGGAAATTGATAAAGATGAGAGCATACATGTTTTCCAGACAGGATGCTTCAAGGTGGCCTTTGACCTATGTTTTGACAACAGTGACCAAAGTTTTAAGATTCTCTTCAGGATTTAGTGATGGCTGATTGATAGAGTATCATAGCAATGCCACAAATAAATAATACTTTTTTCTCAGTTGACTTTGACTAAATGAACTAAAAATGCTTCAGTGATACACTTGGTTTATTCTTAGTTATATAATTGTATGAACATATAATATTGTAGTGGTGTAATAGGTAAGTGATCTACAACAAGAGTTGCAAATGGGAAGTAGCAAATGGGGACAGGATTTCCTTATTTTCATTTCCAATTTGTGACTGTGGTCTGTGGTACAAGCAAAGCATAATATCTAGAAAATAAATAAAAGGGCCAAAGTAATTATAAATGGATTAAATGGGCCAATGCCCTATCTCTGTTATAAATCAACGCCTTTTTAATACTTGTAACCTAGAACAATTTATTCATAATCTCAAGGATTCAGTGCTTGTAATACTTTAAAAATGTACACAGAAATGATAATGTCTTTGTTCTCAGTGGCATAACAAAGCTGCCCTCTGTTTTATAGACATGACAGAAGAGCGACTGGGCGATGTCAGTGGAGGAGACAGTACTGAGGCGTACAGTGACAAAGATACAGACCAAAGGAGTTCCCCAGAGGTGACCAAGACCAAGAGCAGCTTCACTCCCGAGAGCCCTGAAATAGTTTCCGTTGATGAGGGTGGTTACGCAGTCCAGAAGAACAGTGGGAGCACTGACAGCAGACCAGAGAGCCCTAAGTATCAACCGGAACAGAACCATTTCTTGATCGAAGGTCCATCAGGGACAGTTTCTCTGCCATTTGGCTTAAAAGCCAACCGGCCACCCCTTGAAGTGTTAAAGAAAATATTCCCTAACCAAAAGCCAACCGTGCTTGAATTAATCTTGAAAGGCTGTGGGGGAGACCTGGTGAGTGCTGTTGAGGTCCTCCTGTCAAGCAGATCCTCCCTAGGGGGAGGAGACAGAACTTCCGCAGAATCAGAAGGCCTGGTTTTGCCTTCAAATGGGCACCTCTTTGAACACACTCTGAGCTCCTATCCTATTTCCTCTTCAAAATGGTCAGTAGGGTCTGCTTTTCGAGTCCCAGACACGCTGAGGTTTTCTGCAGATAGTAGTAATGTTGTACCAAATCCATTGGCTGTTCCGTTACAGCATCCCTTCCCACAACCTCCTCGGTATCCATTGATGTTGAGGAATACTTTGGCAAGAAACCAGTCCAGTCCATTTCTACCCAATGATGTTACTTTGTGGAACACCATGACCCTTCAGCAGCAGTATCAGCTGAGGTCTCAATATGTCAGCCCCTTCTCTGCTAATTCTGCCACGGTCTTCCGAAGTTCTCCTGTCCTTCCCACACGCCCATCAGAGGATCCTAGAATCTCACTTCAAGAGGATGGATGTCCAATTGTGGCAAAGCAACCCATTTATACAGAAGATGACTATGATGAAAGATCTGATTCCTCAGATTCTAGAATATTAAACACATCTTCGTAATATGATTATTTGCCATGACATTTTTCAATGTGACAGAAATGGTGGACTTCAAACAAAAGAAATGGTGGGTCATATATCTACAGGAAAAAAGTGACTCTGCTTGTTACTATCTGTTAGCAATAAAGACATAATTTATTTTATTTCTTGCACTTCACTGAAAAATGCCAAATAGTTACTATTTCATGGCTTTAGTGCTGAATGTTGCTACTGAAAAAAAAATTAAACACACATGTAAGAAACTGTGGGGGATTGTAAAACATTTAAAGAAGAGCAAATATGTCTTATCTTTTACACCACTTGGAATGTTGATATTGTCTTGAATGCAGTGTTCAACAAAAGGACTCCTCAGGATAAATAAGCAACTAAAAAGCAAATAATTAAATAGCAAGAGGACTAAGCAGTGACCTTTCTGACTTTATGACCATCGCTGTCTTGGTGTTATACCCATGAGTCATAAAAAGACTAAGAATGAACTGCCCACATGTGGTTCCAGCTGAGATACTTTTTGGAGGCACCATAAATCCTATGCTTTTCACATGGCTTGATGAAACAATGTTATAGCGTCAATGTAAAGTAAATAACAGCTGTAAGTTGCATGAAACTGTCTTGTGAAAAAATTGAACACATTAATTAAAATTGTCAGGTTAATGTAGCATGCTAAGGACTCTGGGGAAAAATAAACTCTATGCTGATCTTGATTTTTATCTGTCATTTATATTTGGAGAAAGTCAGTTTGGCTTTATAGATATGTTGTCCTAAATGGAATTTTAGGTTCTCTTGCCCTGAACATGAGGTGTAAATATAACTGATGAGGGTAAGTAACGTTTGAGACATATCATCTAATATTATAGGCAGAGGAAGTATATTTACATTAAAACAAGAAATACATTTATACAAATGCAGTCACATATTGTTGGTGATAGAGTTATTGTTTTCGGGCTTTCCAAGAACTGTTACCTTTTTCACTTCTCTAAATTCATTGGATCTTTGGGGGAATTGCTTGAATTATCTTATTTTCTTGGAAAAATTTGTCTGAAACTATCCCAATTCCTATGTAGGAGTCTCCTATGAAGATGTAAAAAGAATACCGCCAAATGGCAAGTTTGGAAGGAGGTAAACTCAGGAAGTTGCTGCAGTGTGATGAAACAATGCATACATTTATAACGTGCCTTTTATCTTCTTTTATTTTTCAGCTAAGGGACACCCTACCTCACATCTAGCTGTTGAGAAGCAGATAGCTTTATAGAGAAGAAAGGATTCAGGGGGGAAAAAAGAAACATTGAAATTATGAATACAACTTTTTTCAGAAGGTATAAAGGCTAGTGATGTGCAAAAGAAAAGTAATTTTAGTAATTTTAAGTGTGTGACAGAAATTATTTAAGCCCATCTACTGCTCAAAAATATGAGAATCCTGGGAGTTGTAGTTTCAACAACCTAGAAATCACCAGATTTGGGAAGGATAGCTTATTACATTAAAAGTTTATAATATCCCTACATGATTATGATTTGGAAGTGTTGTCCTGAAATCCATCAATATTTCTTCAATGGGCACTGTAATCTCTGGACTACACTTTCCAGATAAAAATAAGTGCAGTTCCTGTTAATGCTATCTGCCGTATTATTGTTGTGATCCAGATTATAAGGTACATAACCTTTTCTAGCATTAAAGTTGAAACAGTATAATTTATTTTCCATGGTTTTAACCTTACAAATGGAATTGGGGTATAAATAAATGACGGTGTACCACGAGCCATAGTTAATGTCTGCACAGAAATTGCTGAAAATTTGGTCTGCTTCTTGCTTCAGTAACAGAGCATGGCTTAGAATCATTAACGTATTCCATTTCATAACAATTCAACATAGAGTGAGAAAGAGTGAATACTCACTGCTTTAAGTGCTCAAATTGAGTAGAAAGCTAAGCTATAAAAAGCAAATATATCACATTTTGCTTCACAGAGTCTCTGACAGCAAGAAATTGCAAGAGTGAAACACCTGTGACATCAATGATCATCTGTGCTTTCTGAAAAAAATGTTTGCATTTCACCTTCGTGGGAGCCAGAATAAAATTATTGACAAAGCAATTTAATAGCAGAAACTAAAATAAAGGTCAAAGAAAAAAAAAGCTAAACCTAAATACACCATATTGTGTTTTTAAAATACAGTAGAGAAGAAGAACCATGAGGATTTTCTATTTGGTATTTTCGAAACTTTTTTTAAAGTCAGTTAAAACTACAATCCACAACTTTCTGCTGCTGGTGGAAATGATACAAAGACTGCACCTGTGTGACCCATGGAAGCAAGGTAATGCTTGATAGAAAAGCAATAAAAGGTCCCAAATTGAATGTTCCCAGGTTGAATGTGTCTGTCCCATCTCTGAAATGCAAGTGGACCAAATCCTATTCTTTAGCAGTTGATTCTTCTCTCCCAGTTCCCGGTTTCACAGGAGCTATACAGATAGTCCTGACTTTTTACCCTAAGGGGAAGAAACAAAAAGCTTTTTTTTTTAATGTTGCTATTTTTCCCTGGCTTGCAGACATTTTACTATGTAAGAGAGCCAGTGTGGCCTAATGATTAAGGCACCAGGCTAGAAAACAGGAGACAGTGAGTTCAAGTCTCACCTCAGCCATGAAAGCCAGCTGGGTGACTTTGGGCCAATCACTCCTTCTCAGTCCTACCCACTTCACAGGGCTGTGGTTGTGAGGAAAATAGGAGGAGGAAGGTTTGTTGGATATGTTTCCACCTAGCGTTATTTGTATAAATAATAAAGGTGGAATAATAAACAAATAATGTGAGAAGATCTAAGTTTCTAAGTCTCCAACTGTAAAGGATGCGGTAGCAGATGAGGAGAAACATCTCTGTCCAACTCAGGAGACCTTTAGTCTGCCACAATAGATCAGGCCTCCAACCAGACAGTTATATAGAACTGCAGTCTTCAGAATTCCCAAACACTATAGCCGAAACTGGAAGCTAGGCCCTATCACACCTGGCAAGAGAAGCTGAATTAGATGTAATGGGCAAAGAGTCAATCCTCAGATAAGGCAATAAATTTTTATATTTCTTCTTTTCATGCTTGATATCTAATTTTTTTTAAAAAAAACTATAGAATTCAAAACAAGTCCTTACAAGAGGTCTGCAGTGGTACCTGTAGAATAGGAATGTCCAATATATGGTCTTCAACTCCCAGAATTCCCCAATCAGCATGGCTGGCTGGGGAATTCTGTGAGCTGAAGTCCACAGTCTTAAAGTTGCAAAATTTGGACACCCTTGCTGTAGAATATCTGTTGAGCTAACAGGTTTGATCAGTGCTGGGCTGCAAATTTTTTAACAACCGGTTCTCTGCCCCAATCACTGGCTGGGTAGGCGTAGCTGGGTGGGCATGTGACTGGGTGGGCATGGCCAGGGTGGGCCTGACATGGGACTTGTGTGGTGCTAAGGCAGGACTTCCCTGAGACTCTCCTTTTCTCTAATTATACAGGTAATCCTCCAGTTACAAATGTAATAGAGCCTGCCAATTACATTTGTAACCTGGTGATTCGTTTGATTGAATCACGTCCACTGAGATACCTCATGCTCCCCTGGGGTCCCCACAATTGCTTCCTCCACCCCATCCGCTGGGTCTCCACAGACTGGGCCTGCTTTGCTAGCATCTCAGATTCCACTTACTCCTCCCCACCCCATTTCCCATGGATTACTTACTTCTTCTTCGTTTTCTTTTTGCTATAAAGCTATAATTTTTACTGATATCTATTCTGTTAATATAACTAAATAAGCCATTATACACTTGAAGCATTGTGAAATGCAATCTGAGCAGAAACAAAAAATTTGACAAACCTAATGTACAATGCTTGATAGTAGCATTATAAAAAGACTTTTCCATGAAATGTTTAAACATTCAGAATTTTTAAATCTGGCAATCTTATGTCGAAAATGGCTAAAATGATATGAATACCTTTGAAACATTGAATTCTGTGACATGGATTTCAAGAACTACAAGAAGACAAAACTACGTTAGTCGTTCAGGGAAGTCTCATTCTAACATTAGCAAAAGGTTTCTCACAGACTCTCAAGCAAATATAAAAACTTGCTGGATTTGTGATTATTTCCCCCTATATTGGAAGCTGTTCTTCTGCTAATGGAAGCAGCTATCTGTTAACATAGGTACCTTCTAAAATTTTAGCAAGTACCAGTATATATTTTTTTGGAAACAGTAATAGCTGTATTTTAAAGTCATTGTACTAGCTTTTTACTGTGGTAATAAGACCACTTTAGAGACCACTGTAGGGTCTTTATATAGCTGTAGGGATTTTGCTTCCTTAGGAATTCTGTTGCCTTTTTTTCTGCTTCCTTTATGTTGTTCTAAATAGACAAATTATTAAGAAAAATCAATTAAGGAGTAGAGCTTTAGAGGGCGGTGAGAGAGGAACTACTCTGAAGAAACAGATTGATTCTCAATGAATATTCACTTTGCTTTTATCAAAACAAAAATGTACAATTTGCTACAAAAATCAAAGTATGGACATAAATGATTTAGTTGCAAATCGGACATTTTTAACATATAGTTCTTTTATATTTTTAAACATAATCTTAATAGGTTACATTCATGCTAACTTAATTACCTTTACTTCCCACTGAAAATAATGGAAATGTTAATCATGCTATTTATTTTATTACTTACTTTTTGAAGATCTTACTTTTTTGAAGATCTCCAGAGGTCCAGAAGAGGCTGACCCACTGGCAGAGAAGCCAAAGTGTTTTATTCAAATGATGGTGAAGCTGTAAGAACATGAAATCTACGGAAAACATTTTCACCAGCTTCTGAGTAAAAGATTTTGGCTGGGGCCATGTGGCCAGTAGACCTAGCCAACAGCAGCAGCAAATAAAAGGGGAGGTTGCTTCCTTTGTCTGATCAGGCTGAACTGCAAGGCCCTTGTTGATTGACTGCCACGCCCCAATCCCTGAAGCTGCTCATTCGAACTAGCCAGTCAGCAGAATGCAGACTGGGCCCAACCTAAGCCTGATCAGACTGGGTAAAAACTAAGCCTGCAGGCCCTCATGGCAGAGAAGCCGAAGTCTTTTATTCATATGGGGAAAGTTGTTTTCCTTACATCTCACATTCTTACAGCTTCACCAGCTTCTGAATAAAAGACTTCGGCTTCTCTGCCACGTGGCTCAGCCGCTTCTGCAGCTCTTCAAAAAGTAAGTACAGTAAAGCCATGAGAAATGGGGCCTGGGAGGGCGGATCGGGCCCAGGAACCCTCCATTTTTGCCTGTAAGAGGCCAGGGGAGCTCTAGGAAGGCCCGGATGGGGCCTGGGAGGATGGATCAGGGCCAGGGACCCTCCATTTCGGCCTGTAACAGGCCAGGGGAGCTCTAGGAAGGCCCTGTAACAGGCCGTTTGCGCCAGCAAACAGGCAAAGGAAGGCTCACCAGACAGGCAGGTAGCTGGGCCATGTGGGAGGCTGCAGGGAAGGCAGGCAAGGAAGCTGGGCTGCCGGGACCGCATGGGAGGCAGCTGGGTGAGAAGCGAAGGAAGACTCATCAGGCAGAGATCAGCTGGGCCGCGTGGTCGAGGCAAGCAAGGGAACCAGAGAGCAGCAGCAGCAGCTATACCTCAGGCGTGACTCTAGCCACCAGCCAAGGCAGGTGAGGTGAGATAAGGAGTCACTAGGAGGGGAGGGGTGGGCGGTGGTGGCGGGGCCAGCCAGTGTTGGCATTTGCAGGTTTGCCGAACAGTGAAGAATCTTAACAACTGGTACGCCCAAACCGGTGCGAACCGGCAGCATCCCACCTCTGGGTTAGATTCACATTTGCTTCAGTATTCTAAAATATGAGCTTGATTCTTATATCCTATTGTATCATTTCAATCAGAGGTGGGTTCCTCCCGGTTCGCACCAGTCCTATAGAACCGGTAGCAAACCGCTGGTGACATCACAGATCCGGTGGATGCCGCCATCTTTTTTTTGGAATTTTTTTTTTGGAATTTTTTTTGGGGGAATTTTTTACTATTTTTTTCTTCTGCGCATGCGCAGAAGCCGAGTCCCTGGTACTGCGGATGCACCACCATCTTGTTTTCGGCTTTTTTTGGGGGGGGGATTTTTTGTGAATTTTCGCCACTGCGCATGCGTGCATGCGTGCACGAAGCGGCCACATGGCGCGCAATGCGCACGCAGCCACGTGGCATGGGAGGAAGCGAACCGGCAGCGAGGTAAGTTAGAACCCACTCCTGATTTCAATGATTCCTATTTTATGTGCTTTGGCAGACATAAGAGGAAAAAAAGATTGATGCTAGATTAATATATTAATTTTTAAATTGAAGCAATCAATTGGGGTTTGAAAAATAAGATCAATTCTTCAATTTCTATGGGATGCTGAGGATTGCCATTAGAGAGAAAATTGTTTCCGAATGCACTGATATGCCAAATTCCAATTCTAGTGGATGCATAATTCTAAACATCATATGCCCTTTCCTTATAATGAATTCATTGATGGGAAAATTTTAATACTATCTCGATTCTTGGTCAGTAGAGAAAACAATAGTTTATTTGTTAATATCGTCTTTGAACAGATTTAATGTATTGTGGCTTAGCAAATAAATTAATACCTGTTTGAACGATTGTGAACTCTGCCAGTGTAACTGCCATCATGCATTACAAGCCACCGCTGATGCTACCAACAATGGATCTGCCTGTTACCTGTTTTCATAATAGATACAATGGTTACAAGTTCTGTTCACAAACAGACATTATTATTACTTGGACATGAAGATTTTATATTTGATTTTGCGTGGTAAATGCTTTGTTTTTCTTACATCTTAATAGTAAGATGCTTAATCCAAGATAATTATAACTGATATTACAATAAACAGAATTCCTAACCTGATGTAATGGTATCATTCAGTTACTTTATGTAAAGAATTCTGTAAGTTGTAGTTCCCCAAAATCCAAATGGACAAAAGCAGGATGGAGAAGGTTGGCATTAATTGTTAGCAGCCATAAAGCATTTTAGGCAACTTCTCCTTCTGAAAGTATGTATTGCTAGCACTTGGACTGGAAACAAGTTGTGTCAATAGCCAAGACATGTCAAGGCAGACTTGATCTTCTGCCATGCCTGGTACACTCAAGAATCAAAGGATTATTCAGATCATCAAGGAAGTCCTTAATACTAGAGTATTAAATTGTCTAAAACGAGTCAAGTGATTCTCCCTGGCTTTCCAGTTTCTAGAAGCCTTGTAGTAAGGCAATTCTTAATATTTACTTCTGCTGGCTATCCTTCTCCCTTTGTCTTATTCTCCAGATTAACTAGTGGTAGCCTTTGAAATTGCTAGTATTCATATCTGCAGTCCAACAAGTCCATTTCATTATGCTGATTTATATGCATTATTCTCACAATTATTTTGTATTCTCCTATTTCTAACCTTGAAAGGAAAATGTCTTCTCTCTTTGATGTTACTGGTAGCAGGAGTAAACTGTTTTGATCACTGATCAAATTATGATATTTATACATTCTTAATTCATCAATTAGAATGGCTTCCTTAATTTTCAATTTTTGTTAATTTTTTTTCCAATAAGAAGCACTACATTCTTAACTCCATCACATTCATTACATTATTGAAATTCTTTGGTAAGCATTATACACATTAGTAAGCTGATTAAATGACTACATTTTTTCTACATTTGGGAATAGTTACAAGTGGCTTAAAGCACCAGCTGAGACCTTGCATAATGTACTGAGTGGTGATCTCATCATTCAACTTCAAGCATTGGAGCCCTAACCACTTGGCAATTGCACTAGAACGAAAAGAAAATGCAGAAAATCACACACTTTATTTCACTGAGATGTCTACAGGCAGTCTTCAACTTGCAACCATTCATTTAGTGAGCGTTTGAAGTTACAGAGGCACTGAAAAAAGTGACTTATGACCGTTTTTCACACGACTGTTGCAGCATCCCCATGGTCATGTGATCAAAATACAGGGGCTTGCCAAACAGCATGTATTTATGACAGCTGCACTGTCCCAGGGTGAAGTGATCACCATTTGTAACCTTCTTACCCAGTTTCAGACAAGCAAGGTCAATGGGGGAAGCCAGATTCACTTAACTATCGTGTGATTCATTTAACAGCTGCAGTGGTTTGCTTAACTGTGGCAAAAAAATGGGGCAAAACTCATTTTGCCTTTGACCCAATTATGGTCGTAAGTTGAGGGCTATCTGTATTTAAAAAGAAAAATCCAGAAAGCAATTTGATTAGAACTCTAACCAGATACCATCTGTATTTCTATCTTTTAAATGTTGCTTTATGGTGTATGGTTGGTAGTTCACACAATGACCCATAAAATCACATACATCTACTACTACATAGAAGTACAGACAGTTATTGAGGTACAAATGACAGACTCAACAATTCCTCTGTAGAACTGTATCAGCAGCTCCTTAGGCAATAGTTTACTTCACAGGTTATTCTCCCTAGATTCATCTTAGCTTCATTCCGGATTAGCTCTGCTTAATATTTTATATTTCTTTTCAAGGTTCCCAGTCTCCCTACGTTCTGCTATTAATCATGATGTAGCAAATTCCAATATACTCAAAGTTGGAATAGGCTGAGTTGGAGACTTAAACATCCAGGCTGTTGCTACTAAGAGGATATCCACTATCCAAGTGGATAGGAAAATTGTTCTAATTATGGAGACCTGGAATATCTTTTAACCCGAGTTCTATTTCATGATTGTTTAAGATTTTAACAAAAACCCCATTGTACTCTATTATTCTTGAATATCACAGGCATTCTCACTAAGCCAGAAGTCTTGTTGGTCTTCCTGACCTTAAACCCAAATAAGTCTGCACTGAATGATAGCCTCTACCTTATCACCTTGGCCTCCTTTGCAGCTAAATCCTCACATAACCTGCTTGGCCTGGTTTCCCCCTCCCCATCCAGTCCTGTCTAGAATTCAGAAGAATGTATATTGCTGTTCTTTGTGTGCCTTTATATAAAGGAGGTTTTGATTAGCAGACAAACACTCTGATAAGATTAGATTCTCCCAATCTCTGTAACTTGGAGCAGAATTAATGGCCAATTGTATCACACTGGGCAGTTCCTCTCTCAAAGTATATTGCACATAAATCAGGGGTGGGTTCTAACTTTCCTTGCCGCCAGTTTGCTTCCTCCTGCGCCACGTGGCTGCGCGCGCATTGCGTGCCGCGTGGCCGCACATGCGCAGTGCCGAAAACTCGGCTTCTGCGCATGCGCAGAAGCAAAACAAGCAAAAATAGCAAAAAAAGCACCGAAAACAAGATGGTGGCGCATGCGCAGTGCCGAAAACTCGGCTTCTGCGCATGTGCAGAAGCAAAAACCAGCAAAAAATTCCCAAAAAAAATTCAAAAAAAAAAAAAAAAAGATGGCGGCGTCCACGGACCGGCACCGACAGAACCGGCTCCGTGACGTCACCACCAGTTTACTACCGGTTCTATAGAACCGGTGCGAACCGGGAGGAACCCACCTCTGACATAAATGATACTGCAAAGTGTGTGCGCGTGGGGGGGGGAGGTATATTCAAATAATTGCTATATTGTTATATTAGCTTTCCTTCTGGGGTTTTTGAGGTTCCTTTCCAGGTCTCTGAATACTGCATCTTTTCTCTCTTTCCTCCTCTTGGATGATGTATCAGTCCTCTGGAAAATCAAGAAAAACAAATTCAATAATTTCATATTCAAGCTACCTGGAGAAATTCAGAGTTTCTTAAGCTAGAAAAATTCAAAGAGTTTTAGAACAGCCATCATTAATTTAGAACAGCCATCATTAATTTGGTGCCTTGCAGCCAATAGGAATTCAGCTTGAGCTTGAAGACATTGGGAAGACAAGCACATCTAATAAGGGAGATGGAGAGCAAATTGTGAGCTGCTTAGCTAGTCCCCCTCTTATTTACAAAATTCCATTTCACTTTTTCCATTTCCTGATTCTTTTCTCCTCCAATTGTCGATCACTATCCCTGGACCTCTTAGCACAGTCACACTTCAAAGGGCTGTATTTAGTGCTTTTTCTAATTATATTTTGCTTTGTTTTTGTTTATATTTATCACACTATAAATATCCATACCATCCAAACCTCATGTCATGGCCTTTTATCTGTAAAAGTCTCTCATTTCTCAGCAACATCCATTTTTTCATCCAGACCAAAAAACAAGCTGTGAAATACCATTTCAAATCCAATAAACCAAATCCTCATGTTTCCTTTGACTGGGTCAGTTACTGAGTTACATTTAAATCCTGCAAGTTGGCTGATGGAGTTACTGAACATCGTTTTGCTTTCCCCCATGATATGCTAATTCTCCCAATGACCCATTTTAATTGTGGAGCAGGAATAGGAGCAACATGTGCCAGGGCTTGCCAAGACTGTTTATAACGCTGAAACTAAATCCTACAGTCTAATAAGTCAGAGATGAAGACAACTACAGAATTAATTGTATTCTTTGAATTAGTGTGGCATCTAAGACAGCAGGCATATATATATATATATAAGACCCTGTCTTATATTTTTTTGAACCCTGAAATAAGCGCTTGGCCTTATTGCCATGCACTCAAAAGCCCGATAGGACTTATTATCAGGGGATGTCTTATTTTGGGTGAAACAGGGTACACACACACACACACACACACACACACACACACACACACACACACACACAGTGGTGGGATTCAATTTTTTTACTACTGGTTCTGTGGGCGTGGCTTGGTGGGCGTGGCTTGGTGGGCATGGCAGGGGAAGGATACTGTAAAATCTCCATTCCCACCCCACTCCAGGGGAAGGATACTGCAAAATCCCCATTTCTTCCCGATCAGCTGGGACTCGGGAGGCAGAGAATAGATGGGGGCGGGGCCAGTCAGAGGTGGTATTTACCTCCCCTCTGCTTTCTATTAAAAAGAGAGTAGCTCTACCCAGCAATTTTAAAATCATAATAGTTCTTGTAATTTATAAACTTATTTCAATTTAAATGGTTTTCTTCACTTCTGACACCTTGTGGTAGCTCAATGTTAAGAACTGTTATTAATATAGAGAGTGAATGCCACTGAATATACAGGAAGGGTTACACTCAGTGGAAAGCAGATGTGCATGCCGATGATTCAAAAGTGAAAGCAGATCCTAAAAATTTGGGATGTGAGTCCCAGAATCCCTCCCTCAAAAAGTTGCTGCTGAGTTGTAATTTTTAACATGACAGAAGAACGAAACTGTTGAACAACAAATGGATCATCAAACAAATCAACCCAGACTTCTTACTCAAGGCACAAATTATATCATCATACAGAAAACACATGACACGATGACCTGGCTCTTTAGAGAAGGCTCTAATATTAGGAAAGGTGGAAGGAAAAAGAAGAGGACAACCAGCAGCCAGATGAATTCAATTATTGGGATGATGGGTGCACCGTTGGAAGACCTGACAGGTCTTCCTGTCTTAGAGACAAATTATCATGGAGAAAGTCTGCCTGTCTATGTGGTTGCTAAGAGTCAACACCAACTTGACTCATCATCATCATCATCATCATCATCACCTTCACCATCATCAATCATTTATCATTACTCCCTGCTATGTACCATATTATGTGTGTGTGTGTGTGTGTGTGTGTGTATCCTGAGTTGTGTGCTAATACATTGTTTATAATTCTTGCTGGTTGATGCAGATAATAACAACTCTGTAAGCTATACAGAGTTAATTGCAGGTTACTGGAAATGGGGGTTATGTCCAACATCTTATATCCTCACTTTGAGGATATAAGTCTGAAGTAATAAAATCATTTACAATAAGATAGAAAGTAAAATATAGCAGTTAGATTTATTAGATACTCTTATCTCAATAATAATAATTCATTTTTCCCAAATCTTTCTCTTTGAATAGAAAATTTCCCATACAATTTGTACTGATTTTCTCAGAAGCATGTCCCTTTAAGTTCAAAATAAATGATCCCTAGATAAAGTTGAATTGAGACATCGGGTTCCTTTCCTCCTTTTTTGCTTGTATTGTTTGATATCTCTCTGGAATACAGTAATCCCAAATGTCAGTTGGCAAAATTTCAGACTCCATCTAGTGGAAGAAAGGTAAAGAAGGCCACAAAGATCTCTTCCAATTGTGCAGTATCCTTGAGCAGATACTTGAGGTTTTTTTATTTATTTATTTATTTGTCAAACATGTACAAGATAGCAGGTATAGGTATAATCATAAACATAATCAAAGTGAATACAGATAGATGAAGACAATAGGACAGTAGGACAGGGACGGTAGGCACGCTGGTGCGCTTATGCACGCCCCTTACAGACCTCTTAGGAATGGGGTGAGGTCGACAGTAGACAGTCTAAGGTTAAAGTTTTTTGGGTTTGGGGAAGAAACCACAGAGTCAGGTAGTGAATTCCAGGCATTGATCACTCTGTTGCTGAAGTCATATTTTCTGCAGTCGAGTTTGGAGCGGTTTACATTAAGTTTGTATCGATTGTTTGCTTGTGTATTGTTTTGGTTGAAGCTGAAGTAGTCATTGACAGGTAGGACATTGTAGCATATAATTTTGTGTGCTACACTTAGGTCAGATCAAAGGCGGCGTAGTTCTAAGTTTTCTAGGCCTAAAATTTCAAGTCTGGTTGCATAAGGTATTATGTTGCGAGCAGAGGATTGTAGTACTCGTCTCATGAAATATCTCTGGACATTCTCAATTGTATTAATGTCCGATATGTAGTGTGGGTTCCAGACAGATGAGCTGTATTTGAGAATTGGTCTAGCAAATGTTTTATATGCTCTGGTTAAAAGTACAATATTACCAGAGAAGAAGCTACACAAGATTAGGTTAACAACACTTAATGCTTTTTTATGCAATGTTGTTACAGGGGGCTCTGGCACTTAGCTAATTCCTCCAAGCTTGTATTTTGTGTTCTGATTCTTTTTGCCAATGTGTAAGACAGAGCATTTGTTGATTGAGATTTGAAGTTGCCACTTGTTTGACCATTCTGATACATAGTCAAGGTCTTTCTGAAGGGTAGTAGCATTGTCTGTGGTGTTAAATAGTTTGACATCATCGGCGAAGAGAACGCAGTTGCTTATAATGTGATCACAAAGGTCATTTATGTAAAGTATGAAGAGTGTTGGTCCTAGAACGCTGCCTTGAGGGACACCACTATTGACAGGTGCAGGATTTGATAGAGAACTCTCTATTTTAACCACTTGCTGTCTGTTTGACAGGAACGCAGTTATCCAATCATGTAGGGGTCCAGGTTCTCAGATGTTAGTGCTTCAGTAGATCTGTGGATTTTAAATGATTTATCTGGAAAACATCCCTGAAAATCCTTTGCTTTTGGCTTGTTCTTGTCCATTGATTTTGCCTAATCTTTGTTGAATTTCAAGATTAGTTTAACTTTAAATAAAGCAGAATATACCTTTTTTTTTTCTTCAAACACTATTTTCATTTACGTATACCTTGGCCAGTAATGCCTGGTTTTATTGAGCTCTTTAATGATTATTGACCCATTCTCCCCAATCTCCACTAGGATAATCAATTGAGAGCATTTTATATTTACTATTACATAAAATAGAGAATAAAGGTACTTTGGCAATATTTATTCTTTCCAGCAATTTCAAAAAGAAGACTTCATTTCCAGATGGTTTTAAAAAACTGCAAGGTATCAATGAGGCTTATAGCAATAGCAATAGCACTTAGACTTATATACCGCTTCATAGTGCTTTACAGCCCTCTCTAAGCGGTTTACAGAGTTAGCATATTGCCCCCAACAATCTGGGTCCTCATTTTACCCACCTCAGAAGGATGGAAGGCTGAGTCAACCTTGAGCCGGTGAGATTTGAACCGCCGAACTGCAGCTAGCAGTCAGCTGAAGTAGCCTGCAGTGCTGCACTCTAATCACTGCGCCACCTCGGCTCTTTTAAAGGTCTAGAATTTTCATTTTTTGTAGCTGCAGAGCAAATTGTTGTATTTTTACCATAGCCAAAAAAAGGATACATATACTATTCCATAATCATCTTCAGATAACAGCAAATTAAATACATATATTATTTTTTTAGTAAAAAAACCTCCCTATAAATCTGAGGTATAGATCTCTATGAATCTCAGCTATCAAAATGATTACATTTGTAAAAAGTGAAAAAATAAAATGAAATCACTTTGTAAGATATCTTCACTCCATTTCAATATTTTCAAGAAGAAAATCCAGATAAAAAAATATCAGAGTGACAAGCAATTGGAGAAAATACAGGGTTATTCAAAAAGAATGAACCGATTTCATGACGCAATATTTTATTAAGGAAAAGTAATACAAAACTCCAGCCAAGTCACAAGTATTCTACTCACAATCAACTTTTATTTCCTGTCTTACAAGTGTTCAATGTGGCCACCACCTGCAGCACGGGCAACATCAATGCGATAAGAGAATTCCTCCCAGGCACGTATCAGCATATCACAATCCACTGCGTTGATCGCTGTTGTTATTCGATGTTTAAGGTCATCGAGGTTAGTGGGTAGCGGTGGAACATAAACACATTGAACACTTCTAAGACAGGAAATAAAAGTTGATTGTGAGTAGAATACTTGTGACTTGGCTGAAGTTTTGTATTACTTTTCCTTAATAAAATATTGCGTCATGAAATCGGTTCATTCTTTTTGAATAATCCTGTATTTCAAATCTTAGATAATGCTGCAAGTTGCAGGTTGGATTCACACACTGCACTATGCTCTATTTGTTTAATGATGATTAAATAAAGTACATTTGCCTGGTTTTGTAAACTATGGATTAGAAAACACAATGGTGAAGTTTACACAATGCACTGTGCCAGATCAAATTAATCATATTTTAATTTTAATGTTTGAACCAGGGCATAGTATAATTGCTTTTATTTCATTTCAACTTTTTGGTTTTAGTTAAATTATTTTACACTTTGACATTTTTAAATTAAACACAACTTATTTTTGTCCTAGTCCTGCCTGCTTTTTGAAGCGCAACCACCCCATATGCCAGGTAAAGGAGCCAATTTGGTGTAGTGCTGGCCTAGAAATCAGGAGGCTGTGAGTTCTAGTTACACCTCAGCCATGAAACCAGCTGGGTGACTTTGGGCCTATCATTCTCAGCCCAACTCACCTCAAAAGATTGTTGCTGTGGGGAAAATAGGAGGAAGCAGTATTAGGTATGTTCGCCATACTTTGAGTATGAAGTAATAAAAGGGGGATAAAACTCCAGTAAATAAACATATATATTAAAAAAGGAGAAATAGAAAAATCTATGCAGGTGAAAAATCTGCACTCCTTGCTTGAAGGCACCTGAGGCCCAGTGGACACATGCAGCAATTAAGACCCGACTTCTGGCCACACTTGCCATAAATTGGCAGCATGCAAAAAATCCATGATTTTGAAATGGGCCACCCAAACTTTGCAGCAAGGCCCTTTAAATAAGCTAAAAGTAGTTAAAAACCAAAACAAACGTACCAACCCACCAAGTCAGACTCCCCTTTTTATCCCACTGGCCCTCCTTTTCAGTATGGCCCTGCCCACTAATCATTGCCCAGACTCCGGGACTGGAATTACTGCAGGAATTACTCCAGGAATTACTCCATTAGATCTGGTCTTCACATGTAGCACAGGGAAGTCAGTGAAATGTAAGACATAAGAATAGATCACTTCTAGGGCAGAGGGGAAGGGGGATATACAGGTAGTCCTCTACTTACAACTGCTTGTTTAGCAACTATTCGAAGTTACAATGGCACTGAAAAAAATGGCTTATGACCAGTCCTTGTACTTATGGCTTTTGCAGCATCCCCATGGTCATGTGAACAACATTTGAGTGCTTGGCAACTGTCTTTACAACAGGCGCAGTGTCCTAGGGTCATGTGATTGCTATTTGCAACCTTCCCAGCCAGCTTCCGACAAGCTTCAGCTTCAACGGGAGAAGCTAGATTAGCTTAACGACTGTGCAATTCACTTTATTCCAGTGTGATTTGCTGAACAACGGCGGCAAAAAAGGTCGCAAAATCGGGGTGTGACTCACTTCACAACCGCCTTGCTTAGCAATGAAAAATGTGGTCCCAATTTTGGTCGTAAGTCGAGGACTATCTGAACTGCCTTTTTAAGAAAAGTTCCTCTAAGTTCGTATCAAATAGAAAATTACACCCCCATCCCCCCCCAATAAGAGTTCTTTGACTGGCCTTTAATGGCAGGGCTGCTTTTTTCCTTGCAAGGTGATTTTTAGCAAGGGGTGGGCGGCCTTCCTTTGCCAGCTGATCCTGGCAATTCAGAATGAGGTGCAAATGTAGAATTGCACTTAAAGGTAACAGAAAAGCGAACACTTGATGTCACTGTTGCTCTATTACAATATGAAGGAAACATTTATCGGACACTGGGGGGAAATGTTGCCAGGGACAGAGAGGTGAACTTTCTTCCGCCTTGCTTTGTCTCAAATCCTTTTCAGCAGACGCCCCGTCGTAGCTTGAAGAATCACACCGGGTTGCCATTTGTCATCCTTGCACGCCAATCCATCATTTCTGTAGAGATAACAAATATGTCCTCCCTGAAATCCTCATTGGATCACATCTGGTTTTGCCTCTGGGTTATTTATGGCAGCTCAGATGTTGATGTGGTGCTCTAGCTGAGGGAGGTAGAAATGCCACACGGCAGGTAATATGCAGCAGGTTTTGTCAGTGGATGTCCCCTTTCAAAGCCATTTCTTTTGAAGGATCTCAGGTAGCCTGTCTCTTTGAATGATGGCTGAGGGACCTGGCTTCAGTTCAATATTGTGATGCATTGTGGGTCCAGAGGTAATACTGCTAGTCCTCTATAGGTTTTGGAGAACCTATTTGACCCAGATGGACCAGTTATTTTGGGTGGCTGGTGAGAGGACTACATCTGTCAGAGATTAATTAGAGATTAGTTGTAGCTCCGTGAACAAACGGACCGGACCCATGCTGGCTGGGGAATTCTGGGAGTTGAAGTCCACAAGTCTTAAAGTTGCCAAGGTTGGGATGCTCTAATCTTTGAGCTGGAAAACACGTATACTGACCTAAAATTCACTGCCCCCATTGGCTAAAACTACTGTATCCTGCCACAAGTATGGTGGTAGTAAATAGTGTCCCTTTTAAGTATATAGGTATGTTAAGGGGAAGAGTTGGTGGATTTTTTTGGCTTTGTTTCCCTTCCCCTTACTAAAAGCTAGCAAGAAAATACTCATCAGCACAGAGGTGGGTTCCTCCCGGTTTGCACCAGTTCTATAGAACCGGTAGCAAACCGCTGGTGACGTCACAGAGTCGGTTCTGTCGGTGTCGGTCTGTGGACGCCGCCATCTTTTTTTGGGGAATTTTTTTTTTTGGAATTTTTTGGAATTTTTTTTTCTTCTGCGCATGCGCAGAAGTTGAGTCCCCGGCACTGCACATGCGCCGCCATCTTGCTTTTGTTTTTTTTTTTTAAAAATTTGCAAATTTTCGGCACTACGCATGCGCGTGCGCCCGTGCGGCCACGTGGCACACAATGCACGTGCAGCCACGTGGCGCACAATGCGTGCGCAGCCACGCGGCACGGGAGGAAGTGAACCGGCGGCGAGGTAAGTTAGAACCCACCCCTGCATCAGCTACTCTTAATGTGGGTTAGGTCACTATTATAGAAGCACAATGGTTAGGCTACTAGACCCTTTGCCACCATCTTGCGGTCCTCTGGATTTCGTAGATCAACTCCCAATGATGGTTGAATACAAGGGTCTCCTCGTGGCCATGTTAAAACGCTTTCCTTCTAGTTCCTGAAATGGCAGAAAATCACATGCATACATTGTCACATCTTTATTTCTAAGACATTATTTGGCCTCAGTAAGAAGGAAAGGGAATGGTGGTAAAAGCATGTGAAAGAACCAATGGAAGACGTGGAGTAAGGGAGATGCAAAAATATATACAGGTAGTCCTTGACTTACGACCACAATGGAACCCAACATTCCTGTTATTAAGTGAGACATTTGTTAAGTGAGTTTTGCTCCATTTTACGACCTTTCTTGCCTCAGTTGTTAAGTGAACCACTGCAGTGGATAAGTTAGTAACCCAGTTGTTAAGTGAATCGGGCTTCCCCATTGACTTTGCTTGTCAAAAGGTTGCAAAAGGGGACCACATGACCTTGGGGCAAAACTATGGTCATAAGTATGAACCAGTTGCCAAGCATCTGAATTTTGATCACATGACCATAGGGATGCTGCACAGATCGTAACTGTGAAAAATGGTCATAAGTCACCTTTTTCAGTGCCGTTGTAACTTCGAAGGTCACTAAATGAACTGTTGTAAGTCGAGGACTGCCTGTAATGCCATGATTTTGTTTTCAACATTGCAAACCTGTTTAGAAGATGAGATGTAAACAAATAACAAATGGCAAAATCCAATAAAATGACAAAATAAATATGGCAATGAACTAGAGTGGTACATCGGGACTCATTGTTAATTGGTCCCTGGAGGCGTGAAGAGTACCAAAAACAATGACTACCAAACAAATTTTTCCCTTAAGGAATAATGTAGTGAGTCACAAGGCAGCCAACACTGATAAACTCTAGCTTGTGCATCGAGTACCAAACAAACGATGAGTACTGGGACAAAATTTTCATGTCAAAATGCGTTGAGTTCTAAATTTGATGAGTTTCAAAGCAGTTGAGTACCCAGGTACCACTGTATGTAGAAACCTGGGTAGTCCTTTGCCTTTCCCTATTATATTGTGTTTTTTTTAAATTTTGAAATTTGATCGGAGTCACCTATCAAAGTGTTGGGCAGCAACATAAATTTGTTTAATAAATAAATAGTCATTTTGCCAAGGAAACTTTCCTTAGCAGAAAGGCCACCTGATGGAGGAAACCATGTTTTACTTTTTCAGGCTTCTAAATCATTGAAGAAATGCTAGTAAAATGATCAGGCAATCTTAGAAGGGCTGCAGATACGAGAGCAGGGGAAGATAGAAACGTGTTAGCCGTGTGCTTAAAACAGCTTATTCGGATGGCTTTCCTAAAAATATGAGATTTTAAAAAACAACAAAAACTTTCAAACACATCTGTTTTTATCCTTTAGCTTGGAAGTCTCCTGCATATCCTTTATTGGTCTTTTCCACTCAATCCTCCGTGGTAACAGCCACCTTCTCGGCAGGACACGGAGGGCGGGAGTTAGGGGCTGGGCTGGGGAATGTGAATGTTTCCTTTTTCAGTAAGTGATACATTTTCCGAATAAACACCTCTCCCAGCTGTTGGGCCAGTGTAACGAATTGAGCACTAAACTCTCAGGGCTGGTTTAAGGCTCAGAAACTCCATGGTGTGGGCCATCCATCAAAATCTCGCTACTAATTAACATAACAGGGACACTATAAAGGCCAGAGGAGATGGCCACTGAGTAGCCCTTGCAGGAAGAAAGAACATATGGGGAGCATTGCCTCATGTTTACACTGGGGAGAAGGAACACACAAAAAGGAGGTGAAAATCCAGAGTATTGTTTTTGGGTAGTCTCTAGTCAAAGGCTGCCAGCGATGTTCTTTTGATTATGTCCTTGATAGACTCCTAAACCCTGCAGCAGAATTTCTCAGTCTTAGCAACATTATGATATGTGGACGTCAGCTCCCAGAATCCCCTAGCCAGCATTCTTTAATATTTAATTTGTCTCTCTTTTTGTGACCAACGTACCTGATTGTATAATATTAATGTACAGGAATTAATCCTTCAGATCATCTAAACTTACACCACACTAAACCATTTAGTGCAGCAGCATAAGGTGCTTCACCTTCACACCTGTTGTACTGTCAACTTTAACAGCAGCTCCATCTAGTGCATGTAGTTAGCACATGGTTAGAAAAATAATTATTACATCATCATATAGTTAGAAAAGTCAAGGACCTGAATATTATAATTTGGGCTGCTGAGGACCCACCAGCCAGATGCAAATATTTTCATGAACAAAGACAATATGGCACACTTCCTGTTCACTTTATTGAAGCCTTAACACCCCACCCAAAGACTTTGCCAGGTTGATCTCATCCATCCCACCTTTTTTAGGCAACAGATAGAACAAATTCAACAGATTTTTTTTAGAGAAACAGGCTTCGGAAACAAGCAGCCATTTCACTCTCTCAATATTTTTAATTTAATTTGATTTGATTTTTTATTTATCTTATTTAGACTTTGCCTATCTCCCTCATGGAGGACTTTATACATAAATATACTGTATATTTAGGGCTCCTAACTGGGGTGAAATGCTCCCAGTTCGGCCTGGTCCGGGTGTACTGGTAGCACCGCATGCCGGTGGTTCGGAGAACTGGTAGCGATGGCAGCGTGAGGCTCCGCCCACCCGCCTGGACGCTGCCATTTTGTTGTTTTTTACCCTCTGCACATGCGCAAAGCTTTCTGCACATGCGCAGAGGGTGAAAAAGCCCGCACGCGAGCGGAGCGCGTGCAGAGCGAGCGCTTCCGAACCGGTAGGGAAGGTAAGTAGATTTCACCGCTGGCTCCTAAGCAGCAAAGGGCCTGCCAGTATATACTGAGGAGAATTAAAAATTAAAGCATGAGGTGTGTAAAAATAGGGTGGGGCTTCTATGAATAGAATAGAATAGAAATAGAAATAGGAATAGGAATAGGAATAAGAATAGAATAGAATAGAATAGAATAGAATAGAATAGAATAGAATAGAATAGAATAGAATAGAATAGAATAGAATAGAATAGAATAGAATAGAATAGAATAGAATAACTTTATTCTCACTTTGAATGTACACTAATCGGCATACTTCAAAATGAAATTTCATTGCATAGAGCTCTCAAAGGGTCACCACTACATAAACATGACAAAATAAATAAATAAATAAATAAATAAATAAATAAATAAATAAATAAATAAATAAATAAATAAATAAATAAATAAATAAATACAAAATTATGCATATATCCACATATATTATATGATTATGCAGATGCGGGCCCATTCCTCACATTTTTTGTTCTCCCCTTGGATGTTTTGAGTGCCTGCTTCCTTTTAACACCAGTCCTGATGTCCCAGGTTGAGTCTACCAATGCTCCCCTATTTATAAAACCTATTTGAAGCTCCTGCTTGGCTCTGTTTGAGAGGATGGCCATGGGGAATGGCATTCCCTCAAGGAACCCCTATGGAAAAATTAGGAAATTAAGAAATGCAAAAGAGCTCTGGGCCAGGAAAGCCTTGCTTTGGATTAAGTAGTAACACTTCTGCCATAACAAGGGGTGATGGAAACGCTGGCGAATCGGGCAAGGCAATCTTCCTCCCACAGTGAGAAAAGTGGATGAGATCAAAGCATTCTTCCTCTAGCAATCGCACCCGGGGTTGCCGTTTAGTTAACCTTCCCAATAAATTTTCTGGGGAAGAGAGTCTGGTGGGAAGGCAAATGGAAGCGGGACAGAGGCAGCGGCAAGAGCTCCTTGCACCTGCACTGCTGCCAAAATTGCCACATGTTAAATCAATGTGGAATAGGTCAGCGCGGTGCCACTCTTTACAGGCTGGCTCTCTTGACATGGGTCAAAGTTTTCAAAGTGGAATTTTCCCACTGGACCCTTGAAAAGGCAGCCTGCTCTTTTATCTTTGACAAAACTCTCTCTCGGCTGGTCCCTTTCCCAAACACAGCGGCGGAGGGGAAAGAGATAGCTGGATGCTCTTGTTTCACCGCTAACTTCCCATCCTGCTTCTAGCCAGATCGGACCTTCATTTGTCCTCTTGAGGCTAGGAAAGAAAGCATCAGGAGAAGTCCAAATGGTGGGCCCGATGGCCATGGTCCTCCCTTATCCTTATCTTCAACATTCCATAATGCCAACATCCTGAGTAGATTTATAGAGACTGTATGTATGTTTGTGGTTGTGGTTTAGCATAATGTGTGAACCCAGACAATTATGGCTTACTCCAGAATAATGCCTTTAAAAGAAAACACACAGATTAACAGAATGTGTGCAGAGTGCAGTTATTTAGTTGACCTTGGGTACCTTCTGCCTGATTCTCCAGTCCTATGTTTAAACTTGGGAAAGAACGTAGGAAGCTCAACCACAGGACTTCTACTGCTTGTGAAAGAGTGGATCTGCACAGTTGCACAATGACAGAATCATGCTTTCCTTCTTTACTGTGCTCCCAGCCTTTGAAATAAGGGAAGTCAACATCTGTATTCTTTTGAACACATATGCAGCTTTGTGTATGGATATGTAAAGCAGTTCCCCTCGTGATCCGGTTCACTTCCAAATGTTTGTCATAGATCCACAGAATAGCTTGTGGTAAGGCACCTACAGTCGCTTGATGATGAGCTGGGCAGCGTATAAATTAAATAAATAAATAAAAATCCATAGATTTGCATGGCTGGAAAGGACCACAATGATAATTTGTTCCAGACCTCTCTACAATGTGCTGGAAAATCAATTAAGCCATCTTTCAGAGGTAATTGTCCTTTATTTCACAGAATCATTGAGTTGAAAGGGACCTTGGTAGTCTTCTAATCCAACTTCCTGCCCAGAGTAGGAATCAGGTGGGTTCCTGCCGATTCGGACCGGTTCTATAGAACCGGTAGCAGGAATTCCCCTCCCCCGCTCGTTTAACCGGCAGTGATGGCCGGCTGGACATGCCCCCGAACTGGCTCTCTTGGTGGCGCCATAGGCGCCACCATCTTCTTCTTTTGCTTCTGTGCATGCGCAGAAGCTGTTTTTTGTTTCTGCGCATGCACAGAAGCTGGGTTTTTAGCACTGTGCATGCGCGCCTGCGTGCACGAAGCGCTGCCGCGCCCGCGCGGCACATGAGGAAGCGAACTGGCAATGAGGTAAGCCAAAACCCACCCCTGGTAGGAATCCTCGTACAACTCCAGACAAATGGCTATCCAACCTTTGTTAGAAAACCTCCAGTAATGGAACATCCCAGACTCCAGGATACAGGCTGTTCTGCTGCTGAACAGCTCTCAGAGTCAAGAAATTCCACTTTATTTCAAATTTGGATCTCCTTCTGTGAAGCTTCTGCCAACTGTTTTTTATTTTTTGTTCTATTCTCAAGAACTGAAGGAAACACATAAGTTGTTTATCAAGAGAAAGACATAGACTGGCCAAGCCTCTCCCCAGTTTTCCAGCATCACTGAAGTAATCGCTTACAATTTCCCCATCAACTGTACTGCAGACACGTGGAGAGGGAAAAGGAAACAAGGCTGCAAGTATCTATTAATCTCTTTGCTTAACACACCCTGCTAGGCGCATAATGAGGACACCATCATTCAGCAGTGAATCAGAATAGAAGCAATAGAAGCAAAGCAGAAATGAGGATAGCAAATTTTATGCTGCATGTTTTCTATCAACTCAAGGATAAACAGGAGCGCTTTAATTCAGAAAGTGGAATAGGCCACAGCTTATAAAGGTATATAATCTTCAGTGAGATAATGTCAGTTTAAGGGGAGATAATACTATTTTTATACTAGTTTGTGTAGCGGCAACTTTTTATTTACTTATTTATATCTCCCCTTTATTATTTTTATAAATATGTCAAGGCAGAGAACATACCTAATCCTTCCTCCTCCAATTTTCTCCACAACAATCACTTTGTGAGATGGGTTAGGCCGAGAGAGAGTGACTGGATCAAAGTCACCCAGCTGGCTTTCATGCCTAAAGCAGCACTAGAACTCCCAGGCTCCTGGTTTCTAGACTGCATCTTTAGACTGCATCAGTCATGGGCTAGGGATGAAATGAAGACAGAACCTTACAAACCAGAGATTGGGTTTGCCAGGATCTGATTGCATCATGGAACACTTTAAATGGGAACACTGTCTAAGGATTGATGTAAATTTTTTCTAAAAGAAGAAAACAAGGAGGAAGGAGGAAGGAGAGAGGAGGAAGGAGGGTGGAGGGAGGAGGGAGGAGGCAGGAGGGAGGAAGGAGGAAGGGAGAAGAAGAAGGAAGGAGGAAGGGAGAAGAAGAAGGAAGGAGGAAGGGGGGAGAAGGAGGAGGAGGAGGAGGAGAGAAGGAGAAAGAGGAAGAGGAAGAAGAAGAAGGAGAAGAAGGAGAAGAAGAAGAAACAACAGAAGTTAAGATTCATTAAAAATGAACCAGCAAGAGGAATTGGTGTTGGGGAAAGAAAGCTACTGTAAAAAAGGTATTTTAAAAAGATGTCTCAAGAATTCCAGTCCTCGGCCATGGCATCCTGCAAAGTGGAATTCTGGGCTGGGGACAAATCAAGGTATCCTATGAGATCAAGGGGACAGAGCAAAGTTGCCAGGGTGTTCTGGGGCTATTTGAAACTTCAAGTGAAGCAAGGGCCCTATAATAGGTTCTGGGTGAGTTCTTTGTAATTTGGTGTCACTTTACAAGGCAAAGGGGCTCCTGTGTTTCCTAAACTAACAGTTCCCTTGACCTTTTTAAGAGGAGGATCTCTGGAGCAGAGAGGGAGCGGTTCCAGCGTATGGAAAGGGACACTGGAAGGCTCATCAGAGCTTTTTAGTCATGCCTCGGAGTCAAACAGTAGTCTGTGGGAGGGTGACTAATATTAGACAGCTTGGAAAGAGCCAGCCCCTTTGCTCATCCAAACATTCAGGGGCTCCGTAGGGTCACAAAGGACACATCACACTCCTTTGATCCGGAGGGTTATTCTTTGTTGAGGAGAAGGGGGGAAAAAAAGGTAATTTCTAGGTCGGGTGGGCTGACTTCAAGTTGTGGGAAGAGGGATTATGAATTTCCCCAGACCTATCAACTAGAAGAGGCCGGTGCAAAGATGCATACAGAAGAATGGAAGCATCTGAACTCAGGAATTTATCTGGCATAAATACTTAATAAATGAGAAATAAATGAGCTCACGATTCTTCTACGCCCAAATCTGTGTCTGGCTTTCTTCAAATATAGGGCAGGGGAAAGTTATCTTATTTGTTAAACAACTGGAACTTAGGAAATTTTGCTGATCTAATCAAAATTATCCAGAAGCTACCATTGGGAGTCAATTGTTCTTCCCAAACTGAAGCTTGAAAGTTAGGATAGGAGATACTTTTTTCTTTCCTAATCCAAAAGAACATGACTGGTCCTTCTGCAGGGAAGCCAATTCCACCCACATTTGTGTATTCCAGGTGGTCTCCTACCTTGGACACAGTCAATCTCAGAGCACGGATACAATCAGGGCTGCAACAGGAAGCCTACTCTGAAAGTAAGCCTTGGGATGTCAGGTGCTTACTTGGGATATAGTATACAAACTTTCTACATTGACTGGGATTTCTCTCCCAACCAGGGATGATAAGATAGGTGTCTGGGGGACGACGACGACAAGGGGGAACAAGCATGCAATATCTTGGTGTTACTGCAAAAGGCTATAAAGCTTGTGTTATGATATTGCAATGCACATCTGGGGGGGGGGGATGGAATCGTCATTCAGACAAATGCTTACAGCTGATTGGAAGGAAGCAAAACTAGAGTCCTGGATCATTGAAAGAAGCAGGAAGTGATAGGAGTACCTTATCCGTGCAAAAATCTGGACAACTGCTAGTGTAGAAATTTTGTCTCTCTCTTTACTGTCATCTAGTGATCCATCTGGATTCAGTCCAGCCAAATATACCAGCTTCAAGTCAATAGTTTCCCCTACTGACCAGTGTTTGTATACACAGACAGAAAGATAGATAGACAGACACAAACATATAGACACAGAGAACACAGAGAGAAAGAGAGGTAGGTAGGTAAATGGTAGAGAGGTAGGTATGCATGGTAGGAATTCCATTGAATGATGGGCAACCTTTGGCTGAGTGGCCCCAAAAAGGTGTATTCAACATGCTCCGAAATGGAGCAAGTCAAAAGATAGAAGCAACCAAGGCCGGCACCAGCTCTGAGGAAACCCTCAGCTCCGTGTCCCCTGATTGGCCATCTCCACTGGCGGCAGAGTTTATTTGGTGGCAGTAAAGCAGGGTCATCTTTCCAGCTACAATCTGCTGCTGGGTCTCCAAAATGTGCTCCGACAAAGAACAATACACATTATATTGTACAGAAAAGGATTAACGATTAACATAACTGTGTGATGGAAAGATTAAGCTAATGGGAACATCATGAAAGAGCAATATCAAGTCTTTAAAAATGCCCAGTGCCAAGGAAATGAGAAAGATTGACAAATACATTTTTTTTACTGATCATAAAGTGCTTTCCTGTTCCTTGATGTGCTATATAACCAAAATTATAACTATAACTGAAGACCTGATAATTTGTTGATTTATATTATCATATAACTATATACACTATATAACTTTATAGTTCTGGAAAAGTATGATATATCCAACGCCCTTTTGGGCATTGAGCAGTCCATATGAAATCTTGCTAGTAGGACCTTGAACTGTTTTGGGTATAGACGCGGAACATAGGGACATACTTTTAAAAGATCAGTCTCCATATTAAATTTTATGCAGCTCTTGTTCAATGTTTATTGCCTTTTCTGCACGTTGTACAATGCCATTTGAGAGAATTGTCTCTGGGGGAAAAAAACAACACCCAGGACACATTGAGAAAATATAAATCTTAATTTTTGTAGCATCCTGCAGTTGCCTGTTGCCCCTCCATCCTCCTCTTTTACACGATGAATAAAAGAGCTGGGTTTTTTCCCCCCAGAGAATCAATCATTTCCAGTCAAGTTTCTTTTTGATGTCAGTACAATAGAGTTTGCTTTTAATTGCTTTCTTGTTCATATGTAGAGTAGCTTTTAAAACTTTTCAGTGTGAATTGCCACGTGGTTCCCGGACGGGTATAAATAATTACATTAACATTGATCTAGTTCCCTTCTTCTTTTTTCAGTTTCTGCTTTAAAAGTTTGTTTGCGTTTTGCTAACTTTTGGCTGTAGCTTTGGGTTTTTTGTACATTTAAATGACATTTGGTCCTTCATTCGCTGATCAAACCTGCACCCCATTATCTATACTTCTGGTATAACGTGTGATCTTGTTGTGTTTAATCTGCCCCAGGGAAATTCCATTCAAAGTGGGCTAAGGCTGATTTTCCACCCGCAGGGACTTGTTGCTTTAGCTTTCCCCGGAAAAGTCTGCCCCTCCTCGCAATATCTGAAGTGGTACCGGTCCAGGAGAAGAATTTCTATCACACTTCGAAATACAGTACTCGAAAGCAATTGAAGGGACGCGGGGTGGTGGTGGGGGGAGAAAGATGCTTAATGGCTCTAGCGACGGGCATCCTGATAAAAAACCAGGGTGATGTTGGCTGTATGGATGGTCGGCAAGCCCTCCGGTTCCGTGTCAGCTTGAGTACAAACGATGCTCCGACACGCTATTTCACAGCTGGGCGCGTTTCACTTCGCCACGAAGGCGCAATCCACGGGTTTCGAAGAACATCAAGCAGAGGTTTAGACGGGGATCCGTTCCAGTCGCCGGGACTCATCCAGATTTAAAGCAGTTTCTACCCAAGGGACCGAACTGGATCCCAAAGGGGTCGATTGTGACCAAGGCGGGATTCTCTCTCACTCTCAAACGTCAGCCTGGCCGAGAGGCAGCCAGGCCTCCCCCCAACCCCGGAATAGCCCAGCGGCCTATCCCTGCGCCTGGATGAGAGCGGATCGGCGGTTCCCGAAGCCTCGTCCTGGTTTCGCCGAGATCCGTGTGGAGCCTTCACGCCCAGCATCGCTCCAAGTTCTCGGGTCTGCCGCTCGTTCTCTAAGCAGCGGCCTGGGCGAACGGCGAGCCGGATTTTGGCCTTCGGCTCTCCGGCGTGGTTTCAGGGAGCCTCTTGTCCCACTTTGTCGCGCGGAGAGGTTGCTGGGTGAGAAAACCACGAGCAAGAGGATCCGCGGTCAAAAAAGTCAAGATGGCCACCCCAAGGGAGCCATTGGAGCTCCGCCCGTTTTAAAAAGCGGGAAGGGATTCGATGCGCCGTCGTGGCCGCCATTTTGATTTTTTGGACAACCCCGTGCGGACATCCCGGACTGCAGCCTTTTGGTTCAGATTTGATCCGAAAAGCAGAGGGAGCCATCCGGAGACCGGCTTCTCTTGCTGGGCTGGCCTCCGCGGGTGGAAGCCGCCGGGCGAGGCGTTTATAGTACACAAAACGCCTGTTTTCGCTCGAGATAATCATTATTTAAAGTCAATCCAGGCCGGGGATCGCTGTCTTTTTACTGTGTTTGTTTTGTATTTATGGAACAACCTCATTTTCGTTTCCATCCGCTACGTCTCCCTTGCCACTTCGTTTTGGGTTACACACAGATTTCTCCCTTCCACCCCTCTTCGTCTTGTCGCTCGTTCAATCATTTACAAAACGGGCGATGGCGGGAGGCGGCTGGAAAAAGAGACGGAAAGGATTGGGAAGGAGAAAAGAGCGGCGGGGTGGGGGTGAGGGGGGGAGAAGGGAGGGGAAAAAAACAATGTGGGGGGGGGGAGGGAAGGAAGGAGAACCCCATTCTTGGCACATTTTTAAGAGGATTAGTGCAACCTGAATCCGGGGAAGACACTGCCGGGACGCCTTTTCTTGGATAGATGCCCCGGTCAAGTCGAGGATGCTGACCGTCGAAAAGCTCTTGATACAATAAACGGAGGATGAAGCTCGCTCCCTCCGGAAGAACGTAACGGGAGAATTGTGACCCAAAGGTGCTTTTTCAAGAGGCAACTGGACTTTCTGGTTTTTCTTTGAAGGCGTTTCGCTTCTGATCCAAGAAACGTCTTCAGCTCTGAGTGGATGGTGGGGAATGGAACGATTTATATAAATCCTTCCATTCCCCACCATCCAGTCAGAGCTGAAGAAGCTTCTTGTCTACAGGTGCTTTAGCAACAAGGGCAGACGCCGAGCAATTTGGGGGGGGGGGAGGGAAGGAAGGAGAACCCCATTCTTGGCACATTTTTAAGAGGATTAGTGCAACCTGAATCCGGGGAAGACACTGCCGGGACGCCTTTTCTTGGATAGATGCCCCGGTCAAGTCGAGGATGCTGACCGTCGAAAAGCTCTTGATACAATAAACGGAGGATGAAGCTCGCTCCCTCCGGAAGAACGTAACGGGAGAATTGTGACCCAAAGGTGCTTTTTCAAGAGGCAACTGGACTTTCTGGTTTTTCTTTGAAGGCGTTTCGCTTCTGATCCAAGAAACGTCTTCAGCTCTGAGTGGATGGTGGGGAATGGAACGATTTATATAAATCCTTCCATTCCCCACCATCCAGTCAGAGCTGAAGAAGCTTCTTGGATCAGAAGCGAAACGCCTTCAAAGAAAAACCAGAAAGTCCAGTTGCTTCCTGAAAAAGCACCTTTGGGACAACCATGACCTGGATGACTGAGAATCTCCATAGACATTTAGCTATGCACTTTGGGAGAATTATGAGTTACAACCAGGAGGTGGTGGTGGGGTTTCCTTTGTGTCCAGGATTAGGCTCGCCCCGTCCGGCGAAAGCGATGCAAGAAGACTGGGGCAAAAAAGCTGGAGGCTGCGGTCTTTTTCCGAAGGAGATGAGCATTGTGACGTCATCGGCTTGTTTGCACTGACGTCAGCGAAGGGCTCCCGGGCGCTCTGAGTCTATGGTTGGTGGAGACACCTGAGTCGATCCACAGGGGTCTATTTCCGTCTTTCTATATATAGGAATTCCTCCAAGACCTTTCATACTAGTTACTTGTAGCGTCCTGTGAACTTTCCCTTGCCAGCTTTTCTAGATAATTCTGAGTCGGTTCCTTTCAGCCTCCTCCGATCCTAGGCCCTCCAGATGTTTTGAACCAACAGTGCCCATGAGTCCCAGACACTGAGAATTGCAGCCCAACATCTGGAAGGTCTCAAATTGAGGAAAATCGATAAAGGAGGCAAGGAACTTCAGCACCATCAACTTTTTAATTAAACCAACCAACGACCAGAAAGGAAGGTTTGTGTAATCTTTGTCCAGTTTTTCAAAAAACGGGTTTTCACTAGCCCGAGTCTTGCATAGTCGCCTGGGGCAGATTGTAGCAAAAAATATATATATATACACGCGTGGTTTATACCGGGAAAAACGAACCTTGCCTCCTGTTGACACTGTTAACAGAAAAAGGTATATTAAAAAATCTCAACGCACAAGCCTATCCAGAGGGTCAACTGCGCAGTTAACATACCGATCGAAAAATGTTTGTTCCATAAACTAGAAAGATTATATCGAGTAGCTGAGTTTAGGCGAAGTTTCCCTGGCGTTTGTTTGCATGTATATATGACCCTAGAAAAATAGACATAAATGCATAAAGGAATATAAACAAATCATGTGTTGTGGGAATAAAACTCTCTGGAAAAAAAGACTATAATTTTGCTGATAGAAAACATCATTTTATTTTGTCATAAGACTATTTTAGGCATCATTTGTTCATACAACTCTTGGCAAGGTTGATTTCATCTAAATGACTCGATTAACGCAATTCCTATAACTCACTAAGCAGCCAGAATGAGGCGGTTTTCTTCCAAAACCTCCTCTCTTCCATGAAGACGAATTGATAGACGGAAATTTAACACACTTGAAATCGGTCTCTTGTTTGCTAAACGAAATATTAATGAAATAATCCTTAAAGTAGCAAGAAAAGTGAAAAGGAACACAGGAAGCCATTTTCTTTCATAAATTCTTACTGTTCTCACAGTAAATTTTGGATGGCATTCAGACTGAGTGGATTTACCTGGGATTAAGATCCGTCTAACACAATCGTTTTTGCGTACCACTTGTATAAGTTTTAGCGGAAATACAATTTCTGTTATTTGCACCTAAATTTCACCTAACGGAAGGGTATTTCAGTTGCGGCTAATAATTTAAGGACGATGGAAAGTAAGGATAGTTTAATAAGAATTGGGTTTAGTGAGATTTAAGTATATCCGAGAGCATCTTTTTTTTTTTTTACAAAAGGAAAATAAATGGATTTGTTGCAGTAAGATATTGAACATAGTATTATTTCTGAATTTTATAATCGCAGAATAATAGCAAATGTTAAAGAATCCTCTTTAGATCCCTCGGCGATATCAGAACCGATTTTCGGGGAATTTAGACCTACTCTGGAGGATTTATGTTTAGGGAAGATGTATTTTGCTCTTTTTTTTGACTCCCAAGGAGCACCGTTGCCTCCGCAACAATATTTATCCCCGCAGCTCTGCTTTCGTAGCTGTTGGCCACTTTCTTTTTCAGTCTTGGGTTACCACAGAGCCTTTTACACATAACTCATTTTGCTGCGGAGGCTGGTAAATAAAAGGAGATCTCGCCAAGCGGAGGAGAAAAAAAAAACACCAGCTGCCGAGACGCTGGTAAGAACCTCCGAAGGGGCGGAGCGTAGAAGAGGTGGGGTTAACTGGAATTCCCTCGCAGCCAATCGGCGAGCCTTGGGCCCGACCACTCACCAATTGGTGGGTCGATCGGGCGGGTGTTCGCGTCCTGGGACCGATCATATAGGGAGGGACGTCCAGAGTCTAGAAACGGGCAGGCGTTGGGGTTGCTGCCGCTGGCGAGCTTTGCTTTCCTCTACGCCCTGAGCTCCTGCGTCTGCGGGGTTGGGCTGCTTCCGTGGGTCCCCTCGAGAGGAATATCCACGGCTCAGAGGTGGCTGGAGACGGGACGAGGCTTTGGGCAGGCTGAAGCCACTTCGCCTCTAGCGGTCTCTCGGCGCGCTCCGCCTTCGCCAGGTCCGGGAACCGGGCGGGACCGAATGCCATTATTGCGCGCCTCTGCAGCCCCCTCGGACGCTTGGTTGTGGTGAGTAACTCTGGAGAGGTCGGGGGCTGGGGAGCCCCGGGGGAGGTTACGCGAAGCAGGAACGGGAGAGGAGGGCCCCCTTTCCCCTGAGAAGCCCCCTCATTTGGGCTGTCTTGGATGGGCACCTTGCAGGCGGCGGGGGCCTTAGCGGTCTCCTCTTCTACCCTCCTTCCTGGATCTGAGGGTGTTGCCAGGACAGTGGAAGAAACCCAGAGTCCGCTAAAAGGGAATGCCGGTGAATTCTAGTCGCTTTGGGACGCCCTTGCATTTAAAACCAGCATTAAAACGCCGAGGGAAAAATCAGCATTTGATTGCCCAGAGTCGAAATTTAACTTCACTTTTAGCATTAAGGCCGTACTTAATGCAGGACACTTATTCTGAATGAAAGGTAGCGGTTTTGCAGATGTGGAAGATCCTTACAGGCAGATAAGGCTGTGTAATAAGCCATACATTCAGCCAGCTTGACCAGTTGGATCACAACTCCTGTCAAGCCTGATCCCAACGGCAAGGCACAAAAGGTGTTTTCTAGTTACATGTGTCTATTTTCCATGCAAGCAAATTGAACGTCCACATCCATAGAACATCCTGAGACCCCCTGTGCTGCAGTCAGTGACCCAAGCAATCTCTTTTGAAGAGAGAAGCAGGGTGTTCGTGTGGGTCAATTGATCTTTAGACTGGAAAATGGCACAAAAAAAGCTTTCAGTGGTTTAAAGAAAACAGTGAAGGTCATGCTCCTGACAGAAACCTCTGGCTAAAATACTTTTGCTCTGAGGAATGTATAAGGTATAGTTTACATTTACATGTAACCTAAGAAATAAAGATGAATTATGTCTTTGGCTAAATCCATTCTCCTTTATAATTCATCATTCTATATTGATATACACTAGAATACAAATAAGGTTAGATGCCAAAGTAATTCACCAGCCAACAAATCATGGATGCATTGGTTAGACTCAGATTTCCCAAAGCCATAATGTAGCTTGTATGCATTTGACTTAGTGTGTGGTGAGAACCAGTCAACAAACGAGAGTTATTGTGATATTTCACACATGCTTCTAGTCAAATTTATCTGGTTTTATTTATTTCATTTGTACTTGTATGAAGGGAAACATTCAATCATAAGCAGCCATAGGGTTATACTTCCAGAAAATTATATTTCTAGATAACTAAGACATGTCTAGGATTGGAGCTTTAAACAGACAACTTCATATTTGCTATTTTTCTGAAGTGCATTTTAAAGGAAGGGGATACCTTTCTCTAGGTGCAGGAACTATGAAAATTACATCCAAATATTTTTTTTTAAAATATGAGATACAATGGAAACAAGAATATGTAAAGAAGATCCTAGCACGTCAGAATTGTCTCTTTAAGTGGAATTTTTAAAATTAAATCTCCTAAAGCCAGCCTTATGGCCCACAATAATGCAAGTTCTGAATTTCTAGATGCAGATTACAAGAGAATATCCTGCAATCATGGCTTGTTTGGAGACAGCCGCTGCCGCTCCCTCCCCCCTTGCATGTTGGGCTTTTGACATTTCTTAATCTATGGCAATTTATAGTATCATCCAGTGTGCTGAAAAAAACCTGCAATGAAGCCCAACTTTATATTGCTTTCATGTTGATATAGATCTCTCTCAAAAATTGTTAAAAAGTGTTCTTGGATAGACTTAGGAAACGCCTTGGTATAGTGCTGGCCTGAATTCACACATCCAACTAAATCATTTGTTTGGTTTTACTTTCTGTTGAATGCCTTGTATGAAAATGACTGGTGTTTAATTCACTTATAAAGCCACTTTATAAGGCCTAGAATATTCCTGCATAACATTAAACTACAGTAGGTGCATTCACATGTCAAGCTAAAAGGAAAGCAAATGCACACCATAAAGATGTATGAATTAAGACCAATGCTGACCTTTTTCACAAGGGGGAGACAGCAAAGCTCTAAACTCTCTTGAGTTCATAGAGACATGAATTTGGCCGAAATCTTTCTGGTTAATGGAGGGGGACTTTCTACCTTCCACTAAAGACAGCTCTGGTCTTATCTTAAAATTGTGCATCATCCTTTCCTTCCCTCTATTTGACAGCAGAGTAGAACACACCTTGTTGACCCACATTCTATGAAGCTTCTTTATTACCACAGAGATAGAGAAAAAAAAATGCAATGAGGATGGTGGGTGTGCGTTGCATACCACGCCAAAGCTATAACGAGGTTTTTAACATGCTTTGACCCCAGCGAGTTATGATTTATTCACTAAACCTTATTTAATAAACAGAGTGCCCTATGAACTAGATCACTGTAAAAATAAAAGGGAGCACCTCTTTTAAAAAAAAGCCTGATAAACCCAACTGTGATCCCCCCCCTTCCCCTGCGTTTCATCTGGCCTTGCTCCTTGAAGGCGCACCAAACCTCCTTGGGCAATAAGGGTGGAGGTGAGCAGGGCAGAAGCATCGCGTTTGCAGGGAAGCCTTTCTAGAGAATTGCCAGCTTTACCCAGCCCCGCTACCTTTCTGAATGTATCTGACTACAATTCCCATCGCTGTCCTAATTTGGGATGGTAGGTGTTGCAAATCCAAGGCACCCCCCCTTCCCCCGCTTTTCTATCTGGGGTGGGGGCGAGTCAAGAAGACGCGTCACATTTTCATTTGTGAAGCCTCCGAGGCATTCGGGCCTTGAGCGCTGCTGGGGCGCGGGGGGAACGGCCGGCGGCTGAGCGAAGGAATCGAAATCCCATCTTCGCGGCGTGGGTACAATTTGTTCAAGCATGACAGGAAAGCCAAGGAACAACCTCCCGTCTCCCCCCCCACCGGCCTTCCCCCCCCCGAAGGAGACCCTTCCTCCGGGTTAAGTCCCCGAGAAGTGGCGTGGGTTCCCCCCCCTCTCCGCGGATACTTAATTCAGCAGGGGCCCTCGCCGATTTCCATCCCCCCCGACGGGTCTAGGCAAAGCAACCTCGCCAATCTGGCGGGGGAAAGGCGGGCGGCTGGAGATGGGCGGGAGGTGCAGCCAGGCCAGATCACGGCTCTAATCCGAGGGCGCCGCGGCCGCCGCGACTCTTCCCCCCCCCCTCTCGTGCAGGAAGCGAGCTGGAGGAGAAGTCGGGAGCCGCGGGGCGCGAGCCATGGCTGAGGGGCAGCAGGTGGGCCCCGCCGTCGACGTCTGGGAAATCGATGTGGAGAGCCTGGAAGAGCCCGAGCAGCTCGAGCGGCCGCCGCATGCGCCACGCGCGCCTTCGCTACAGGCCGCCGGAGACGACGACGAGGAAGACGACAACCAGGGCGACGACGACGACGAAGAGGGCGAAGAAGACGACGACGAAGCCGGGGCAGCGGGCGACCTTCTCCGGTTGCCTGGGTTGCCTCAGCCGCAGCTTGTCTCGCCGTCGCCGGCGGCGGAGGAGGGAGGCGTAGGCGGCGGGGAGCAGCCGGTCCGCAAGCTTAGCCGCACGCCCAAGTGCGCGCGTTGCCGCAACCACGGCGTGGTGTCCTGCCTGAAAGGCCACAAGCGCTTCTGCCGCTGGCGGGACTGCCAGTGTGCCAACTGCCTGCTGGTGGTGGAGCGGCAGCGCGTCATGGCCGCCCAGGTGGCGCTTCGCAGGCAGCAGGCCACCGAGGTAAGGGCCGTCCTCGCCCGTCCTCCTGTCCCTGGGCGAAAGGCTCTTCTTGGCTCCCCCGGGAGGATTCCGCCCTCCGCTCTCCGGGCGAGGCTCCCCCGTCATCCCCATCCTCTCCTGCCTTGTTTTCCCTCCGCGGAAAAAGAACCCGGCCCGGGAGGCGGAGCGTTTTCTTAAGGGGCCCGCGCATGCTACACTCGCCCCTAAAGGCGGCTTTTGCTCGGAGGTTTTGCTCGTTCCTGGTCCGTGGATTTTCAGGTGCCCGCAGACGTTCGCCGGGCTTGAGGCCGGGGGAGTTGATCTTCCGAGGAAAAGGCGTTGGTGGGCCTGAGGGCGGCGGCCGCGGAATCGAACCGGCCTCCTTTTTGATAGAGGGGCAGGAGCGGAGCCCCCAACGACCCTCTGAGGCGCCGCCCCAGGACGGTGCGGGGAGCTGCGTTGGGGACGGGGAATCCTCTGGGACCAGAGCGGCTTCAGTAATAATCGCTTTCTGGAACTGGAGCACCTTTTTGCTTCCCAAAGGAAAAATAATAGAATAATTAAAATAATAATAAAAATAAAATAAAATACATTTATTTTGATGGGCCTCGACTGATTGCTTGGATTTAAACTGGCTACAAGGTGCCGATGCTGTTAGTTGGCCTAATCTAACAGTTTTGTGAGACTGATTTAGCTTCGACCGAAGTAGTTTAATTTGGATTTTTGTGGAAGAGTGGGTTCCAAATTCCAATGGAATTTGTTCTCAGGTTTGGTTGCAACTTCTCTTCCTATTTACCTGTTTTCCCTGGCTTCCTGAAAGCATTGAATGTAAGGTCTTCAATTTGCTAGGGGAACAAATTGAATCCAGACTGTAACAAATATACCCAAATTGACATTTCCCCAGACAGTCTTTTCTTTCTATTATTTCCTCAGAATTAAGACTAAGATATCAGAAGCTAAGGTTTTAAAAAGAAAATACATATGGATTTCAACCGGATATAAAGTCAATTTTAATTTAGACCAAGAGTTTTTGTTAAAGGAATGTTTCTATCACATACCGGTAGTGTATCACACGCTTAAGGTTTTCCTTTTAAACAAGTAGTATCAAATATGTTAGAAAATGCATTTTACTTTTTCAACCGTATAGTATGGTATGCATTTTGGCATTTTTTACTTTTACTTTTTCAACCGCAGAGTATAATATGGTATATATTTTGGCAATTTCTTCTGTGATCATTTCTAATCAAAATCTAAATGCATTTTGCATATTTTAGCCAAAGCTAAAGATATTTAATGTATTTGATTCAATTGAAAGAATTAAGTATATTTCTCCTTTGCTATTGGCTGCTGTCTGTATTTGGGAGCTTGGAATAAAACTATGCAGTATAACTTGTTTAAACCTTTGAGCCAATTGTTTAGAAATTAAATTCCTAATATATTTAGAGTCAAAGGAAGATACCTGATGTAGAAGGAATTCCATTAAAATGAGAATATGTTTAACTTGATTAATTAACCCATTTTCTGAGTTTGTACACTACATTGAACTATAGTCAAATGGCCAAATATAAGGCACTAATTTACGAAGAGATATAAATGCAGCTGCTAAATTGATTTAAAAATGTGGTGAAACCCCAGTCTCTTTCTAGTCTCTTAATTCAGGGAGTATGAAGAGTACTGGCTTTTTTTCAAAACTGCAACCTCAGAAATTGATGCTGCTGAATAATAAGAATATACATAATTTATGAAGTTTTTCTGACTTCTTTTTCCCCTCCATGTTTCTCTACTAGGATAAGAAGGGACATACAGGGAAACAGGCTAATTTTGAGCGCAGAACAGTGTACCAGAGACATGTTCGGACGCCTAGTTTGCTGGCTAAAAGCATTTTAGAAGGTAATAATTTTAGCACTTTGAAGTTGCCTGTCTTTATATATCTTAGGAATTATTTTTGTCTGGTTTGTTAATATAGAAACATCTTACGTCTGTCAGTTTGATAATAAAAAGACTAAGAAAATTAGACAATTGTAAACACTCATGGACCCTGATTCACCACAAATCTCAGTAGCTTTTGAACAAACTCTTCTTAATTAGATTGTGATTTGTGCACTTTAAATCTGTCATAAAAAAGATGCTTTCTTAGAAATGAATTGATGACAGTGTTATAGCCAGTAACTGAATTATAATTTCTGGCAACTGTGATAAGGACTAGATTAGATTATGCAAAGAAGTACAGAGTCTACATACCTTGTTATTTGAGGATTTTAAATAATAGCTAATATCATATGTAAACTCTCTTTCCATCTCTTAAAAGGAATAGTCAGATTAAATTAGGAAAATAAAGTATAGAGTAGTTGCAGTGAACAACTTCTTTTTAATTCCAACTTTCTCTTCATTTTGCCTCAATCTGTATTCAAATAATTGTTAATTAAAAACATAAAGTGATATTTTGAGGAGTTAAATTAGTATTTCTCTGTCAAAAGCATATATAAGCTTGTATCCTAGGAAAATTATATATTAAAATAGTTAATTTTAATTGAATAGTATTACCTTTTTGAAAGCATTCATAGTGGAGTTCTTTTGCTTCCTAAGTACGGCAATCCTATTATTTTATTATCTTTAGCATTTGATACAGATTTAGTAAATCTAAAGTCTCTGACCCAATTCTGTAATGTTGAGAAAATTAGTAATTTAGTAATAGAAACAATCCATTTCTATTCAAGCTAGTGACATCTTGCACTGCAGCTTTATACCATATATAAATGTTTTATTTGGGTGAAAATCCCATTAAATTATTCATGGTTTTGAGCAATTATGCTTAATGGGCCTGTGAAAATGTGTGTATAACATGAAATTCTCCCCTGAAACGATCCCAAATAAACTTATTTGGGATTATGTCTCACTGAACTCAATAAGGCATATACTATATCTGAGAAGTAATGTCCACCATAGAACTGTTCCGTTGTAGTAAACTGAACCTTACAAAATCAGTTATTAAAGTTTCCTATGAGTTGACTTTGATTCCTGGTGAGTTCATTTATCTGTCCTTATTTTTCTCAACAATAATATGGAAATTGTTTGCCCTTGCCTTCTTCCAAAATAGAGATCTAATCTAGTCAAAATCTCTGAAATTTCATAGATTTGCTGTTGTGAAAGTTTTTCATTTTTTGTCATGTTGACAAGCAATACTTATTTCTGAGCAAATAAATACTTGAGTTGCACCTCTCATGATGTCATTAGTGGATATTAATCAAGAGTTGTAGGCCATGCTATAAGAATCTCCCCAGTCTTTCTTCACACCTTTCCCCCAGTATTGGTAACACAGTACCACATGAGTATAAAATTATTTTTTTTGAAAATTCTTCGCTTTTTTCTAATCACTAGAAAATACTAAGATACGGACAGATTTGAAGGACAGTTCAATTTTTAGGTTTATGGGTTGACACTAAAGATATCTTAAAGAGAATTCAGAATCTGTAAGGAATGAGCTTCTGAAAGTCTTCAGACTAGTTGCTTTTTTGAGTTTTCAAGACATCTCGGAAATTCAGAATATTGTTTTCAACTCAACACCATTTACTCAAAATGATTCAAAAAATTGATCCCAACTTCTATTTTTATATGCAGTTTGAATCCTATGTTTTTTTGAATGGTGGCTGTGGTTGATAACATTTATTTGGAGTATGTGAAATGAGGACCATAAGTCAGAGCTTCAAAGACCATAATTTTGGAGAATAAAATCCATTGGCTTTACTTAAGCTTTATTTCCAGCTAAAAGAAATAGGACTGTCATCTAATTATACAAAGTGATTTCTTTATATTTCTTCTTTTTCTTTTGGTTCAGTTTTTATATTTTTGCAAGGATACTTTCCTTGTAGGAGTAGAAACATTCTTATGCTTCATACTACCTTTTCTGATTTGTCTTAACTTTCTTTCTCTTTTCTCCTAGTACTCCTTGGATTTTATCTTTACCTCTGTGTACGTAGTGGTTCACCTTTAGAGAATAGAAATGCACCAGTTGTAGGTATAGAGATCTTTCAAAATCATTTGATAAGTATCATAATAAAGAAACATTAATGTAGTGAAATGGGGGTATGAAAACTGATTTACGGGCTAATTATTATTGTGATGGTTCAGTGTGACTTTGGATATGGTGAAAGTAATTAGAAGTTGGAGGCAAAAAGCACTATGTTCCTTGCACTTTTTTTTTTTTGCATCTTATCAAAAGGACAACTTGTACATCTATAAATAGATGTCTAAACATCTGATGCAAAGATTGATCATAAATCTTGGCAGGTAATTAGCAAGTTTTGCTTTAGGTGTCAACCGGGAGGCAGGATAAAGGGGGAAAATCATTCAGGTTCTTGTTCCTCAAATTTACATAAACTCTGAAGTTACTGTGAAGTCACCAAAGTGCTATACTCTAAAACATTATCTTCAAGGTCATCAGTGATCGTGCAGGGAGAGACCATGTTCTTTTACAGTACATTAGCTCTCTTATGATTTTGCTCTTTTTACACTTTTTTAGTTATTAAAACTATTATTTTCTCCCCTCCAAGGTTATCGTCCCATTCCAGCAGAACCTTACCTTGGAGGGAATTCGTCCTTGCCACCTCCTGTTAGCGACAGAATGAGAAAAAGACGGGCTTTTGCTGATAAAGAACTTGAGAACATAATGCTTGAACGGGAATATAAGGAACGAGAAATGATGGAAGCCACCCAGGCTGCTGCCTTCTTCCTGCCAAACCGCATGGTACATGGGCCCGAATACAATTCTTATAAAAGTTTTAACCCCCATCAACTTGAAGCTTCCAGTAAGGAGTTTTGTGGTTTTCTGCCTACCTGCTTAGATCTGACTATGCAGTATTCAGGTTCAGGGAACATGGAACTGATCTCATCAAATTTGAGTGTGGCCACCACCTACAGGCAATATCCTTTACCCTCCAGATTCTTGGTGTGGCCAAAATGTGGCCCTCTCAATGATGCCCTTCTCTATCAGCAATGCCTTCTAAACGCTACCACAGTCCAGTCTCTCAAACCTGGAGTAGTTTGGGACAATAAAGCTTCACATGGTCAGGATTTTCCCACCTCTGAACATGACATCACATTGTCAAAAAATGAGAACACGTTGCACCATCCTCATGTTCGGGAACTTGAGACATCGCAAAACGAACTCCAAAACATCTCTCGGGAGCCTCATGAGAGGTCAGCATTTTCATCTCCCAAGGGGACCTTTTCACAGATCTCTGGCAAGGATCCTACAGTTCATCAGGACCCGCCTCTCAACAAGATCAGCAAAGAAAGCAACAAGCAGCATCTGCTACTGCCACCCTCATCCAAATATAGCCCATTCCATTCATTATTCCAGCAGACGCTTCATAGCAAATCAGGACCAGAGTTAAAAACCAGTTTTGATGAGGCATCCAAGAAATATAGAGAGTGTACCTTCAGAGAAAACCAAAAGTACAAATTCAGCATTGACAGATATGCAAAAGACTTTCTGGAGACTAAACAAGTTGTAACAAAATTATCAACAAATGAACCATTACCATTTTCTGTTGAATCAATTCTTAAGCGACCATCTTCAATGGTCACCAATGTTTCTCAGTAGGTTGACAATGTGATCTTCCAAACAAATCTATTGGCACTTAGAATTGAACTTAACCATATGTGCCAAGAAGTAAGTCCCTTTGAATTAGAGAGTTCTTCTGCTAGGCACTTCGTCCACCATACACTTGAAAGACGTACTTCAGATTTTGTTGAAATTGATTTCCATTAAACAGGTTTTGAACTACAACACACCACTAATATCGGTCGTTTTCAGACTGGCTGAGTTGCCCTTTTTGGGGAATTGACTATTCTAAAACGTTAACAATTATGGATATGCTATCTGACAAACACATAGCCACTGCCTTTTGCCACCATAATTTTGGAAAAAAGAATTTCAGATGTAAAGGGGGTTATTAAAATGTATATAGTATGCATGTTTTTATATGAAAATAAAATATTTAAATGTTTTGCAAATTAAAATAGTGCATTCTGTGAGGATTTTAAAAGTTATGAATGCATACACACGTATGCAAAATCTGCCCCAGTTTGTTGAATATCTTCATTTCATCTCTGTTGCAATGACATGAATGCAGAATAATATTTTTTATTCATAATCATCAAATCGATTCCAGGAAAGAAATGGACCCAGGGTCATTCAGATTAATAGATGTAAGGCCCCAGATGATTCAAGACTTGGCCATTTGATTTGCTAGATTAATTCAGGGGTGGGCTTCAAAATTTTTAGCAAGGGGTACTCTGCCTGGTTGCTGGGTGGGCATGGCCATGGTGGGCGTGGCCTAGTCGGCCTCCTGCACCACAGCGGGGGAGGAGGGGAGGCGTTTTTGCCCTCCCCGGGCTCCGGAGGCTTTCCTCGAGCCTCTAAGAGGGTGAAAATGGCTTCCGGAGGCCCTCTGGAACTTCCCGAACTTCCAGTAGGCCCGTTTTTCACCCTCCCCGAGCCTCCGCGCGTGCCCTGCACTTACCTGCATCCAAAACGGGCCGCGTGGGGACTCCTGGGAGGGGCGGGTTGGGGTGGGCGGGGCTAGCCAGGAGTGGGATTTGGGGGTTCTCTGAACACAGAATCTTAGCTAGAGGTTTCCCGAACCCCTGCAAACCCCCAGCAGCCCACCCCTGGATTAATTGCTCCAGATTGTAAGCATATTTCTTCTTGCAATATGGTTACCCATGACTTTCTAATATTTACATGCAAAATGTAATGCATTTGATACTTTCCTGGAATACTCACCAATGCCTATGATGAGGAGAGATGTTTGAATTTGTCCTGTAGTATTCTGATGTATATAATATTTCACCAAAGCCCTCCTTTTACCACATGTGCAGAGGAGACCTACCACAAAATTGTATACCTCTTCCTGCAGGTTCCCTCTATCTCAAAATGTCTCTAAGAATATAGGGAACTGCTTAATTTGATATATACAAAATGACATTTTCTTCATCACTAATGTGATTCTGGCTAACATAAGCCACACTAGATTGGTTACCTAGAACATACATCCTGACCAGAGCTGGTCCTTTTGGCCTGGGCTGCCAACTTTCACTAGGTCAAGGGCTGCAGTAAGTCTCAGTTACACTTTGGAGTGGTACGTTCAAAAAATACAGAGTGGGTCCAAGATACCTTATGGAGTGCCACAGGGCATGGAGGTTCTGTTTTAATGCCTGGAGGCGTGGGATTCTGGATGGGGTACATCAGGCTTTGGTTCAATCCAAGCAAGCCTGAATGGCTTTGAATTTTGGATCTCCTGGTTCTTGGGACTTTCCTTCCATATTTTGTTCTGGATGAGGAAATATTGCCCTAAACCAGTGGTTCTCAACCTTCTTAATGCCGCGACCCCCGCCCCGCCGCCGCGACCCCCTCCTCACGCGCGATGAGGTGACAAAGGGGGCGTGGTGGGCTAGCGCGCGCTTAGGCGACCCCTGTGAAAGGGTCGTTCGACCCCCAAAGGGGTCGCGACCCACAGGTTGAGAACCGCTGCCCTAAACAGATCTGAGGTGAAATGTGGAGGTCATCCCAGACTCATGGCTCCTGCTGGAGAAATATGGCAGCCATGTTTACACAACTACCTTTTTGGTTGTGTATTAGCTATGCCTGTTGCTGGATTGGGGACTTGTGACTCCAGACTGGAGTATTGCAGTGCGTTCTTCATGAGGCTGCCCTTTAAGAGTGTTTGGAAGCTTCAGCTGGTGCAGAATACAGCAGTGCAAGCAGTTAATGGCATTAGTTACTTGGCATGTGGCATTGTTGCTTCCCTAGCTGCCCCGGCTTCTTACGTGCTTCTGGGTGCGATTCAAGGTGCTGGTTTTTACCTTTAAAGCCCTCTATGGCGTGAGACGGTAAATTACAGAACCGTCTCTCCCCAACTGTATCTACTCATTCTACCTGGCCCAGCAGGACGGGCAAAACTGGGCCCCATTGGCTAACGCAGGGATGTCCAACACTGGCAACTTTAAGACTTTGTGGGCTTCAACTCCCAGAGTAGCTGGCTAGGGAATTCTGGGAGTTGAAGTCCACAAGTCTTGAAGATGCCAAGGTTGGACACTATGGGCTAAAGACTGTCAGCTGGTGGGTCCCAGAAAGAGACCTTTTTCCCAGCCTTTGAATCATTCCTTCCAAGACCAGACTGACCCTGATTGCTGGCTTTTTACAGGGCCTTCAAAACTTGGGTTTGCACCTGGCCTGGGTCCCTGGGTATGTGAAGAAGCCCATCTCTTGGCTTTGCTGATAGTTACAGTAAATGTGGCAAAGAACTTCTGGAAAGGGGGAACAATCGTGGAGGGTATGGTCCATAGTGCTGGACCTACTTCTAATTTTGTTTGTCCACAGCCACACGAATTAGCTTAGAATGATCAGCTGTAATGATAAAAGTTGCTTGGCAAGGGCCAGTAATATTTGATTCAGTGTATGTGATGCACAAAAATCCCATTGGAAGGCATTTTGTATATGGTCAGAAGCACTCTTTCTTTTTGGTCTAGCTAATTCCCTGCTAAGATGCGACATGGAAAAGAGAAGCAGAAGCAGCAGGCTCTGCAAGAGATGCCACATCATTCATTGGAAATAGTTTGGGTTACCTTCTGGTTTGGGTAGAGTTCAATGCAGCACTTTAATCTGGAAGTTAGCAGAGCGTGGATGACAAATTCCTCCTATCCCGAAGAGGCACATCTAGCTTCCTGTCTGAATTTCATTTCTTCACCAGGAACTTACAGCATCTTTTAAAGTTATCCAATTATTATTGTGCCAAAAGACAGCAATGTGGACATGTTTTATAGCAATTCAATGGTTGCATTGTAATGGCACGAAGGCACTGAAAATTATTATAAGTCACTGGTGGAGACATGACCTTGACTACAATTGCTATTCAGGAGTAGATCCAAGGTATAAATTCATTTTTCAGGCAGAAACTGCAGTTCTACCCCAAGCCATCACTGCTATCAGTTTATTTGTATTTCTTTTTCTGTTTCTCTGCCATTTTTCCTGCTCCATTTCCATTGAGGTTGATACTGCTTCCTTTCTACTGTATTTCTCAAGATCCTCAGCTGCCTAACTTCAGTGTTAATGGGAATAAAATAATGGTGGAACAAACATTTGATCATTGGATTTATAATTTGCCTACCATTCAGAAGCCCAAATGGACCTGGGGTTGTATTCTCCTCCCCCATTTATTTTGAAGCACCGAAGCAGATAAGAGATTTAATAGAAGGAGATTAAATATATTTTACCCTTAACAGGAACAACACTAAATTAGTGCAGTAAAGAAAGGCATGGCTTCAGCTCAGCGGTGAAATCTACTTACCTTCCCTACCGGTTCGGAAGTGCGCATGTGCGCGCTTTTTCACCCACGCTCCGCTTGCGCGTACTTTTTCACCCTCTGCGCATGCGCAGAACACTTTGCGCATGCGCAGAGGGTTAAAAAAAGAAAATAGCGACATCTGGGTGGGTGGGCGGAGCCTCGCGCTGCCGCTGCTACCGGTTCTCCGAACCACCAGACACCGCCGCTACCGGTACGCCCGGACCAGGCCGAACCGGTAGCATTTCATCCCTGCTTCAGCTGCATGGCTTTGGTTGCCATCTTGACTTTTTTGACTCCCTGTGGACATCCTTGCCTCAAGTGAAGCTCATGCTAAAGATACAGTGCCTGGTCTTCCATCCAGTGAATCAGCTTTTGTAGCTGAATGTAAATTTGAACCATGGACTCCTTGCTGCACATCTAATACTCTACCTTTTATGAATCTGCTTCCGAGAATGAGCCACATTTTCGAAGCAGAACCTTTTACTATCTCAAAACTGCTTCCATTCATTGGAAAAAGGGTGCCAACCAACCTAGTGTTGTAACTGCCCGCTCTTCTTTGGCAAAACGAAATGTGAGCAAACTTCAGTCTTCTCTAGGACAGGAAGGAAAAGAGGTTTTGTTCCATACTGCGAGCTCTACAAGAGGCTCTGCCCCCACCCCCAAAAAAGAAGCAGCAGCATTATTTTCTAACTTTGTTATCCTGCATTCTTCCCACTGAAAATGCAAAGAAAAGCTACATGCACCTGGGTCAGAAGGGCACGCTGGCCGTGGAGGCTGAACCCATCTGCTTTCAGAAGCTCTAAAGTAGTAAATAGCTCTATAATAACATAAATTGTGCCTATATAGCAGAGAAATTACCTTGTCGGTATCTATACTGGGCCATCATGTTTCCCCAGCCGGCACTTGGCATAAAATCACGGATCTTCTGATACACATCATGGTTAAGCTCAGCATCTCAGCATAACTTGGCAGTAGATTCACAGCTATGATTTTGCTAGATTATAATCTTTCTTGAGAATTATAATAAAATCATATCCAACAGTTGCTTTCTCACTGCCAGCAAGAAGTCAGGAATTTTTACATCTTTGCAGATATTTAATTTGAGATGTTTTCTGCCCTGCCAAATGGTATGAAATGGTACCAGACAGTTGCTATGGCATTTAGCAATCTTGAAGTTGGGTTGTGGTAGGTTTATATAATGACCATCTCGAATTTGGGAACTCCTGTTCTGCCACCGCAGCCTTAACCCTTCTATTGGCTACAGAAAAACACGAGAACAGTTACCAAATTTGATGTATTGGGGCTAGTTTATTGTCCCCTTAGATTCCCAGGAAAGTGTAACGTTCTTTCATGTGGCTTAAAATTCCGCATTCTTGATTCCCTTTTTTATTCTCAAGGATTTTATTCAAATGCTTTTCCACTCATCAAAAGATGGCTAACTGGAGTCAGGGACAATGCAGGAGAGCATCTGACAAATTTCTCTGGTCAGCTATATCTGACCATCCATCAGTGGCATCTATGGAGGTAGGATAGTCAAAATTCTGACGCTTGGCACCCGACTCATCTTTATGACGGTTGCAGTGTCCTGGGGTTATTAGTGCAGTGATCACCTTTTGCGAAATTCTGACAAGCAAAGTCAATGGAGAAGCCAGATTCACTTAACAACCTTGCCATTAACTTAACAACAGCAGTGATTCATAAATGTCTCAATCAGCAACAGAAATTTTGGACTCCATTGTGATCATAAGTCGAGGACTACCTATATATGAAAAGTTGGATGTGGGATTGCCAGAAAAGAAGAGGGAGGACACTGCTAACTATCAGCATTGAAAAGTCAACTGTCTACCATCTTGAAATGGCCCTGTTTGTAATCATCAACCGTATTTTAACCAAAGCCATCCATTCAAAAATTCCTTTCTTTTACTTTGCCCTGAGTAACTTCAAAATGGAGGAGACTCTGGCTTTCATTCAAGTTTGTCTTCCTGTTCTTCTATTTGTAGAAGAAATGCACCGTATTTTTCAGAGTATAAGACGCACCAGAGTATAAGATGCACCTTAGTTTTGGGGGAGGAAAACAAGGGGAAAAAAATCTGCCTCTGCCTCCCAGCAATTTGCCTCCCAGCAAACAGCAAACAGTACAGATGATATACACTGTTTGCTGTGTATTTCTGTGCATGTGTGCCTGACCCATAGAAATAGCAAAGAATTGGAGAAATGTACATTATGGCAGTATATTAATGCCAGAAAGTTTTCTTAAATGTAGTCACACTAACTCCTCCCAATTATTTAAA
>QLTV01000613.1:1611280-1628159 GCA_003457575.1 Thermophis baileyi | reverse complement strand
GCATTCTATAGGCATTCATAGTTATTGAATTACTTCCTTGCATCCAGTTTCAGCAGTCTGATTTGCACAAGAAAATAAAATGCTGCCTCTGCCTCCCAGCAAGTTGCCTCCTTGCAGTTCTAGTTTCACTTTCATTTTAGCACCTGGGCCTGCCTGCAGCCTCTATCAGCTGATGGGGAGGCCGATAATCAGTTGCTTGTGCTAATCAGGCTCTGCACTGTTTGCTGCAAGGAGGTAAATTTCTGGGAGGCAGAGGCCAAAGGGTGGGGGTGGCTGGGTGGGGCTACATTCGGTGTATAAGACGCACCCAAGTTTTCACCCTCTTTTTGGGAGTAAAAAAGGTGCCTCTTATACTCCTATGGTATTTCATTTGTATTTCCCAAATCCCTGCCATTATGATGGGTCTCATAGGGGTTAGGGTTAGGGCAACTAAAGAGAGCGGATTTGTAGATCTCTGAGTATTTTGCAGACCCCTCAAGAATTCCTGTTGCTGGAGGCAACGGCAAGTTGCAATATTTCTCTGTTTAAGTAGAACCCTAAAATCCACCAACCTTGATGCAAAAGACATGCAAGTAGTCCTTCATTTATGACGACAATTGGGACCAGAAAATTTGTTAAGTAGCGCATACCCAATTTTGCAACCTTTTTTTTTGCCACAGCTGTTAAACAAATTCCTGTAGTGATTAACCAAGATATAATGTGATCTTGATTTGTGATTGCAGGATGCTGTCATCAATGTGAGCTGGTTGCCAAGCACCCATGTGATCATGTGACCATGGGGGTGGTGCGAAAGTCATAACTTCAAGGATGGGGCGTTAAGTAACTTTTTTCAGTAGCATAATCTTGAGCTGTCATTAAAATAATGGTTGTTAGTTGAGGACTACCTGTACACTATAATAAAAAAATCCTGGTTTCCAGAATTTGTTCTGAGTACAGTTAATCCTCAATTTAGGACCACAATTGAGCCCAAAATTTATGTTATTAAGTGAGAAATGTGTTAAGTGAGTTTTACGACTTTTCTTGCCACATTTGTTTAATGAATCACTACAGTTGTTAAATGAGTAACACGGTTGTTAAATGCATCTGCATTTACTTTGCTTGTGAGAAGGTCACAAAAGGCGACTATATGACTCCTGGACACGGCAACCGTCATAAATGTGAGTCAGTTGTCAAGCATCCGAATGTAAATCACGTGATCATGGGGCTGCTACCACGGTTGTAAGTGTGAAAAACGGTCATAAGTCACTTTTTTCAGTGATGTTGTAACTTTGAACGGTCACTAAATGAACTGTTGTAAGTCGGGGACTACCTGTACCAGAACAGAAGAGGACTCACAAAAAGTAACCCTAGGCTTTTAAAAATTGCCATTGTTGCTGCAACAGTGATATTTTTTTCACTGGCTGAAACCCGAGCACGAGGCCATCACACTGCCTGCCAACATTGCTTTGTGCTGACTCAAGGATGGGTGGATAACTCTTTTAAGACAAGACCAGGGAAAGGCCCATGGATAGAAAGCTATTTGATTGGGAGGGGAAAACATTTCCTTTTGTTCCTAGCGGGCTATTGCTGAATCATTGTAATTACTTTTTTAGAAAATAGAAATTATAACTGAGTCATTCATGGCTTGTTTTGAAATTATGATATAAACAGGCTTAGTGTCAATACTACCAAAAGACGTAAGCTTCCTCCAGGAGGAAAATCTTCAGGATAGGTTTGCTAAATATGTTGTATTTTTAGAGAAATGTTGCCAAAATGTGTGACGAGTGATGGGACCCCTTCATTTGTATTTAGTGGATCTGTTCTTTTAATGTGTGCTTTAAATTTTTGCCATGGATATTGTATAGGATGGCTCTTGGCTTATGTTCTTAGTCACTGTAAGCTGCCAAAAGTCTATGGTAGGTATAAATTTGAGAAGTAAGTAATTAAAACCCACCCCACAAATTGTTTTGCCCTTTCAGAATGATTTTATGCGTGTTTCCGCTGGGCATGGTTTTTAAATTCTCCTATTAGCAGTCTTCCAATATTTATGGGGCTGCCACAAAGAAGAAGGCGTCAGCCTAATCTCAAAGGACCTGAAGGCAGGACAAAAAGCAATGGATGGAAACTAATCAAGGAGAGAACCAACCTAGAACTAAGGAGAAATTTCCTGACAGTTAGAACAATTAATCAGTGGAACAACTTGCCTCCAGAAGTTGTGAATGCTCCAACACTGGAAGTTTTTAAGGAGATATTGGACAACCATTTGTCCGAAATGGTATAGCGTCTCCTGCTTGAGCTAGGGTTGGACTAGAAGACCTCCAATGTCCCTTCCAACTCTGTTGTTCTGTTATCTATTAAAATATCATGAAGAGGAAAGACATTTGTCAAGCAAATAACTTCTGTTAGGCTCTCCATGTCAGTAATTGTGGATCAAATTTTGCAGCTTAGTGTGATTTAAATCTAGTCTTTCTACAGGTTGACCGTGATTATCTAGGCGAGCAGAAGACTCTTTCTTTGCAAAAGAAAATAAAAACAAACTGGCTTTTCAACTCTTTCTGGAGTGTGGCTGTCAACATTGGCCAATTTCTTTCAGAAGGTGCCAGAGATAAAAGAATCAGAAGCAAGGATACATCACAAGAAAGTCAGAAGCAGTGCAGGGCCAAAGTCTTGCTTTTTTCTTTTAGCTGCAGCATTACCCAAACCTGACAGGTACAACTGTAATCCAAATAGTTGAAGATAATCTCACCGCACTTCGTATTTTCCCCCTCCAATTTTACTCTCCACTTCTTTCATGTCTTCCCCTCTCAGGGAAAGGAATGAGGAAAAATTCCCTCATTCAATTTATTGGATATGTTCCAAAATTTCATTCATGTCTACTTTCATCTCTTCTTTCGTTCAGTTCAAAAAAACCTGTATTATTTTAAGCTACTTTGTAACCAGCAATTCGTGTCTTTTCCAGTCAGAGCTCCTGAATTAGCATATTTTAAATTCGGCTTGTAAATTAAATACTGTAAATGCTGCTCATCCAGGAAATAGTTTTCAATGGACGTGACGCTTCTCCAGATTAGACGTATTCAGGGCTTAAACACTAGGTTCTGAATAGAGGAAGAGATCCATCTGTAGGCAAAACAATAGACAAACAAACAAAAATCACAGCTATTAATGCTGAATTCATATCAACATAATTAATCTGAGTGTTTTTTGTCTTCTCTTCCTCTTTCCCTCTTTTCTCAAAACAATTTATCATAAAAGGCATGTCATATTCATTGAGAAGGTGGCAACCCATGATACACACAGACACACACAGACATACCGTTTAAAAACAATTAATGGTTGATCAAATGTTGCAATTTAATGTTTACTGAACTTTTGTCTTTTTACAGTTTCAATTCCGTTGCATTCTGAGCGGCAGAAAATTGAATCTGGGGAATTTACTTCTCGGGATCTGACCTTTCTTTCTCTCTCTCTCTGAAACTTATTGGAATTCATATGAAATAAGTAGTAGCTACATGGCGACTCTAATTACTTCTGCCCCCACATACTCATGAGTGCCAATCGTAAGACAGCTTTGCAGTTTACCAGGGAGGGGAAAATGCAGGCCTGCATTACCACGGTGTGGAAATAACCTTCACCCACTGAGTTCTGGAAATTGAGTTCTCTCCTTTATTTTTACATTACCGCCTGTGGCGCACTTGGCTCTAGCTCAGATCTAATAAAATTTAAGGCTGATTGGATGGCATCCAGTTTTTAAAACCGTTTGCATGATTTTCAAGGAAAAGGGACCGTGGACTGAGCCTCGACACTTCTTTCTTTCAATATACCAAATTGAATGGGAGAAAAACCTCCGCAGTTGAATCACTGGAGGGTCCAACATGTTGCCTACACTGACTCCTCTAAAGACAGGCAGCTCCTATGATCAGGGTGCATATTTGGGCTTGAAAGGCAGATCCTGGACTAGTTGCGTGGTACATCTGTTCGCCTGACTTTTTAACCACGGAGTGTTACTTTATTGCTAAGCTTAAGGATAAAAGAAGCAGAGATTGAAAGCTGGACTTGGGGGATGTTGCTGTCCTTCTAAATACATTCAGATGTTTGCTGAGGAAGCCCCGTGCTTTCCTTTCAGCTCATTTTCACCTTCCTGGTACGATGCAAGTTCTTATTATAGAAAAACAATATCGGTGGCAGAATAACAACAGCAACCAAATTCAAAGTGTTTACATGATAATTCCCGGAACACCAGCAGATGGATAGTTAGCACCAGCTATTTGTGTTTCTTATCCAGCAGTCCTTGACCTGGGTAGTGATTGCTTTACAGATGTTCTTGTCAGGTTCTTCAAAGTCCTTTGCTAATATTCTCAGCTGTCCTGCTCATATTGCTGCCTGCAAGATGTTAGTCCAGTAAGATGCATCGCTTTTCCTCTGTTGGTTGTCTGTATCTTGTAGAAGAATTAGACCGAAGCGGCTGTATTTGAACCCCAGTTTGATAGCGTAGCCTCTCATGACTGTTGCTTCCAGGAGATCTTTATGGAATGTCTCTGGGCTGCCAGGCAGTTGTGGGGCTGGCTTCCATAGCCACACACACACACACACACTTTGTTTACTGCAGGGGGGGGAGGGTTGTGCACAACTGGGGGTGCACAATTCTCCATGGGCAGTGGGTTCCATAGACATCTTCTGAGTTCCTGGCAGTCACCACTAGGGGGCAGCTGGGATTTTAAGCACAGTTTATCATACTTTATATTGTGGTGATTTTATTAATTCACCATTAATTCATCATGTGCAACAGAGCTTTTTTTTTTTCCAGGTCAGGGAACTGTGATGTGCATAAGAAATGCTTTACATAAGCCTTGCATAAGAAATGCTTTACATAAGCCTTTCTTAGCTGAGGTTGCTTTATGTACGGTAGTAGATACAATATTGCTGAATAGAGGCCTACTGTATTTGGTAGCAGAGACTAGAATGGTAGAACCTAATTAGAATGTAAATTATATTTTTCATTTTTGAAGACAATCCAATCATTCCATTCCATTCCATTCCATTCCATTCCATTCCATTCCATTCCATTCCATTCCATTCCATTCCATTCCATTCCATTCCATTCATAGAATATTAAAGTATGAAATCTCACAGATGCCAACAGGGATGTCCACAGCAGAGGTAAAAAAAGTCAAGATGGTAGTTGTGTGCTTGATATTCTGCTCATTTTTACATGAGTTGTGTCACACATTTAAAAAAAAATTAAGAATAGAATCGCAAGCACTGATGACACTGATGCTTTTGGGAATAACAACAACCATCCATGTGGTTACTCTGCTTTCAAAAGGTCTCTATTGATGCTCCTGGAGCATATTTTGAAGGCTTAATTCATAAAGGCAGTTGTTTGTGGAAAGATATTAGGGCATTAAGAAAGACGTCTGGTTACAGGTAGTCCTTGACTTATGACTACAATTGAGCCCAAAATTTCAGTTGCTAAGTGAGACAGTTGTTAAGTGAGTTTTGCCCCATTTCACGACCTTCCTTGCCACATTTGTTAAGTGAATCACTGCAGTGGTTAGGTTAGTAACATGGTGGTAAGTGAATCTGGCTTCCCCATTGACTTTATTCTACTTTATTTGCTTGTCAGAAGATCACAAAAGGTGATCACATGACTCCGGGACACTGCAACCATCATAAATATGAACTAGTTGCCAAGCATCCAAATTTTGATCATGTAACCATGGAGATGCTGCAATGGTCATAAGTGTGAAAAATGGTCACAAGTCATTTTTTTTCAGAGCCGTTGTAACTTCGAATGGTCACTAAACAAAGAGTTATAATCAAGGACTACCTGTAGTGTCTTTTCAGGCTAAAAAAGGGTATTAAAAGTTGTAAGCCTCTGTGAACTACAACCCACTTGATTGGATGCTGTTGTCAAAAAAATATACATTACTTATGATTTTGAATAAAATTCATGGCAGCCAAAACTCTGAAGACTGCTTATCTTCTAAACTGTTGGGAGAGGTAATTCTTAACTGTAACCCAGGAACTGAAGCGGGCATCACAGTAAGAAAACTTAGCATGGATTGTACCATGTTAATAACCTGTCTATAGGAAGGGTTTTCTTATTTATTGTCACCTCAATCCTACCTTACTGCTTTCCATTCTGGCAAAAAGCCACAATTTCACTTACCTACATTTTTGGAATACTGAATTGATGCACACAAAGAAGTTATCCCCAGGTTTAAATAAACACAAGTAAAATGCTTGACAGGTCTCGATATTCTCCAGGTTGATTGTCGGACACAGAGGAAGTAATTGTTGAATGCTACTCATCTTGAGCATATAAACCGAGCAGTTGTTGAGCAGAAATCCCTATGTCATTCACAGGATAAAGAACCATAACAATTGTTGAACAGCAGAGCTGTGTGGGAAGTTTAATGTAGCAAAGTAATACAATACAAAAAAAAAAAAGCAAAAAACCCCACCCCAGATATATTAAAAAGAAATTGTAGTTAGGGATTTGTATAATAAACATGAGCTGGAAATAGCTGTGTGTGTGTATGATTGTGCACGAGTGTGTTCAACCCAGGGTGTTGCCTTTTAACGGTCCATTTATGCATCTGCACTAATGTTTCTCAACCTTAGAAACTTTAAGATGTGTGAACTTCAAGCTGACTGAGGAATTCTGGGAGTTGAAGTCCACACATCTTAAAGTTGCCAAGGTTGAGAATTACTGATCTAAGTTAATACCGTCAACTTGGATCAGTAGAAGTTCTTCAAATTTCAGAAGAGAATGTTTTCCAGCCCTACATTGAGGTATCAGGGATTGAACATGGCTTTGCTATATAGAAGGTCTCAGGTCCAATCCGTGATATCTCCAAGTTCAGTTGGAAAGACTCTCTTTCATTCTGGGGGGACTCCCCATCCATGGAGGTCCATTTTGTAACAATTCTTCTTATACAATTTCATTTTGAAATAGTAAGGATAATAGTCAAAATGTTCTACAACATATCATCAGGTCACCATAAAATGGGTAGAACATCTCCCGCAACCAGTCCAGATTTGTTTCATGCTAGAATTATATCATTTTATTCTTTTTATTGTTGATATCACTGAATGTCAGCTGTAGAAATTCAGTTTCAGGCCAGGCATGCTCCTGTATACTGTACAGGATCATCCTGAATAGTAATTTGCCTGATTTTTTTCTAGGAGAAAAGTATAAAATAGTTCAAAACATTAAGAATAATATTTTTGTTCTTCAAGTCTTGCAACAGATTCCACCCCCCCAAATGTTGAATTTACAACATTCAAAAATGTCTGTATGTTATATTTTATATGTTTTATTCACCGGCGTCTAATTCTTGCATTTCAAGATACATTTCAGCTGTGGAATACTGGAAACAAAACAAAAAATGCCTTTTAACTATCTTTTCCCCCCAAAACCCAGGTTCACTTTTTCAATAACTATAATATAGATTAATTTGGACATATAAAGCCTTTTATTGGCAGTCTGATCACTTTTTGGAAAAAAAATTGCATGGTTGGCTGGGGAATTCTGGGAGTTGAAGTCCACAAATCTTAAAGTTGCCAAGGTTGGACACCCCTGATTTAGAGGACTTATGAATCCAGTTTACTTTGGTAACATCTTAAGAGTCACACTGGTTCTCATTTTTTCCTGTATTTATTTAATTTATTTTTGTACCTCTTCTTATATCCAAACCATTTTGAAACAGAATCCAGTCTAAAGGAATCATTGAAATATAAAACATGAGATAAAATTAAACAATTCAAAGATTCTGTGTGATAAATTTTCTCAGCTGAATTCGTCCTCCATATTTTAGCAGGAGATGAAACAAAAAGACATAGCGGATTGCTTGCTATTGTTCAGATTCTTTTCTTGATGGTTGAAATTATGGCATGCAAGCCAACTGACACAGTGCATTTAAAAAAACCTGCTCTTACAGATCTGCAACTTCATATCTGCAGATTTAAAATGGAACTTTGTAAATAGTTTTAAATTAAGCCCACAAAAGGGAAGGATGCACAATTACTTGGAAGAAGGAGACTTGTGCATGGAAAGACCATGGGTCCTGCATCAAAAAAACCATAAGAATGGTGCTAGGCTTGGATTATCATGGCCGCCATCTTGACTTCACCCCCTTTTGGCAGTTGCTCCTGCCTCTGAAGTTCTCTTTTCTAACTGAAATATAGTGGCCCTATCCAAAATTTTATAAGTTTGGATTGATTGTATCATTAAAATAGTCTACCATTAGGACGGTTTTTACCTCAAAACCCCCCCCATTTCAAAATATTGTAAATTACGGTAAATATTTACAGTTCTTGTTTGATTCTTTTTCATAGAACCCATAGGTAGTGTGAATGATTGAGGTTTAAGGCTATATATTCAAAATCCTCCTTTTGCATTGATTTCTTTCTTTTGAAAGAAAGTTGCTTTCAGATCATATTGCGATCAGAACAGAAAACACTTGGAACAACTGTTTTGCATTATTTTTCTATTATTTTTGTGGCTGGTGTGTTATTTCCCTCCTTACTGACACCGTAGGAGTAACTAAATTTGACAACGTCTTGCTCTAGCCATTCTTATTGGCAAGTCTTACAGTCTTCTACTATTGTTCTTTCAAGTTGCATGAGAAAAATTGGACATTTTTTTTGGTCATGTCAGCATTGCGCATTGCCCTTCCAAAAAAATACAAAAAAATAACATCAGGGGGGGGGGAGACTTAGTGCACACCTCTTCTTTCAAAAGCTGTCATTTAACAGAAAAATGTAGCAGAATACAGCCCAGATTCTATTCTTGCATTTGTATAAAATGCAACAGAAAACTACTTCTGCGAATACTTACAAACCTTGATGACAAGCTCTGACAGCTATCTTTTCAAACTTTTTTTTAAAAAAAAATAACAAATCACATTGAAAGAGAGCCTCAATAAGCCTAAAAGTAAAATATGTATCATAAAGCCAGGTGAAGGATTAATATAGTCCATGTAGGATTTAAATTGTCATCCATGCTAATAAACCATCAGTCAAGAAAGATTAGCCGAGCATTGTGAAAATTCTCATCCAAAAAAAGCATTGAGAAGCAGAAAAGTGTGCTGTCTAATTTCATATCAACACGCTGGGCCATAAAGTCAAGCCAACAGAGAGAAAAATCCACATAGAAGCTGCTTAATTGTTGAGTTGTGAGTTGAGAGGCAACAAAAGCAGGCTTTTAAGACGTCAATGCATTCAGCTAAATCAACTTGTCTTTTGTCAACCGACATTAAAAAAAGGAATGGAAAAAAAAAAAGCTTGCAGTATACTTACCCAAAAAAATATCAACCTTCACTGGCTAGGAAAAAAAATCACCTTTTCACCATCTTAATCCATATATGTTTAGAGATATTTGATACTTTTGCTCATGGGTTACATGCCGAGCCCTTCACAAATGTTTTGTCAGTTAAGTGGTCGGACCCCTAAAGGGACCAGCCTTTGGCAGCTTGCGAACTTCATGACAGAAGCTGATTTCATTTAAATGAGGCTAGGCTGGGAAATGAGCGGGCATGTCCCCAAGTTTCATTTTGCACAAGAGTCAGTCATTGTGGAAACATAGCGCAGATTACTCTGTTATCAATCAATCAATCAATCAATCAATCAATCAAGCCCTTTCCCAAACTACTGATCTACAGGTAGTCCTTGACTTAACGACTGTTTGCTTAATGATGGTTCCAATTAATGACGGCCTGGGAAAGGGTGCTTTACGGCCTGTAAAGCACTTCTGACACAGTAGTGGGTACTAAAACCCTTTACTACCGGTTCGCGCTTGCGCTCGCGTGCAACGCTTCTGCGCATGCACAGAAGCTTCTGCGCATGCGCAGAAGCATCCTGGGTGGGTGGGCGGAGCCTCCCGCCGCCGGCGCTACCGGTTCTTAGAACCAGGCCGAACCGGGAGCAACCCACTGCTGTTCTGACAGTTGCAAAATGTTGTACCCCTCCTCTCTCCGCAGTCATATGTTCGTGATCTGGGCACTTGGCAACCCCTTTGCACCTACAACCAGTTGCCAAATGCCCCCGTGATCATGTGATCACCATTTGCACTCTTTCCTGCTAGCTTCCCTAGAAAGTTAATTCTTTCTGTTTGGATTTTGATAGGGAGAAGTCAGAAAATTGGAACAGACAATAAAGGCAGGATAGGAACCAGCAATTGGGTCAGCAAATTTAACAAATTTCTACCCCACCCCTTTTGTCTAAGTGACCCCCGGTCAGTTTACAAATAAAATCCATAAAAAGAGATGCAGTTAAAAAAACAATATTAAAAACAGAGTTAAAAAGTTAAGAATTATAATCTATAAAAAAGGGAAAGGGTGTCCTCAAGCCACCAACCAACCCTAGGGTTTCATGCCACTCTTAGATCCCCATGCCGGTTGGCAGAGCTATGTGGCAGCATTTCCAGGAGGCCGGAAGAAACAGAGCCTGCCTCACCTCTCAGGGTAAGATGTTCCATTGGGTGGGGGCAACAGCAGAGAAAGCTCTCTTCCTAGACCTTGCAAGCCAACATTCTTTAACTGATGGGATCTGCAACATGCCCTTCCTGCTTGACCAGATTGGACCAAGATGGTAAGGCTTTGCCATGAAGGGTTTTAAAGGTAATAACGAACACCTTGAATTGGACCCAGAAGCAGACCTGCATGCAATACATCTTACGTAGCAAGGATGTTACACATAAACTCCGAGGGCACCCAAAACTGCTCATGCTGCCACATTCTGTACTAGCTGCAGCTTCTGGATACTCTTCAAGGGTAGCTCCATGTAGAGTGCATCACAGTAGTCCACATGGGAGGTGATGGAAAGAATTGGAAGCTTTGTTTTCTGCTGACTTAAGAATGGTAGTTCAGTAGTGGAGAAAAGCCCATCATGGACTCCTTGGACCTATTTTTTTTTTTTTTTACTTGGAGGAAGGAGAAGGGAAGGCAAGGCATAAGAAGAGTATGGAGAAAAAGCATATAAGTGAAGGTGGTTCTACTTACTCAGAGAATGAGAAAGCAAAGAGAGAAGACTTTTCCCTTTCACAGTACTTTTGTTCAGGTACTGTATGTCCAACCTTGACAACTTTAAGACTTGTGGACTTCAACTCCCAGAATTTCCCAGCTGGCTGCTTTAGTTTGAAGCTACCAGAAAGACTGCTATTGTACTCATGCCTTGACTATCAAGGTAGAAGCAAGCTGGCTGGTGGTACAGAAAGTCCTGATTTATCTAGCACTTCTTGTGACCTTTCCTTCTGAGCAATTCTTAATCAACCCTTTTGTGCAAAAAAAAAAAAAAAAAAAAAAAAAAAAAAAAAAAAAAAAAAAAAGAGAGAGAGAAGGAGAAGGAGTTGGAGTTGGAGAAGGAGGAATATTTGGATGTAGAGTCCATCTCACACAGCCTGCCTTAATGGAGAGACAGGGTTCCTGCCAGCTTATGGTAGCTGACCCTCTGGAGTCCTTGATCTTCTCTGAGCTTGGTTGTTTGCTTGCAGACATTTCATTACCTAATGAGGTAACATCTTTGTGCTAGTTACGAAGCTGATGGTGCTAGTTATGACCTTAAGATGACCCTTGCAGGTGAGCATTGCCCCATACTGGAGAGGGCTGGCAAGGTGAGCATTGCAGGCACATAAGCACCAATCCCTCTCTGCGTGAAGAATATCAACCTTGGAGGTTGTCATCCAGGTACGTTGTTCACCTTTCACCAGCACTGCATTCATCTTCCCCCCCACCCCCCCAATGTGTATATTAAATAGAGTAACGCCAAAAGCAGGCCTGTTGTCACAATTCACATCTTTTATTTTTTTTTCTGCACAGCTGCTGACATTCTTTTCAAATCCCCTTCTCAACTCACCTGTGCAAACATCAAGGCACCTTTTTTCTTTGTCTGGTGTGTGTATGTGTGCATTAGGAAAGCAGAAATGGGCCACCCTCTGACTCTGAATACTGTAAAGATTTTCCAGAAAGTAACAGTGACAGAATTACAGGTTTCTCCCAGGATGTCCCTCCAATTTCAGCAAAATGCCCTGGGAAGACACAGCGGGATCTGATTCACTGCATAAGCCAAGCCATGGTTCTCTTAAATTAACCTCAAACAAGCAACAGTAATAAGTAATAAGATTGTGGGCCAGCATACTTGGGCAATTGGAAAACTGTTGGTAGTGTGAGAGAGCTCATTCACTCAGGGATCAAAAGATCACACAGATCACAGATGGAATAGTGATATTGAAGCTTCCTGTTCACGTTTCAGTTGGTCTGTGTGACACCCAGAAATTATCTGAGACGGAAAGGGATGGAGGGAGAAAAGACTGGATCTTGCACAATGGCAAAAATGCCCTTGGGAAGCCTGCCATTAAAATCTCGTGGATTCTTGTGGACCCTGGAGTGTACAATGCAACTATTAGTTGGCTTTGCCTGACGTTGTCTTCTGTGCTGTACAGATTTTCATCCGAGCAGAATCATGTCAGCAAACGCATTTACATTAATGCTCCTATGACACGCTGTGCCCGAGACACAAGATCTTGGATTAAGCTAATAGTCTAAATCTTTAAATAGTTATAGACATGTAGCTTTAAAGAAAAAAAAAATCAAGTTACGTCCACTAATCTCTTTTTAGAGTACTGTAAACTGGAAAAGTAGAAAAAAAGTTGTATTCGAGATGCATTGTACTTGGTGTGTGCATAAAGTACGTCGTATTCCTCTGTCACTATCTATTTCTGGTTTCTTATCAAATAGCTATTTTGTTGAAACTGTAGGAGTTATAAACACCGTGAGCAGAATTTGAGGTATTGGCTACAGTTGCTGATTTACAGCTGAGGGTGAAAACCACATGTAGACCCAGATGAGGATAAATGTGAGCAACTGCACCTGAATTTCTCCAAGCAGGCAGTCACAAAAACTCCACTCAGCACAATCCTGCTCTGTTTGTAGCTGAAAATAATAAATCATGTACTTATTTCAAGGAAGGAATTTTTATTGTTGGGAGAAATCCTTGTTTTGCTTATACTTTCCATCATTTAGAGATAAAATGGGTTTAGTTCAATCTGTTTCAACTGGTGCCACATCCTGAAAATGTCTTCTATTCTTTTTAACCATTTACCTGTAGCTGGGGGGGGGGAATGGCTTTAATTTTCTTTTTCCAGGTGAAGAATATTAAGGAGAAGTGCCAGTTTCTAATTTTTACTGTAATCCCAATGGGTGGTGGTCATTTCTCCTCTCCTAGCAATCTTTCTCTTTTCCATCCCAATTTTTAGGGCATTATGAGGAAGTCCTAAAAACTCATGAAGTTTTCGAATCAGGAACGCTGATAGCCAAAAAGGTTTTGGAGTGATGGACAAAGACATTACAGGTAATCCTCAACTTACGATCACAATTGGGGCCAGAATTTCTGTTACCGATCAAGACAGTTAAGTGAATCATGGCCATTTTATGATCTTTTTTTGCCATGGTTGTTAAAGGAATCACTGCAGTTGTTAACTGAATCACACAGTTGTTAAGCAAATTAGCTTTCCCTCAGAAGCCAGCTGGGAAATTTGCAAATGGGGATCACATGACCCTGGGATGCTGCAACTGTCATAAATATACACCGGTTGCCAAGTGCCCAAATTTTGCTCACATGACCGTAGAGATGTTGCAATGGTGATAAATGTAAAGACCAGATGTAGATCATTTTCCCCCCAATGCTGTTGTAATTTTTTATGGTTGCTAAGTGAATGGTTGTAAGTCAAGGACTACCATGTGATAGAAACAACAACAATAATTGAGATCCACTGTAGGAGAGTGACTCAAAGGGTTGTTTTTTGACCAAACAGGCTTGAAATCCGGTTCATATTTGACTGCAGAGGTCCTTTCTCAGCCCAATCTACTTTACTGTGTTAATATGGTCCAGTGTTAGTTTGGTCTAGTGATTAAGGCACCAGGCAAGAAAACTGGAGACAGCCAGTTTTAGTCCCACCTCAGCCATTAAAGCCAGCTGGGTGACTTTGGGGTCAGTCCCTCTCTCTCAGTCCAACCCACCTCACAGGGTTGCTGTTGTGGAGAAAACAGGACGAGGAAGTTGCATAGGATATCTTCACTTGGGTTGTCCCAAAGGTGCTTTTTTCCCCAAGAGGCAAATTCAGTTGCCTTTAGGAAAAAAAGCACCTTTGGGACAACCATGACCTGGATGACTGAGAATCTCCATAGACACTTCACTTGGGTTGTTTGTAAAAATAAAAGTGAGATATAAATAAATAAACATTTTGGTGGAATAACCCTACAAGTGACACCCTCAGTGAACTGCCATGAGCTCTCAGAGAAAAGAGATTATTGTGGCATATTTGAAGGATGGTTAAGTACAAATGGGGAAAGGCCTCATTACTGGGAAAGAGTAGACTGGGCAAATATCACTTTTTAAATTTTTGTCTCCCTTCACCCAAATCTTAACAACCTCTAAGGAAAAGAAGAGGGCTTGAGAGATTTAATATCAGTACAACAGTATGGTGGGTAGTTTGTGAGGTTTATTTTCCCCCTTTTGTTTCCAACTTTGTAGGAGCATCTTTCAAAAACCTCCTATATTTTTGCTTCCCCCCCCCAACTTTTTCTCGGATTTCAGTTTTTCTTCTCTGGACCTGAGCGGTGTAATGTTTGTTTTGATTGTTTTGTTTGATTGTCCTTTGCATATGGGCTATGTAAATGCCCTCTCTGTGGACAGGCAGATTATAAATGGTTTTAAACAAATAACCAATAAACAAATAAAGGTTTCAACAAGCTCAGGGACTGCGCCAGGACTGCTGATAGCATAATCCTTAGGCAAAGTCAGTTAATTTGTAGGGCAAATTATTCTGGCTACGTTAGGGTCAGTTTAAATGTATTGATTCACTTTTCACTAGTTATGTACTAGTAAGATGCTGCCTTTTTTTTTGACAGACAAGTTCTTAATACAAAAAAATATATAAATTGTATTACAACTACATTATACGGTATGAATATCTTATATGGTATCATTAATATCAATATACGGTATCATTAATATCAATATACGGTATCATTAATATCAATATGCGGTATCATTAATATACTATAATATAGTATAATAAAGAAAATAAAATATACAATATACTTCAGTAGAAAGCCAAATCAACCCGTATACTTCTTTTTAAGCACTGCACTTAAATACACAGCAGGGTATTTGTGTCACGTTGCATGTTTTGTCAGTTGCCTCCCTCTTGTGACGGTTAAAAGGCATGATCAGGCAAAGCCAAGCAAGTGATCTTCCTTCTTAGGGGAAAAAAAAAAAATGTTCCTGAAGAAACTGTACTTCATAGAATTCAGTTGCAAGGTGTGGAGTCTTCTGGAGAAGCCATTGTTTGAATTGAAGATCTTGTATGTGCAAAGCACCAACTTTATTCTCATCTTTTGTTCTGTGCACTGTAGTGGTTGTTCCTCAGATTGGTGTGCTTCCATTCACTAGAATACAGAGTCATATATCATCTGTATGAATGTATTAAGTGCATCCCAAAACCCTGAACTGCACACTATGAGACAGTCTGCAATTTCTCCTTAAGCCAAACCCTCCAGGGTCATTGTTTCTCACAAACTCTCTGTGAACTTTGTAAAATATCGGCTGTTTTTCATGCACCAGTGGGTTGGATGGGGCCTCCATTTATCTTGGCTATGATAAATAATTCCAGTGACTTCAAGCACACGTCGCTTCCTTTTGCTGTCATAGAAATGAAGGGCAGTAATTTTCAGTGCTGTTTTGTCAAACTGCGGTAACTATGAGGGGAAATCTCATTGTGTAAAATAGATCGAGGACTCTAATTTAAACTTCCCTTAAGATGCCCCCTGTCTCAAGGTTTAATTGGTAGGGACTTGAAAGGAACAGCCTTTGCATTGTGTGTAAGCGTTTTTGTTTGTCTGGATGTATGTTTGCATTCTTGCATTCTATTGTTATGCTTATAATTTTGGGAACAAATTAGGATAAAATAATTCTGCTCTTGTCGGTGCCTCCTTTGATTATCAAGAAACAGAACTTTGTGAGAAGAATGAAGCAAAAGCTGGTGATTGAAATGGGGTAGGCTAAGAAGAGAAATGGTGCAATGGTGCATCCATCAATTTAGTTTACTAAATTTAAAATAAAGATATTCTCAGTCCAGCTAAGCTCCTGTTGATTTTATGGAGTTTTCTTGGCATCGGTACAGAAGTGATTTATACTGTAATCACTGTTTCCTTGGATACATATTTTTTTAACTTGTCAGTTTAGCCAACAAAATCCTGGGGTTCCTTGTAGTCTCCCATCTAAATATTAACCAGAACTAAACCAACATTTTTTTAAAGGTTAGTTAAAGTCAGCTGGGGTGGTAGTATGTATGTATGTAATTTTGTAGCCACAACGTCTACCTATCTAGCTGTACATTGAGGCTTCCTGTATTTCTAGGTCCAATTATTATATGTTAGACAAAGTACACAAGGGCAAAAATACAGATTGCCCTACATTTGACTTCTGGATGAGCAATAAAACTATGTGTTATGTTAACATTCCTGTTCAAGAAGTAGGAGTCCTGGGTGACTTGGGCTTTTTGAAAGCAATAGCTGTTTGGACACTACAAGGTGTTCATAGGTACCAGTGTACCTAGCAGATATTATCCTTGATGCATGTCAGGCATGGGAATGCTTGTGACTATTGGCGCGTACAAATGATATATGTGTCATGACATTATCATGGATGATGGCAGAAATTACTTTATTTGCATTATATATATGATGACATCATGATGCATATGGTGGTTCTGGACACTTATCAGTCTCCAATAATTTTTTTTTTATTTTAATAAGATACAGTATCTATTATCATCTCTCTCTCTCTCTCTGTCTCTCTCTCTCTCTCATATATCTATACACACACACAGACAGACACA
>QLTV01000613.1:1588853-1600574 GCA_003457575.1 Thermophis baileyi | reverse complement strand
ATTCTTTTTTTTTCTTCCAAAAAGGTTTCTTTATCTTTTTCGCTCTCTTTTAATTGCAGCCATTATATTTTCTATAGTCTCCATATCGCTGCTTAGCAAATACTTTCTGCATAAGCACTGAATATTTTCTAGTCAGCTCGGTTTTTATCTGCACTGTCAGGCTGAATGTAATTCCAGGTGTAATGTGTCATTCATTTCTATAAATAATGTTTGATGTTACAATTTTATTTAAATAGTGAATTGTAAGTTCAAAAAACTGTTATTTTTAAATGGCTTATAAACATATTTTCTGCCCAACAGATAGACCTCGATTTATGACTAATTGCTTAGCAACCACCCAAAGTTACAACAGGGCCCCCAAAAGATATTTATAATCCAGATTTGAAGTGCCAATGGCTCTCCACCCTCTGAGGTCACGTGACTACATTTTGAGTGCTTGGCAGCTGGCTTGTGATCCCATGACCCCAATGTACAACTTTTTTTTGCTTGTTTTACTTCCAGTTTTTGACAAAAAATGTCCATTGCGTACAATGGGTTTGCTTAACGATCGCTGCCAAAAAAAACCCAACCAAATTGGTCACATGATGACCACCATGACTTACAACCACAATTCCAGGCTTAATTATAGTCATAAGTAGAGGACTACCTGCATTTAGGATAATTCTGGGTACATTTTCTTTGATTTTTGTGGTCAAACGATCTGCTCTGATTGGATGTTTCTGTTCAGAATGCTTGGTGTACTCATTTTTCCTTCAATGTCATTTTTATTATTTATTTATTTATTTCTTTGTTGGTTTGTTTTTTTTGTTTTATTATTTATTTTATTTTATATTTTATTTTATTTTATTATTTATTTTATTTTATTATTTTATTATTTTATTATTTTATTTTATTTTATTCATTTATTCATTTAGACTTTGGGGCAGACACTCAACCCAACCCACCTCACAGGTAGTTGTTGTGGGGAATTTGGGAGGAGGAATGAGTGTTATTGGGGGTTTTGCCGCCTTGAGGCACTTCTGAAAATCCTAAAAGCGAGGATATAAATAAATAAAATTTTCAAGAACCGCATTCATTAACTGTGATTAGGTAGGTCTTCCCAGGCAAAGTGTGACATTTAATTATTTGGTTATTTGCAGTCTCATATCCGTACCCGAGCATAGAAGAAATTGCTTAATAAAACTGATTTTCTTGCCTTCAAATTCCTTGTCATCAGAAGAGGGTATCATGTATAAATCATCTCTGTTTCAGCCCCACTAATATTGAGTGAGTGGCATAGTTTTGGCTTTCCTAATTCATTCTCCCTATTCTTAATACTGTGTTGCCCCATTGCCATCCCCAGGCAGACAATCATGCCAGTCTCACCACTAAGAGTTAGAAGCCATAATTACTTCAATCAACCAGCATAGAAGTTGAGAGAATGGGAAGATCAAGTAAAGGAAAACAACTGAAGAAGGATCAATTGAAAAATATGTTATGAACTTCATCAGTCATCCAGGCAATTAAGGAAACGCTTGGATAGATGGGAAGTTATCTTTTGATTAACGAAATAGAGTATTGAATGCAAGATGTTTGTTTTTGAATTTTTCCATGCGTTTTGTTTTCATAAATAAAAATTATATATAGGCACACTAAATGAGGGTTCCTTAGGGTTTTGTGGCAGAGGAATTCTGGCATAAGCAACAGTTGGAGATGTATCTGATTGTGTCTTATTTCCATCTGACACATCTCACTAGATTCTTTGTTAAATGGAGGGATTAAATTTCATGAGGATTCGCAGCCTACCATGACTGTTTTAAACAGAGCAGAATAAAAAGCACTGAAAAATCTGATACCATAAAGCAACTGATGTGGGGCCAGCAGCTGACCTTACTTGATGATGGCCTTGACCAAGAATCTACCTTTGTTCTGAACTGAAAACAGTTTATCGTGCAGTCTGGCATGAGTTTAGCATCACAGAATAAAGATGAGTGGGTTTGTTTGTTTGTTTGTTTGTTTGTTTAATTTATTTATTCATTCATACATACATACATACATACATACATACATACATACATTACATACAGTACATACATACATACATACATACATACAGTACATACAAACAATTTATACAGTTGCCTATCTCAAACTTATGACTCTATGCAACTCAGAAGACAAAAACATGTAGCACAATACAGGTAGTCCTCAACTTACAACTATTTGTGTAGTGACCGTTCAAAGTTACGACGACACTGAAAAAAAGTGACTTATGACCGTTTTTCACACTTATAACCGCTGCAGCAGTCATGCGATAAAAATTCAGATGCTGGGCAACTGGTTCATTTTTATGACATTTGCAGTGTCCTGGGGTCATGTGATCAACTTTTGAGACCCTCCGACAAGCAAAGTCAATGGGGAAGCCAGATTAATTTAAAAACCGTGTTACTAACTTAACAACTGCAGTGATTCACTTAACAACTGTGGCCAGTGAGGTCATAAAATGGGGCAAAACTCACTTAAACAACTGACTCACTTAGGAAAAGAAATTTTGGGCTCATTTGTGGTTATAAGTCAAGGACTACCTGTATTTCAATAAAAACATTATTGTACTAGAACTTCCTTTCACCCAATAGGCAAATGGTGGATCTCTATAACTTATTGTATAGTTTGGTCCATTGCAATGCTTGTGATTTTAAGCTGAGGTGTGTAGAATTTATGTTCTTTGGAGTCAGCCTTACGTGTGCAAGTATGTGGTCTCATCAGAGGTGGGTTCCTCCTGGTTTGGACCGGTTCACCCGAACTGGTAGCGACCTGCTGGTGATGTCACAGTGATGTCACGGATCCGGTTCGGTTGGTGCCGGTCCGTGGGCGCCACCATCTTTATTTTTTGAATTTTTTTGAATTTTTTTGGAATTTTTTTTTTTTGGAATTTTTTCCTGGTTTTTTTTCTTCTTCTGCGCGTGCACGCCGAGTTTCTGGCACTGCGCATGCGTCGCCATCTTGTTTTCGGCTTTTTTTGGGGGGGGATTTTTTTCTGGATTTTTCGGTACTGCGCGGCGCGGGAGGAAGCGAACCGGCAGCGAGGTAAGTTAGAACCCACCCCTGGGTCTCATCATATCACAATAGCTGTCAGTCTCTTTCCTAATCAAATAAATAACCCAATGATAAGACTTAAGAGCCTGTGCGGAGCCTGACTTAAGATTCTACTTTAAAAAAGAACAGATACCTTTTGAATTCTCAGTGTACTTTTTATCATAACTGCATTTCACTCTCAATCTTCTCTCTGAGAGGTCCAGTCCTAACTTTAATTATGATAATAGTGGAAGGAAGCAGACACATCCAGGCTGCCTGTTTCTAGCCTGAAAGCTGTCTTGTGCTGCAAGACCAAACTCTACCCACTGCTATACGATATCACATTCATCACTGTGATCTACATTTGAAATATAGCAACATGTATCTTGAAAAAACAATGCCTGCCGTCCATCATCCTCTGCGGATGATCCATTGCCCTGGCATGTTGTTTCATAGGCAACTTGAATCTCCTGACATAAGGACAAAGTGAAATCAAATGCTCTGAAAAACCCACGGCGGACTCACAATGTACCCCAATGTACTCCAGTTCAAAGAAGATTGACTGAACTAAAGACTACGGTTACCGACAAACACATTATTAACGGTTGGACATCAAATGCTTTTGATTAAGGAGAGAAACTCTTCCCCAGCATAAGACAATTTCCCTCCCGCTTTCCCAGCTGTTATGTTGGATGTTCTTTAGGAAAATTGAATGCTGTTTTAAAAAAGATTAATTGCATCTGTACTATATTTTATCCTTTCTAGGCATCCAGTTAAAAGGAGTGGGGAAAGAACTATTAATATAAGAGAAATCATTCTTGATTAACTTTGCCTTCTGACCGTAAAATGCTATAGCTCTTCACACTTCACTTAAAGGCTCCCTCTAATTTCTATCAGCTGGATAGAGTTGTCCCAAACATTTGTATAAATAACATGCATTCACATTGATGCTCGTAAAAATAAGATAATCTGGCTACATGGTTGCAGAGGTCTTCTATAAATCTTTCATGATAAAAGTGGAGACTTTATTTTTTTTCCAGTTATAGAAATGAGATACTGCTTAATATTGCAAATAGACATGGTAATGTTTCAATCCAGTTAAAACCAATATGATTAATCTCAATGCTATCGTAACTACTTTTAAAAAACCTCCAGGCCAATTTACACAGATGAATTTGTGTATTTTACAGACCGAGATAATTTGTTCAACTAAAATAGTATTTCATGAATCTGCACCATGCACACAGTTCAGTTCCCAATTTCTCTGGAACAGAAACAGGATACACCAATGATAGAGATGAGGGTAAATTTTGTTTTAATCCACATTTTTATATGAGACAATCTATTTTGCATTTCCCCAACAAATATTTAGAAAGGTTAGTTTCAATCTTGGACGGCACTGAATTTCTCTGAATTTTGCAATGTCATTTTTTTTTTAAAGTCAAGAATGCCATGTAAAATATTTATTTTAGAAAATATGAGTGAAGGTTTATGTTAAGGAAATAATATACCGACTGTATTTATTGCAAGGAAACTCTGTAAGAAAATATATGTAATTGTGGGTTTAAAAAAAAAAAGAAAGAAAGAAGAAAAAGGGTTTTGCAGAAATGAGATAGAGGGGAAATAAGATTGAATGGAATACATGCAACACTGGCATTCACCAGCGTGGCCTGATCTGGCTTTTCCTAGGACTGGAACTCCAGTGGCCAAGGAGTAACAGTAGAAGGTCTATGGCCCTCAAACTCTGCTTTTGGATTCTTTGAAGAAATTCCTCTGCTGGGAAACCAAATCAAATATATCTGGGCCCTTGAAGATATATTCAGAAGAACTGCCGTTGGGGCTAATATTATATTAGGCAAAACGAAACACATTATGGGTGGAGAAAAATGGCAATGAGGTATTGCAAAGCAGAGAACTTGTTCACCTTCCTGCTTCTTCCGGCCCAGCGAAGGCTAACATTTTAAAGGAATAGGAGCACATGATGTCATCTTCAGCTTACCCCTAAGCTTCTGGAAAGTGACCTCCACCCATGTTTTCTTACACTGCATTAAAATAGTGTTTTTCCTCCTCTGCTGCTGTGGGGAATGCTGGTCCTCCTGCTGCACTTCATTCAATCTCACCGAATTCAATCGGAATTCGGCCCACAGACGCTACAATCAGAGCAATCAAGGAAGCACCAACCCCCACAAACAAGGCAGAGTTACAAGCGTTTCTGGGCTTACTCAACTTTTATGCCATCTTTTTGAAACAGAAGGCGACCGTTGCAGAGCCTCTTCATAGACTCCTGGGGAAGATGGCCATGCGGCCACGGGGACAAAGAGAAGCCAAAGCTTTTGCAGCCGTTAAAGATTTACTCTCATCCAACAGCGTCCTTATGCAATACAGTGAGACCCTCCCCCTACTGCTTACGTGTGACGCATCACCTTTTGGAGTGGGGGCTGTCCTCAGCCACCGCCTCCCAAATGGAGAGGAAGCCCCCATCGCGTACTATTCTAAGACACTTTCACCAGCTGAGCGAAATTACAGCCAGCTAGACAAGGAAGCGCTTGCTGCAGTGGCCGGCATCAAGTGTTTCCATGAATACCTCTACGGCCGCAAATTCGAACTTGTGATGGACCATAAGCCTCTACTGGGACTACTGGCAGGCAACCAACAAACAAACGCCGCAGTACATGTTGCCCAGACTGACCCGCTGGTCCATCTTTCTGTCCAGCTACAGCTACATGCTGACCCATCGACCAGGGAAGAGCATCGGACACACAGACGCCCTCAGCCGCTGCCCAACACCCGACCTCGTGGAGGACCCTGCACCTGTGGCCGAGATACTTCTGGTCGACATTGAACGAACCAGCCCCGTCACATCTCAAGACATCGCAGAGCACACGGCGAAAGACAAGGTTTTGTCCAAAGTGATGAACTGGGTGTTAAGGGGGTGGCCACAGGAAGGGGAAGAATTTAAGACTTTTAAAAACAAACAAATTGAACTGTCCCTTCTGAAGGGGTGTTTACTATGGGGAGAGAGAGTGGTCGTACCCAAGAGTCTACAGAAGAGAGTGATGGGGACCCTGCACATAGGACACCTGGGGATAGTGCGCATGAAAGCACTAGCAAGGAGTTACCTGTGGTAGCCGAAGTTGGACCAGGACATTACTGAGTGGGTGGCGACCTGCCTGCCATGCCAAGAAATCCGGCCGGCTCCACCATGGTCCAACCCACTGGAATGGGAAATACCCAAGGCTCCATGTTCAAGAATCCACATTGACTTTGCGGGACCAATGGCGGGGCAAACATTTTTGATTGTTGTGGATGCATATTCTAAGTGGCTGGAGGTGGTGACCATGCACACCTCAACCACAGAAGCCACTATACAAGCCCTAAGGCGGATCTTTGCAACCCATGGTCTGCCAGACGTCCTAGTGTCGGACAATGGTCCCCAACTTACAGCCAAGCACATTGAATCATTCCTGGCCGACCTGGGAATAAGGCATGTGCTAGTTTCACCATTCAGTCCGGCTAGCAACAGCCGGGCGGAGAGAATGGTGAGAATGACAAAACAAATTCTGACCAGAATGGGCCCAGGAAACTGGCAAGAACGGATCGACCAATTCCTGCTGGCCCAACACATCACACCATGTGCAGCCACTAACCGGAGCCCAGCCGAAATGTTGATGGGATGAAAGTTGAGGTCCCAATTGGACAGACTGAACCCCAATTATCATCCAGAGACACCCCTGGATTCAAGCAAACTCACCTGGATGCTAGCAGTAGATGAGCTAGTATTCGCGCAAAACTATGCAGGGGATCCCAAGTGGATGAAGGCCACCATCATAGCTGTCACCGGGCCGAAATCCTACCAAGTTAAGCTGGACGATGGCCGAGTGTGGCGAAGACACATCGACCCGCTGAGGAGTAGGCTGGGAGACTCCTGGCTTCGACAACCAGAGACCGGCCAACAGCAAGACAATCCAGCACAACGCGAGTCTCTGCCCCGAGGACCATGCAGAACAAACAACCAGGACGAAAATGCCGGAAGCCAGGCCCTAGCTACAAGGAACCAGGAGAGCCTATTCTCAAACTTGGAGGAGGAGCGCGGACACCTACCTGCGAACGCCGGAATCCAGCGGAGTCAACCGGGACCGGAGGACGGAGACGCAGAGTCTTCAGCCACCACGCCTGGAGGCCGGTTTTAGATTATTCCACAAGCAGGTACCGGAGCAGCAACAGGCATGTCCGCACCAGTCGAAGACTCCCGAGGAACTGAATCGCGCAGGCCCAGTAGGACTATACGGCGTCCTGCGTACTTACGTGATTACGTGACTTACGTTAACTCAGGATTGGACGTTCCACGAACTAAGAGTGGAGGGGTGTTACGTACTGCCGTATGGAGTAAATTTGCATAGCCGCCGCTGATTGGCTAACACAGCAGCGGGAGAATTAAACTGCTGTCAGTGGTCGGCTAGGTTACAGGGAAGCCCTTAAAAGCGGCTTCCCTGCAGTCTGCCGCCAGTTCGTATTGCATTCAGCTAAGGAGAAATAAAGGTGCTGAACTGTTCCTAAGTCTCGCCTCTTCTTTCCCATGCAAATCTAACAGCAGGGATGTCAAACTCAAGGCCTGCGGGCCAGATCCTGCCCATGGGCTGCTTAGATCTGGCCTGAAGGGCTGGCCTGGAAATATCAAAGGACCGGTGCTTCTGCCAGCCAAAACGGCCCATTTTTGGCCTCCAAGGTCTCCCACAGCACTCTGCCGGCCAAAAACGCCTGTGCATTTGTCAAACGCCCTGTGTCAAATGCCCACCATGGCCACACCCACCCCTGGCCATGCCCCACCACTACCTCCGGCCCTCTGAGGTCAAACACAACCCCTGATAAGGCCCTCAATGAAATGGAGTTTGACACCCCTGCACTAATGCAATGGTGAAATCCTGGTCATTCTCCTCCCCCACTTTTTTTAACAATGTGAAGTTGGCAATGTTTCTGCCAAATTCTCCTTTTTAGCCCAAATGGCAAGAAGAATTGTACTGTAAAATTATCTTCCTTTTTTTCACCATTCTTCTCCACAAAAGTGAATCCAATTGAAGTTTGTCTTCCTGGCACGGATGGGAAAAGAAAAGAAGCAAAGGAGTCCATTGGTTGGGGACCATATTAAATCTGTCCAGCCAAAGTAGAGGAAGAGAGAGATTCCCAGAAAGGGATTTTTGAGATGGGCTCATTTCCATTCACGAGATTGGAATTACAATGCAGAACAGCCCTGGGCAACAAAAAGCCCAGGGGAGAATTAAAAAAAGGCAAGATGGCAATCACAGCAGCACAATCAAAGCCCCATTCTTTCACAGGTCTGTGCATTGCTGACCATGTACAAAAAAAAGGATGGGGCTTTTATTCTACCCTGCGGATGCTCCTAGCAATAAACGGACCACAGAGCCTTTAGGGCTGTGGGAATCCTTAAAGAAAAGACAGATTGGAAATTTATCAAGAAGGACTTTTTTTTTTTAAAGTGTTAAAGTGGTGGCACTTTTTTCCAGGATTACACAATTGTTTCAGAAGCTATTCCATTTATATTCACAGCAGAGGTGGGTTTCAGCAGGTTCTGACCAGTTCTGGAGAACCGGTAGCGGAAATTTTGAGTAGTTCGGAGAACCGGTAAATACCATCTCTGACTGGTCCCGCCCCCATCTATTCTCTGCCTCCCGAGTCCCAGCTGATCGGGAAGAAATGGGGATTTTGCAGTATCCTTCCCCTGCCACGCCCACCAAGCCACACCCACCAAGCCATGCCATGCCCACCAAGCCATGCCACGCCCACCAAGCCATGCCACGCCACGCCCACCAAGCCACACCCACAGAACCGGTAGTAAAAAATTTTGAATCCCACCACTGATTTTCACAGCCACTTTAATTTGAGGGAGAAGATTTGTGGAGGCAGCTGCAAGCAGCCATACAAGCATGGAAAAAGACATGGCTGCATTCAAGGTATAAAAGAAGAGCTTCCAGTCCAATTCCATGGGGTCTAAAGCCCTTTTTCTGAAGGGCCTGCAGAGCTCTATCATATTATAATGTTTAGCATTACACTGTTTACTGAGCAGGTAGATTGTACCTATATTTTGGAATTGCTGACATAGGTAAGTCTCTCATGCAGAAGATTTTCTGGTATAAACCTTGATGAATTCAGTTACATTCCCTAGGATTTAGCTCTTCTTTATCTTTCCAAGTCTGCTTCCTCTTGTCTTTGTGCCATGGAATGAGAAAGCAGCATGTGGCTACATTTTCAGTTCAGGAAAAGGACTATGTTTTTCAGATTTATGGAACAGGATGTCCTAGAACCAACAGGGATAATAAAAGAAAGAAGGGCAAATGTAATATGATGGATCTTCCCAGGAAAATGTTTGGTATATATAATGTTTATAAAAGATTTTAATTACAATAATAAAAACTCTTACTCAGAAAGAAAAGTAAAAAGAGAGAATGAAATGTGCAAAGAAAAAAGGGAGAAAAGAAAGGGAAAAAGGAAAGCAAAATAAAGAAAAAAAAGAGAAATATATAAAGAAGGCACTTCCAATATTTATCACAAGTATAAAGACGTTTGATAGCTCTTCATCCCCTATAACAGCGGTTCTCAACCTGTGGGTCGCGACCCCTTTGGGGGTCGAACGACCTTTTCACAGGGGTCGCCGCACATGCTAGCCCGCCATCTTGGAAATGCTCCCAGTTCGGCCGTGCCTGTGGGTCACCGGACAGCCGGTAGCCACGGAAGCGGGAGACTTCGCCCACCCGCCCGGACGCCGCCATTTGAATTCTTTTACCCTCTGCGCATGCGCAGAACGCTTTGCGCATGCGCAGAGGGTACCTACCCGCCTGCTTCCGTGGCTACCGGCTGTCCGGCGACCCGCAGGCACGGCCGAACTGGGAACATTTCACCCCTGGTGCCACGCCCCCTTTGTCACCTCACGGTGGGGAGGGGGTCACGGGGGGTCACGGCATTAAAAAGGTTGAGAACCACTGCCCTCTAAGGTTAAAACAGGTATCTCTTCTTCCCATAACCCCCCTCTCCCCAATCTAGAAGCACATTCATAAAAACATCAGCTTTTCAATTCTGGTGTCAGCAAAAAGTCCACAAAGGTTTGCCATTTTTGTAAAGGTACATGCCTTAGTTTAATCTTAATTAAATAAACCAACTTCATATTCCTTCCTTTTAGCTCTCAAAATCTTAATATATATTCATTCAAATATGGTTGTAAAATTTGATCTCTTTTCAATTCTTCTTTGTCCCATTGCATAGGCTTCATCAAGGCTTTATAATGTCTCTTTTATAAATCCAATAAACATACATGATTCAAGTCAGTCTCTTGGTTTATCATTTTCATTTCCCTGTAATATTTTAAAGCTTCAGCCAGCTTATTTTGTATATCCAATAGAGAACTCTCATCCATGTCATTCTCTTGGCCTGTCACTTGTATTTCCACATTAAATATCTTCTTTATCTTGCAATTCACACTTTTTTAGTCCAATATTTCTGATTCCATATTTCTTCATCTAGCAAGATTTGTTTCCCATCTGTCATTCTTTCATTAACACATTCTATCCATAGAAAGCAGATTGTTACTGACATTGTTGATATTGTGCTACTAATTTCTGGCCCCATTCTTTGAAAACCGCCTTTAATGTTTCAAATATTACGAAGTTTTGTATCATTTTGTAAATCTCATTCTGAATCCAAACCAAAAGCAGTCTTTTCCCTTTAGTCCCCTCTAGTGTCCAATTTAAATCATAAGGTCTCTAACCTCTATTATGACTCAAATTAGATAAAATAATTCTGATTTCCATGAAAAACTATATTTTATATAGTTAGTTCCAAAATCTTATAAAAAAAATTTCAATATTCAAAATTTGTCTGGAGCCTTAATTAGTTTATAACTTTCTTAGTTCAAAACCTTATTTAGCTTTTTGTCATTTATTTCAAATTTCTTATATTCTTAAAACTTAGTCATTTTTTTCTTTTGTTCAGAAATGAAGATAGATTCACCAAGTGGCTTTTCAAAGTTGTTGTTCTGAAGATCTCTAATAGTCTTAAGATAGTTAAATAGATAACTACCTAGAGTGATTAGAAGTGAGGTTAGCAAACTTATTTAGTCCCTGGAAAAGCTCCACTGCAATTGCAAGGCTGCAATTGATCCCTTTGTTTTCTTGCACTCAGATCCATGGAGGACCACTGTCCTATGTGTTGGATAGTGGGTAGAGATGACAGGAGACAGACTTCCAAAGCAGCTCTTTATTTCAGCTCTTGTATCAGCAACCAGCAAAGAGCAGTCTGACAGCTTGCCCTTTTATAGGGAGCTGTCAGACAGACCAGCCAATAGCGTTTGAGCTTTTTCCCGCTCAAACGCTGGACCTGGTTGGAACCATGCAACACAGTTATAACAGTTAGAACATAACACCCCTCCCCTCCTGGATGGAGCAGTCCAGCATACGTAATCACGCAGGTAGGCGGGGCGTTTAGGATAGGGAGCTGTCAGACAGACCAGCCAATAGCGTTTGAGCTTTTTCCCGCTCAAACGCTGGACCTGGTTGGAACCATGCAACACAGTTATAACAGTTAGAACATAACACCCCTCCCCTCCTGGATGGAGCAGTCCAGCATACGTAATCACGCAGGTAGGCGGGGCGTTTAGGA
>QLTV01000613.1:1562363-1579767 GCA_003457575.1 Thermophis baileyi | reverse complement strand
GAGGCCACACCCAGTACCTTCCAGGAGCTTCCATGCTCGAGCCCCGGAGCGGCAGCAGCCCTGTCTGCACAGGCCGCTGCCTCACCACCAACTGAATTGCGCAGGTCTAGTAGGGCTCCAAAACGCCCCGCCTACCTGCGTGATTACGTATGCTGGACAGCTCCATCCAGGAGGGGAGGGGTGTTATGTTCTAACTGTTTCAACTGTGTTGCATGGTTCCAACCAGGTCCAGCGTTTGAGCGGGAAAAAGCTCAAACGCTATTGGCTGGTCTGTCTGACAGCTCCCTATAAAAGGGCAAGCTGTCAGACTGCTCTTTGCTGGTTGCTTACACAAGAGCTGAAATAAAGAGCTGCTTTGGAAGTCTGTCTCCTGTCATCTCTACCCACTATCTAACACAAATTAATGTAATTTTTGGTAAAGGGGGATCATAGGCAGTGGTGGGCTGCTGCTGGTTCGGACCGGTTCAGGCGAACCGGTAGTTCCGACGATCAGCTGGCTCCGCCCACCTGCCCCTGCGCTATCCTGTCCTATATTTCCTTCTTTCTGGCTCAGCTGATTCGCACGGCACAGCTGATTTCTATGCCTCCACTGTTCTACTTACAGGGGCTGCCTTAGAAGGTAAGCACCTGAGCTTCAAATTGCTGTATTTTGAACACTGTGCGCAAGTGCGTTAGGCGCGTGCAAAGCGCACGATCACTGAACCGGTTGTTAAACCAGTTGCAGCCCACTACTGACCATAGGACCATACAAATGAAAGGTTTAACCATTCCATGTTTGCATGAAGAAAGTGTGAAGTTCAGAAAGTAACTCAAAGATGTTTTTTTTTTCCAAAAGACAACTGGAGTTTTGCAAAACGCAACTTTGAGACAACTATGACCTGGATGACTGACAACCTCCATAGACATTCAGAAAGAAACATTTTCAAGTGGCAAAACTCTGGAGAGCAATTGTCAGGCAGTGCCCATAATATACTGTAGGTAGTCTTCGACTTACAACCACAATGGGGTCCAAAATTTCTGTTGCTAAGTGAGCAATTTGTTAAGTGAATTTTGCCTTATTTTAACGATCACAGTTGTTAAGTGAATAACTGAAATTGTTAAGTTAGTGACACAGTTGTTAAGTGAATCTGGCTTCCCCATTGACTTTGCTTCCCCATTGACTTTGCTTGTGATCACATGACTCCGGGACACTGCAACCATCATAAATATGAGTCAGTTGCCAAGTATCTGAATTTTGATCGCATGGCCATGGGGATGCTGCAATGGTCATAAGTGTAAAAAATGGTCATAGCTCACTTTTTTCAGGGCCGTTGTAACTTTGAACAGTCACCAAATGAATTGTTGTAAGTTGAGGACTACCTGTATGGAAACAGTTGTCTAATTCAGGATAAGGTAGACTTCATAGTTTCCTTTTGGCCCACTAGAAAAAGTGTTTGGTTATATGTCCGTTTCTGCTATTGGAATAAACGATGTATAGATTTTCCCTGGGAAAAGGAACAGTATGATGCAATTTCTCAACCTCAATCAATTTTCATGAACTCTGGCTGGGGAATTCTTAGAGTTGAAGTCCACACATCTTAAAGTTGTTGAGGTTGAGAAACACTGGTATAATGATAAAGGAATGGATGATTTATTCTAAGTACTATTGACTTGGAGCCTTTTCTGATTCATATGTGATGTTGCTTCTACTGCAGATCTTGTTACTTGAAAGATATAACTTGCTTATTCTATGTCTTGTTCTAATGCATCATTGTCAGCGCAATCCTAGATTGATGGGCTATAGCTAAGTATCACCTTTATGTCTTCGCTGTTTTGGAATGACACATTTTTGCCTACTCTTCCTGGGATGAATATATACAGCAGCTGTGAGTGACCCTGAGGTACAGATAAAGGTAAAGGTTCCCCCGCATGCGTGCTAGTCGTTTCCGGCTCTAGGGGTGGTGCTCATCTCCGTTTCAAAGCTGAAGAGCCAGCGCTGTCCGAAGACATCTCCGTGGTCATGTGGCAGGCATGACTAAATGCCAAAGGTGCACGGAACACTGTTACCTTCCCACCAAAGGTGGTCCCTATTTTTCTATTTGCATTTTTTACGTGCTTTCGAACTGCTAGGTTGGCAGAAGCTGGGACAAGTAATAGGAGCTCACCCCATTACGCGGCACTAGGGATTCAAACCGCTGAACTGCTGACCTTTCGATTGACAAGCTCAGTGTCTTAGCCACTGAGCTACCAAGTCCCTTTAAGGTACAGATAGCACCCCTCTAATCACTTAGCATTATTTGAAAAAAAAAAAAGAATTGCTCTCTCGACATTTTGGAAAGTAAGCTCTACTGAATTCCGTGCCATTTATAGCTGCATAGGTGTCGCAATGGGTCGGACAAGACTTCATGACTAACAACAACAAGGCGTAAAACACTGATAAGTACACATTTCTACATATTGATGTGTTTTACTATATCATGTGAAGATAAGTAGATGCGATTTTATGCCCCTATAATGGTTCATCCCTGGTTTATGAAAAAGCTGTTTCCAATCTCATTCTTCTGTTTGTACAACTCTTCAGACAAAGCGGTACTTTTAGAGATCCTGGTATTTTCATAAATCTCAAGTATTTTCTTATTTAAATGAAACTAAAAGCTATCGTGCTATGCTTTGAACTTCTCGATACTTGGACAGACGGGGGGATTGCACTGCAGAGTTACTCATTGTTTTGAATTTTTGGATGTCCATTAAATTTGCCAGGGGATTGTTACTATTTAAATGTGAACAGGGCTTTTTATTTAAAAAAATTCAGGCATGTGTTGCCATCTGCCTTTCTTACACAAACACAAATATACACACATACAGACACTTTGCAGTAGTTGTTCACAGCAGCCAATCAACTGGCTGAGTTGAAAGGTTTTTTTTATTATTAACCCCCCCCCCCAATGGTTTAAAAACCACTCCATTTCCACCCATGGATTTTTTCCCCCTCTGTAGTCCAACCACCTGAGAGCAATGGGTTAAGTGGGGACCTCAAGGGGCCACTTGACTTTTGCTTATCTGGGTAACTTTTTGATCTTGTTTGTTTTACCTACCTGAAGAAGCCAGCCGACTACAGAACAGGCCATGTGGGTATTACCCTGAGATAATCGTGGCTGGAAGAGAAAGAGGGGGAAGGGGGTAAACAAATCCTTGATGACAGATCAAATGGTAAGGTAAAAAGAGAGAAGGGAATTACATGCCCTGCAAGAATGATAATGGAAATGGAAAGAAAAACACGGCATGGCTCATGTGTGAAAAAGAAAGCCAGGCCCAAGATGTCTTGATGCACGCACCAGCCTTTCCCAACTTGGCATACCCTAAATATTGAGACTGAAACTCCTAGCCAGGATGGGGAAAGTTGATACAAGACAAGATCGCACAAACGTCTCAGTGAGCACACAATCTCTATGTTCAGGTCTAGCTTTTCTCAATTTGGTGGCATAGTGGGAAACGGTGTTTGAAGGATAACACAATTTCATAGGCAAGAGACAAGGTTTTTCCAATGTTTAATATTTTTCCTGATGTCATTGATAGATTATAAGAGAGCCAGTTTGGTCTAGTGATGAAGGCATCAGGCTAGAAACCTGGAAACTGGGAGTTCTAGTCCTGCCTTAGCCATGAAAAAATGCTGGGTGACTTAGGGTCAGTCCCTCTCTCTCAGCCCAACTCACCTTACAGGGTTGTTGTTAGAGGAAAATAGGAGGAGGAGGAAAGAAGGTGTGTTGGATATGTTCACCACTTTGAGTTATTTGGAAAAAATAATAAAGGTGGGATACAAATAAAATAAATAGATGATACTAAAGTGCTAAACAGACCTAGCTGTTGCCTACAGACAGAAGGGGGCGTCACAACTAAAGTGATATGGAAGTGATATGGAAGAATAGCATTCTAAAGCCAGTTTTATTTGAAGCCCTGTGGCCAACCTGCTTCCAGACAAACACATTGGCTGTTGGGTCATTTTATTTCTCATATGGCCAATCCAGCCTTATTATTTCTTATGTATCATTACCTTCTCATTCACTTCCATTTCCATGGAATCTGAACAACATTGGAAACGAATCAAGCCCTTGTGATTTACAAACTGGTTTTGCAGGATCTGACATCCTGATCTTTTAGAGAGAAATCAAACCATGGCGATGGGACCATTGTAAGGTTGTTGGATCTTATTTGCAACATTGAAAGAGAGATATTTTGAATTATGGTAGGAGTGTCTAATGCCTGAATGGTGGGCGTTCGCTGGAGTGGGCATTAGCTTCTAGTAAAAATGGAACCAAAACAAATAATTAGTGCAGCCGTTCATACATTCCAAAGTATGCCTTTTTCAACAACCGTGGATGCATGTGGATACAATTTAAATTGCAATTTGGAAAATAGCTCTAATGGACTTCTCTCCAGAGACATCTCTCTCTTCACTTAAAAGGGCTGTGTGATCAGTTCTTCAAGCGGTTACAAGCCAGGCATTTTCCCAAATAAGCGCAAAAAAATTACACCAAGGCATTATAACTGGAAATCATTCTGCTTTTGTGTGCCATGTTTTTTTTTCTTTTTCCAAAACTGGGCTTCTCTAGTGACACCTTAAAAATATCCCCCATATTTTATGAGCCAAAATCCATTTACAAAGAGAGTGACTCCCCTGTGGCCGGCCGTTTAAATAAGCACCTTCTGCATGTAATTCCTACAGTGGAAACTGAGTTCCATATGTATGATGTAAGCAGGACTTGAGGAAGAATTTCACCGACATGCTGATCAGAAATCATTTACAATAAAAAGCATAGATGACAGCCATATGCATTGGACTCTTTATTTTATATGGGATGGCTGGCCTTGCAGACCTCAAGTGGGGGTATCTTCTGATCCAAAGATACAATTGGAAACAGGTGTCTACCACACCACATGGAAATATATATATATATTCTTCTCTCAAGAGATCTTTTCAACAGATCTTGGATTGGGAGACAACTTCTCCACTTTATCCTTCCTTCTTCTCCTCCTCCCTTGAGAAAAATAGAAGTGATTACAGCCTTACTGCCTTCACCTCTTTTCAGAAAATATGAAAAAGGCAGGATTCATCATCACTCTTTGAATGCTTGGGGGGAAAAACACTTTTCACATAGTTCTGCATTAGGAACCATGGAGTGACCTTCATCAATACGGAGCGTGGCTATAGCTGTGACTTCCATTACCTATTTCCTATTTTGCAAATAAACTAAATGTACTATTCCTGTTTGGAATAAATACCTGATTAGGTATTTGATCAAAAAAAAGATGACAGCTGGGCAACATGAGGTAGGGTTTGGTTTCTTTATTATTTGTTGTCACCAAGGACTTCCCAATTGTTTCTGAATCAAAGATTTGTTAAGTGGCTGCTTTCAGGTGGTGTGACAGGCGCTGCAGCTGTATTTCATTTGAAGAGAACCTAAGCAAGAGGTGTAATAGTATCCAGGCTGGATGTATTAACTCCTGGGTGTAGATGTTACAGTATGTTTGTGTGCAGCAGAGAATGTTTCCATCACACAGATCTGTTGCAGATAAATGCACCCCAGCCCATTCTTCACCAGGAAGAGGAAAAGAACTCTAGCTAGACATACAAATTCTTCTGAGTTGCAATATGTAATATTGACTGGAAATGCTTTGAGAGCAATGGAATAAAATGATCCAGGATTATAGGAAACTTTTGTTCTAGAGGTCACTGGAAGGAGACAAAAGATGTTGAGACTCTAGAAAGAGTGCAGAGAAGAGCAATAAAAATGATTAGGGGCTGAAAACTAAAAAAGTATGAAGAATGGTTATAGGAAGGGGTATGTCTAGTTTAATGAAAAGAAGGACTAGGGGAGATATGATAGCAATGTTCCAATATCTAAGGGGCTGCCACAAAGAAGAGGGGGACAAACTATTTTCCAAAGCATCAAAAGGCAAAACAAAAAACAATAGTTGGAAACTAACCAAGGAGAGAAGCAACCTAGAACTAAGGAGAAATTTCCTAATGATGAGAGCAATCAACCAATGGAATAACTTGCCTTCAGAAGTTGTGGGTGCTCAGCACTGAAAGCTTTCAAAAAGAGACTGGACATAAGCATTTGTCTGAAATGATATAGAGCAGGGGTGTCAAACTCGCATCATCACGGCGGCGTCATGTGATGTTTCGCGACTCCCCCCCCTTTGCTAAACCGTGCATGGGCGTGGCCAGTGTGTGACGCATCCGGCCCGCGGGCCGTGAGTTTGACAGATATAGAGATCCTGATATAGAGATCCTGCTTGAGCAGGGGGTTGGACTAGAAGACCTCCAAGGTCCCTTCCAACTGTATTCTGTGTTCTATGAGAAGCAGGATGGGGCCCTAGACTACACCTAATCCCTGGGATTCTTTTTGGCCTTTGAACTGCAAGAGCCCAAAATTGGTGCCATGCTTTAGACGGGAGCATGGCAGTTATTGCCTCAACCCAGTCTTGAGTTTTTTTTAAAAAAAAAAAATTAAGAAATTCTTCCAAAAACACTTTCCTGCCCAGCTTGTGCAGTGTCCCCCTCACTGCAACAGCCAATACTTTGCCTTCCCTGAAGAGAAGCATGTCCTCCTTAAGCTAAAGAAAGATGAGACTAGAGAGAAAAGAAAGTGGTTAATGCAACAAGCAGAGTGGAGCAGTCAGGATCCCTGCCTATTTCAGTCCATTCGTCTTGCTCTGCTTTCTCCTTGCTTCTTGGTGTGCTGTCACTTGGCCTGGGAGGTTGAGGTTTCCTCACTTAGATCTGGACATGTCAAAGTCAGAGATGGAACACAGTGGGGGATTTTTAAAAAAGTTCCAAGCTCACAGTGGGTTAAACAGAACTGTTCATTTGTATTCACATACAGGTCGTCCTCAACTGTAATTGAGTCTGCAATTACAATTGTAAGCCATGAAGGTCATCATGTGACCGAGCATGATTTTACAATCTTTTTTGTGGCAGTCATTAAGCGAACCCATTGTTCACTACGGGGTGTTTTTTACTGGAAGCCAGAAGTAAACACTGGAAGCCTAGCTGACTGGGGAATTCTGGGAGTTGAAGTGTATATATCTTAAAGTCGTCAAGGTTGAGAAACATTGCTCTAGATAAAGGGATTGTGTGGTTGAGCTAGTCCATTGATTGGTTGTTAGTTACTGCCTTAGTGGCCTAAATGGAAAGTTTTTTTTTCTCTTTTGACTCTGAGCATGTGGTAAATTATGTTTTTCCCCTTGTATATCAGGGGTGAAATCCAGCAGGTTCTGACAGGTTCTGGAGAACCGGTAGCAGAAATTTTGAGTAGTTCGGAGAACCGGTAGCAGAAATTTTGAGTAGTTTGGAGAACCGGCAAATATCACCTCTGGCCGGCCCCAGAGTGGGGTGGGAATGGGGATTTTGCAATATCCTCCCCCTGCCACGCTCATCAAGCCACGCCCACCAAGCCACGCCCACAGAACCAGTAGTAAAAAAAATTGGATTTCACCACTGCTGTATATCCTTGAAATTGTGGTTTGTTCTTTGGGTTGTTTTTTTTTTTAAAAACTGCCTAGAGCCACAGTTGCAAGATGGACAGCTCTCTAGATTGTTAAAATAAATAAATAATCAATAAATCGGATTAGCTCCCATAATCCTCCATTATGGGAGTTTAAACTGTAACACATCTGGAGGGCATCAGGTTAGACAAGCCTTTTACAGTCCGAATTTCTCCTTTTATTTCAACATGAATTGATGTCTGGTTCTGTTGAAGATCATGCTGACAGGTCTGGACTTATCATTTACATTTCTGATCAAGATGTTTGGCTCAATCACTAGCCTTTCGCTGAAGCCAAGGAAGCACATTTTCTTCTAGTGTTTAGATGAGTGTGGTCGGCAACAGGATCTCCCTTTCGTATTTTCATTTCATTTGGGTGTCTGTTGATCAGGCAATCAGGCCATAAACCCTTTACAACTGTAACTGCTCTTGAGCGGCTGTTTATGGATAGACATAAAGCTGTTTCGTAAATTGATTCACAAAGTGTGCTGTTTATACAGCAAACAGCAAAAAATGTGCGCTTCCCCTTTTGCAACGCCGAGGAGGTCTAATGTGAAGGCATGATGTAGAGCAATGGTTACTGTAGAACACTGAACTTTGGCGAGAGAGACTTGCAGAGACTTTGGTACAGACCAAATCTGTACTCAATAGGCAGATTCCTTGGGTGACCTTGGACCAACAACAAACTCTGGACTAAAAGCCACGTGCAACCATCTCACTCATGGAGATGAACCTCTGTTTCGATTTTTGTTTAAGTGGGAGGGAATCTATTGATTTGTATCAGTAGCCATTTAAGGTGTTGAATCTGGAAACTGGGATGAGATAGAGAAGCTCATGAAATAAAGAAACTGGTACCGGCTGCCAATTAAGTACCAAGTCAAGTTTAGTGTTTTGGTTTTGACATAATACAGCTCCAAAGAACTTGGGACCAAGATACTTTTTTTTTTCTGAATAAGTTTTATTTTTTCCCCAACAAATCTAAATACATATACCATAGATCACATCCAAATACATGTAATTATACATGTCTATTCAATATGCCATAAAATACATCTTAATTTTACACCTTTTATATTTTCATCCCTCTGTTTTCCCGCAATACTTCAAATAACTCCCCTCCTTCTATCTCCCTCTCTTCCTCTTACCTTCTTTTTCCTTCTCTCCCTCTTTCCTACTTCCCTCCTCTCCCTCTCCCCTTACTTCCCTACTTCCTCTTCTTCCCTCTTATCCCTTCCCTGAGTATATCTAATCATAATCTATTTTATTGTTAACAGACGAATATTTCAATCCCTAAATTCAGCCAATCATCGGTGTTATTCTTAATTATCTATTATACCTCATATCATAATTATCATGTTTATCCTTTCAATTATAATTTAATCTTTGGCCATTCCACCCTTTCCTCACTTTATTTAGTCTTCTCTAATTGCCCTTAGTTTGTAATTTACCACCATCCATTGGCTAATTTTTATAATTGTTATATTTAAAGGTCTTTACTTGTGATTTAAGGATTCTATAAATGTGATTTTATGTAGAAGAATTTATTGATGATTAGTAGATTTGTGTGTATTGGGAAATTGATAAAGTTATTAGCCAATGGGACCAAGACACTTGTCAGACTGTCTTTCCTGTTAGAGACCTGCTTGATAGCTAAGAATTTCAGGAGAAATCCTCCTGTATATGCTGAGAGTTGCAGAATGGGACTTTTGAAATACTTTTCCTCTGAGATTCATGGAACACCTTTTCTATAGCAACTGTTAAAGATTTTGCCTTTCACTCAGGGCAGACCTGGGCATTTTATGGCCTGTGGGCCACATCCAGTCTTTCAGCTGTCCCTGTCTGGCTCATGTCAGCATGTTGGGATGGCGTAGACAGGGGGCTAGGTGGTAGCACTGGTTGGCAGCAGGAGGGGGGACAGCAGCCCTTCACAATAGTCCCAATTTCTCACGTGGGCATACACCTGAATGTGGATTCTTTTATTTGTTTTTCCTTTCCATAACCCACCTTTTAAAGAAATCTCTTATTTCATTTTTGGCTTTTAAATTTTCTATTATAACTGTTCTGAGATTGGTAGGCGGTATTAAAAGTAGTATATAAATATAATAATAGAACAAAATGCGAATACAATCTCACAGTTGCTTTATATGGATAATCTAAGGCTTTGTGGAAAATCATAAACAGTAAACCAGTGATTGACAAATACCGTAAGAATTCGTAGCACACATATAAACATGGAATTTGGCCTCGAGATATGTGCTACGGTGGCAATAAATTGGTGCAGAATCATACAGAAATGGAATTGAAATGCTGAAAAACCAAACTATTAGGAGCCCTCAGGATGAAGGCTACAGGTACCTGGGTAGTTTACAGTTGGATGGGTATCATCAAGCATGGACGAATTAAAAATGTGATTAATAAAAAATACATTCAAAGAGTGAAAAAAGAGCTAAAAACAAAATTGAACAGTGGTAGCAATATTAAAGCCATCCATACCTGGGTCATACTTGTGATACAATACACTGCTAGAATTATTAACCGGACACAAGCTGAACTGGACAATTTGGATCAAAAAACAAGAAAGCTAATGACTATTCACATAGTGATACTGATAGATTGTACCTGCGTTGCAGAAATGGAGACGATGCTTTACTTCGGGTCAAACAAACTGTTGAAGAAGAAAAGGATGATAAAAGGCTAACTTGGCTGACTAGATAAAAGACAGCCAAGAACGAGCATTGATGCAAGTTAAAAATGGAAAACTTACTGAATGTGCAGGAAACAAAACATGAATCTTGAAATGATGTAATAAAAACATGAACAGAATTCTGGCAAGGAAAAGCATCATAGAGTCAATTTCTACAAAAAATTGAAGAGAAAGTGGATAAAGATAAAACCTAGCAATAGTTTACAACTAGAACATAAAAAAAAAAGAAAAGAAACTGAAGGCTTGATTTTGGCTTCTCAAGAGCAAGCTTCTCAAACTAATACAATCAAGGTCAGAATTGAAAAATCATCAAATGATTCAAAGGGCAGATTGTGCAGAGGCAGAAGAACCAGTAGGTCATATATACTCAGCTCATGCAAGAAGATCGCACAAACTGATTATAAACAACGACGCAACACTGTTAAGGGAAAAAGAAAAAGAAAACAGAGATAGAAAGGTTTGTAAGCATTGTAAAATTAACCAGAACATTGCAAAATGTTGATAGAAAACTACATATTAGAATATCTTCTATTTAAAGTTTTTAGTCAACATTAAAATTAGTTAATATGAAATTTATTATGCAATAATTAAAACTATAGTCCAAAAATGGTTTCCACATTTAATTAAATTTTATATAAAATTTGTTTTTCAAATATGAAGTTAGTATTTTCATTAGCATGTAGTCCCATTACTTAATTTGCTATTCTTCTACTGTATATAAGGGAATTTCCAGTGAAAATCCATGTTATTCATGTTCCAAACCAGTTCTGTATACTTGGTGGAAGTATAGGTTTTAGTAATTTTAGTACAAAAATAGCAGGCTGAACAGGAAAACCCACCTTTATAATATGTCTCCTTCTATTATAAATCATTTCCGAGAACTGTTGGGATTTAAAACTTTGCCACCAAATATGAAAAAAAATAATAATACTGCATTTCCAACAGTTTTTAGAGAATGAGTTGTTTATTTTGGCAATCAGTCCTGGAAAATATACCATTTCCTACCAGTTTTTTCCAAGTGTCTTATTGACTGTAAATTTGATATTGTTCTTCCACTGATATTCGCATTGTTGCATGACAAATCTTTTATTTAAATTCTGCATCCATTTTTTTCATGGGCACCAGCTGGTTTAGACTCCATGTGTAATTTGAAACTTCAACCCAAGACCTGAAAAAGATGGACAAATCACTTAATTTTGAAGTTTTCTCACACTCTGACATTGTGGCAGAGGTGGGTTCCTGCCGGTTCGGACCGGTTCTTTAGAACCAGTAGCAGGAATTTTCCCCCGCTCGCCAAACCGGCAGCGATGGCCGGCTGGACACGCCCCCGAACTGGCTCTCTCGGCGGCGCCATAGGCGGCGCCATCTTGTTTTTCGCTTCTGCACATGCGCAGAAGCTGTTTTTTGCTTCTGCGCATGCACAGAAGTTGGATTTTCAGCACTGCGCATGCGCGCGCATGGCACGGCCGCACAGCATGCAATTCACACGCGCCCACGCTGCGTGGGAGGAAGCGAACCGGCAGCGAGGTAAGTTAGAACCCACCCCTGCATTGTGGGGCTTCAAAACTCCAATCCAATGGACTTTTCATAGCATCAAGTGAATTTATCTTTAGTAGAGACACATAGAGAAGCTGAAGAAGACCAAGAGGAGCCTCACGAAGAATTTGGACTGAGCTATGAGTTTGGATTTGGTATCTTGGAATTTCTACAGTACAAGAAATTGTCACTAAAGAGGTACATGAACAGTCAATCCCATTGCTGAGGGATGGGTGGAGATGCAGCAACCTTGTAGAAGAGGAAAAAAAATTTGGTATCACTATTAGGATTGGTGGGATCTAGCAATGCACCAGGGTGGCGTATTGTTTGGAATAAGTTATCCGTTTGATATGTGTCACTCAGAATTTGTCAAAGGTTGATATACAGGTAGTCCTCGACTTACAACAGTTCATTTAGTGACTGTTCGAAGTTACAACGGCACTGAAAAAAGTGACTTATGATTCAATTTTTCACACTTATGACCGTTGCAGCATCCCCATGGTCACGTGAATAAAATTCAGATGCTTGGCAATTGACTCATATTTATGACGGTTGCAGTGTCCCAGGGTCATGTGATCCCCTTTTGCGACCTTCTGACAAGCAAAGTCAATGGGGAAACCCGATTCACTTAACAACCGGGTTAACTAATTTAACAACTGCAGTGATTCACTTAACAAATGAGCTAAGAAAAATGGGGCAAAACTCACTTAACAAATTTCTCACTTAACAACATAAATTATCAACTCAATTGTGGTCGTAAGTTGAGGACTGCCTGTACATGAACAGATGAATAATAAAATAATAACTGCATATGGATTGGAAGACCGTGTTGACAAAGGTGGATAATTCTCTTTTTGTCCTTCATGCTTGGCTGTATAATGTAAAAAGATCAGTGGACCTGTTAATTTTTGTGGGCTACCCCCACTTGTTCTAACTTGCTGGGGCCTTGCAGAGATTTTGGGATCACAGGTTCTGCTGTTCTCGGTGTCATGGCTAAGAGAAGATTCTGGAGGCTGTAATCCCAACATATCTAGAGGGCATCAGATTGAAGGCACATGGGCTTGAAACATTTGCAGCAATTTGGATGATTTGGAAGATACAGCCTAGTGAATGGAAAGTTGGGTGAAGAGATGAACGAGTCATTGTTCCAAGTTACAAATAACTGGAAATCTTCCTGAAATATTTTGTAATGAGCATTTTCGTTATCTAATGTAGGTTTGGTGGGCTTTCTTTGCTTATGGAAATCTTGATGTCGTTTGGAATCTGCCCACCTTAAACTAATCTTCGAAAGAGACAATCTGAGATAAAGTAGCTAGAATTCAGGCACAGAAGGTCGGGGATTAAGATATCACTGGACACCTCAGCGAATGTAAATCTTGTGTGGTTTCTGTTATTAAGATGCTTCATCTAACAAGAAAATAATATGGCTGTCCTCCCAGCTGACCTTGAAATCCTCCGCCTCTTCATTGTTCTGTGTGTTTAATTCAGGGCCGCAAACACCCATGATTTGTGAAGCAAAACTAATTGGTCTCTGGATGTTTTCAGCATGGACAAAGACACGGTGGGGAAGCTTGGCAGCTCCCAAGTATGATTTAGCAGGGACCATAATGTCTGCAAGTGCAAAAAATAAGTGTTGCTAACTTAATCCATATGAACGCTTCCCCTCGAATGTACGTGAGGGTGCGCAGGGAAGCGTGAAATAGATAGTCATCATCTACAGGTGAGATCCACCCCAGAGATTTACCCAAAAAGCATTGTCATGCTGCGTCGGGAACATTTGTGCAATGCATTAGTGCTCAGAAAACTCTTGAACGAATGAAAAATAAAGTTGTAGTCAGGTTAGGATCATCCATAATAAATTGTGGCCTCATCTTTATATGGCTATATCAAGGGAATTTAAGTTGGAGGGCTTTGGAGGGTCTTTCTAGATGGTTCCTCCAGGTGGAGATTAGATTTGAAATGAATTGTTCAATATCTCCTCCCTTTCATAGAAATGATACATGCCAAAGTGGCATAGGAAAAGGATATAGAGGGAAATCTATTAAAAAAACAAGATATACACCATTTTTACCTGTTATGTTATTTGCCAGAGACTCACATCTGATAGTTTGCTAACACCCACAAAGTGAAATAGAACCTTTTTTAGTGTTTCTTTTTACTTTTAAGACATATACTCAAAACTGTATAAGCTATGTATTTCTTTGGGGTTCTTTGAAATTGAAACCACATTTCTTATCCTAAGGCAGCCTATCAAAAGCAGTACCTGTACAACTATAAAGCCATAATCATTTGAAATATTGCTAGGCATTATGGACATGTTGTCTGATATAATTACCATTTTCACAATAGTTCACAATATGTGTAAATAATCAGGCAAGCTACGAAGTACCAGTAAAAAGAGTAAGGCTGCAATCCTATATGCTTTTAGAGGTAGTCCTCAAATTACAATCACAATTGAGCCAAACTTTCTGTGGCTAAGAGAGACATTTGTTAAGTGGGTTTTGTCCCATTTTACGACCTTTCTTGCTACCATTATTAAGTGAATCACTGCAGTTGTTAAGCTGCTAACACGGTTGTTCAGTGAATCTGGCTTCCCCATTGACTTTGCTTGTCAGAAGGTTGAAAAAGGTGATCACATGACCCTAAGTCACTGCAACTGTCATAAATCAGTTGCCAAGCATCTGAATTTTGATCATGTGACCATGGGGATGCTGCAACAGTCGTAAGTGTGAAAAACGGTCGTAAGTCAGTTTTTTCAATGTCGTTATAACCTTGAACGATCACTCAATGAACCATTGTAAGTCGAGGACTATCTGTATACAGGAGGAAACCCCACTGAACTCAATATTATTTACTTTTGAGTAGATACATAGGAGGGTAGAGCTAGTAAATTCAATGAAAGTATCAGAGTATAATATGAATCTTAAATGACATTTTGATACCCAGTAATTGCTTGAATGAATCTATACACTTTTCTTTTAGCCTATAGTGCACAGACCAAATGTACAGGTAGCCCTCAACTTACAATTAATCACTTAGCAACTGTTCAATGTTATGACATACCACCCCCCCAGGGGTGGGTTCCGGATCTTCTTACTGCCGGTTCGCTCAGAGACGCGCTGCGCGGGTGGGTTGCAGGTGTGCGCGCATGCGCAGTACAAAAAAACAGCTTCTGCGCATGCACAGAAGCAAAAAACAAGATGGCGGCACCTATGGCGCCACCGAGAAAACTGGCTCAGGGGCGTGGCAGGCCTGGGTCGCTGCTGGTTCTAGTGCCCCAGGCCGCCACGTTACTAATGGTTCTATAGAGCCGGTCCGAACTGGTAGGAACCCACCTCTTCCCCCCTCCAAAGGTACTTACAACCTAGTTTTGAAGTTCCTACAATTGGTCATGTGATCCTGATTTATGACATTTTTGCCGAAAACCAAGGTTTACTTCCAGTTTCTGGCAAAAACTGCCCCATCGCAAACAATGAGTTTGCTTTACAACTGCTACATCCACCAAAAAAAAAAAAAGTTTCACTCATGTGGTGATCTGCTTTATGACCATCACGACTTACGACTATAATTGTGTGGCTCTCAATTATTGTTGTAACTCAAGGACTACCTGTATGCAAATTTCAGTTCTCTGGACTTTCAACTGGACTTTCTTGTTTTTTCTTTGAAGACGTTTTGCTTCTCATCCAAGAAGCTTCTTCAGCTCTGACAGATGGCTATACAATTTGGGATGAACACTCTTTGAATGGTGTGTGAGTAGGAATGGATTTCCAGAGAAAAAATTGCAGACTACAGGAACCAGGAGCACTACTCAGGTGACCCCGAGGACACAGATAAACCTCCAAGTGCTTCAACGACCCTCTAAAAGGATGCAAATGACCAGCTGTCTGCAAGGAATATAAATCCTTCCATTCCTCACCATCCAGTCAGAACTGAAGAAGCTTCTTGGATGAGAAGCAAAACGTCTTCAGAGAAGAAACAAGAAAGTCCAGTTGCCTCCTGAAAACGCACCTTTGGGACAACCATGACCTGGATGACTGAGAATCTCTACAGATTATTGGCAAGTATAATTCCTGGGAACTGCAGGATATCGCATGTCAGCTTTTTAAGTAAGTAACAGGCTTAGCTGGTGGTGTGAAAAATGCCCCAGGTTAGCACAGAACCAATAAGGCAGTACATATGAAAAAAGGGGTAGAGTTTTGATTATCTGGTCTCCATCTTGACTTTTCTGAGCCTTCTGTCTCCACACCATGGATGTCCTTGCGTGCATTCTAGCAGAGTAGAACCAGTTTTGTCTAGTGGGGAAGGCGCCACTAGGATAGAAACCAGGAAACTGTGAGTTCTAGTCCCGTTTTAGGCGTGAGAGTGACCTTCGGCCAGTCACTCTCTCTCAGCCCAACCCACCTCAAAGGGCTATATTTGTGGGGACTATATGAGGAAGGCATATTAGGTTCGCCACCTTGACTTATTTATAAAAGTAATAAAGGTGGGAGAATGGCTTTAAAAAAAAAGAATATTTATCACAGCACAGGCCTTGGAAGAAAATGCTAGCTTCCATTCTGAGCGGGTGAAAAGCAGCAAATCATAGCAATCAGAGTCTGTAAAGATTCTTAGTCATCCAGGACATGGTTGTCCCAAAGGTGCATTTTCAGGAGGCAACTGGATTTTCTTGTTTTTTCTTTTGAAGACGTTTCGCTTCTCATCCAAGAAACTTCTGTAAATCAGAATATAAATCCTTCCATTCCCCACTATCCTGTCAGAGCTGAAGAAGCTTCTTGGATGAGAAGCAAAACGCCTTCAAAAGATAAAAACAAGAAAGTCCAGTGGCCTCCTAAAAAAAGCACCTTTGGGACATAGCAATCAGAGAACGGGTTTAACTAAGTTGTAGTAAGTTTTGGTTTGTTAAATGCATTTTCTGGAATAACTAAATACAGTTTTTGTGTGTGGTTAGCATCTCAGGCCTTAATGAACATACAGCATTGAAAAGATACATTTTTTTAATAAGTAAGCACCTCATAAAACATCTTTTCTGAAGACATTAATCAAGAGAGACTTTAAAAAAATTATGTGGGAGAAGAAAGGGGAGGCCACCATATGCTTTTTTAGCTGACAAAAGTACTTGTAACAGCAGCAGCAGCTGCTACTGCTGCCTACTCAGGAGACCTGAAATTTTGCAGTTTACAAGGGGGAATCCAAAGATTTATATTCAGTCGTATATATGGCTCTCTCTGGCATTATTTTGTAAAGAAGATTATTGGATTGACACCAGATAATATTTTAGATTAAATGTTGAAAGTTTTTTGTGTACATAGTAATAATCACCTAAAAAGTGGCCGTCCCTTTTATGTATACCCAGTCATGAAATAAAACAATGGATGTTGTTATAACATGTTGTACCCTTGTACTGTATGCATATTATAAAGGAAACATTTGTTTGCTAATGGCTAATATTTACTCTACTGTGTTAGTATCTCTCTCTTTTTTGTGTGTTCCACAACAAACATGGCATGTAAAAGTATTCAGTAATGGAAATTTTCATTTTAATATTGTAATGACAAGAATAAATTATACAATATTTAAGAGAGGTTTTAAAAAACTAAGCTAGTATTTTTGTATAACAGAATATATATATATGCAAATA
>QLTV01000613.1:1539924-1558124 GCA_003457575.1 Thermophis baileyi | reverse complement strand
CTCCTCCTCCTCCTCCTCCTCCTCCTCCTCCTCCTCCTCCTCCTCCTCCTCCTCCTCCTCCTCCTCCTCCTCCTCCTAAAAAAAGATCCCCTCAAGTCACTTTGTCTTTAAGATATGAAGATATCCCCCAGCCATGTCCCAGACTCTGTTCTTCCTCACTTTAGCTGAAAATAATTGGAGGCAACTCAGTACTACACAAACAGCCTCTTTAAGATGAAATGCAATATCAATATCAGTCCAATATAGGTTTACGACCACAACTGAGAGTAGAATTCATATTGTTAAGCAAGATGGTTGTTAAGTGAGTCACACCCAATTTGCAAACGCTTTGCCATGGTTGTTAAGTGAATCATTGTAGTTGTTAAGTGAATCATGCGGTCCTTAAGTGAATCCAGCTTTCCCCATTGATTTTGCTTGCCGGAAGCCAGCTGGGAAGATCATATAAATGATGATCACATGATTCCAGGGCTCTGCATGCCAGATCCAAGCAACTAAATTTTGACCACATGACTGTGGGGATGCTGCATTGGTTGTCAGTGCAAGGACTGATTGTAAGACACATTTTTCAGTGCTGTAACAACTTTGAACGCTCACTACACGAATGATTGTACATTGAGGACTACCTGTATAATAATGACATACAGATAATCCTTGACTTACGACCACAACTGAGTCCAAAATTTCTGTTGTTAAGTGAGACATTTGTCAAGTGAGTCTTGCCCCATTATACGACCTTTCCTGCCACAGTTGGTAAGTTAATAACCCGGTGGTTAAGTGAATCTGGTTTCCCCATTGACTTTGCTTGTGAGAAGGTCACAAAAGGTGACCACATGACCTTGGGACACAGCAACGGTCATAAATATGAACCAGATGCCAAGCATCCAAACTTTGATCACATAATCATGGGGATGTTGCAAAGGTTGTAACTGTGAAAAATGGTCATAAGTCACATTTTCCAGTGCCGTTGTAACTTTGAACGGTCACTAAACAAACTGTTGCAAGTTGAAGACCACCTGTACCAATAATTAGGGATCAGGGACAGCTTAACCACAATGTTATTCAGCCTGATTAGTTCTTTCGCATGATTTCTGAGAAAGCTACCCAGATGTGACTACCATGTATAAAATCTAAATCAGAGTGTGAAAGGAGCGAGCTGCATTTTCTGCTTGGCTATTGTCAGCATGGGCCACTCACCATATATTAAGTACAAATATGAAAGGAATGAAATATAATATGACTTCCTCACGCACTGAATTGTTTTCCCTTTCTGTCACATTTAAAATGACAAAACAGGAGCAGAACTTGGAAGAAAGAAGTGGATCGTATCCAGAGCTTAGAGCAGGGGTCTCCAACCCAAGCTGGCTGGGGAATTCTGGGAGTTGAAGTCCGCCAGGATTAAAGTTGCCAAGGTTGGAGACCCCTGGCTTAGAGGGCTGTGGGAAGCCTCCAGCATCGCAGAGGCAGAGAGCATCAGAGAGGGCACTTATGGAGATACAGCCATTCCTGGCTCCTTGTAAGCACGACACAATCCGTGCAGTTATTTTGAAAGAAAATGCCCTGAAGTAGACAAAGTATTCGGATGAGGAATGACTGTGGTTCGAGGTAACAAGCATGGGGTCAGCTATGCTGGTAAAGCAAATGTCCCTTTCAGTTACAAGGCCCCCACATTAACCCCCCCACCTCTCTTTCTCAGTGCAATATTGGTTGTCAGCATAAAAGGCAAGCTGATCCATAGAAAAAGGAAGACAATTAAGGCCAGGCCCAGATCCCCATTCTCCTCTGGCCAGGTACATCCTATCCTAGGTTCCCCCCTGAGCCCAGTGGGGAGTTGGCGGTAAAGAATCTGTAGCCACAGAGACATGTGATCCAGAATCAGGGACTGAATCTAATTGCAACCAGATCTTGCCTGCCTTTGGGAGGATGAGTGATGGCCGACTGGCATGTGACCTGGCTTGGCAATTTCCCTCCTCCGTCCAGGCTGCCACAAAGAGATACGTAACGTCTACAGTGATGGGAAACTCTTTAAGACAGATGGTACGGAGCAACCTCGTAAAATAAGTCACGAGGAACCTTTGCAGAATTGTCTGCAATAAAAACGATAATGGAAAAAGCAAAAGAAAACTCCAAAAGAACTTAAAAGACAACTCATTCCAGCTTGGGACTCCCATTTTCGTTTTTTCTTTCATTAGAAATAGGATGTGGCTTTTTGGTTTTGAGGATTTTGTTTCAGGACAACAAGCACGAAATCTCTTTGTCCTCTTTGCCTTCATCACATCCAGTAAGAATCGAAGACCAGGGGGTTTCAGTTGAAGGGTGGTGTCTATTGAAGTGACAATCCTGTTCCCATTCATTTGAAAATAAATCTTCCTCAGCCTATTTTTTGGTGCAGATATACAAATTTGTGCTGTAGATTATATTAGGGAAATTGTATGCCAACCTAAAATGGGATAAATTACTATGGTACATCTATCTATCTATCTATCTATCTATCTATCTATCTATCTATCTATCTATCTATCTATCTATCTATCTATCTATCTATCTATCTATCATCTATCTATCTATCTATCTATCTATCTATCTATCTATCTATCTATCTATCTATCTATCTATCTATCTATCTATCTCTATCTATCATCTATTTATATCATTATCTGTCTATTATCTATCATCTATCTCATTCTGCCTGCCTGCCTGCCTATCTATCTCATTATCTATATCTATTATCTACCATCTGTCTGTCTGTCTGTCTGTCTGTCTGTCTGTCTGTCTGTCTCTCATCTATCCTCTCTCTCCCTTTCTCTCTCTCCCTCCCTCCTGTCTGTATTATTCTTTATTTTTTTAAATAAATAACTCAAAGTGGCAAACATATCCAACACACCTTCCTCCTCCTATTTTCCCCAGAACAAAAACCCTGAGAGATGGGTTGGGCTGAGAGAGAGGGACTGGCCCAAAGTTACCCAGCTGGCTTTCATGTCTGAGGCACAACTTGAACTCATAGCCTCCTGGCTTCTAGCCTGATGCCCTAACACTAGACTAAACTGGCTCGATTATTACATATTATTATTACAAAACATTAGATTTGCTTCCTTAGAGAGGGAATGCTGGAAATAATTTCCCATTCATGACTTTTTTCACATAAAGAAAAAAAAGAATTGTAGGCATAATAATTTTCTGTTTATTTTTACTTAAAGTTCAAGGATTCTAAAGTTAAATGAAATCTCAGCCATCAGCTCCCGTGACCACATTCACTTAGCTGTATCAGCACGAAGGCCTACAACTTGTAGTTTAAAATAAAACAGATCTCCCAGGAATTTGACTCCTCTTCATGGGTTCTCCCTATGAATGTGTTCCTCTAAGCAAGAACTGTAGGAGGAATGCCATGAACAGCACCATTGTTTTGTCTATTATATTTTGATCTTGCTGGGAGATTTGATACTGTTACCCACAAAGTTTAAGACACATTTCTCCACATCTGGATGTCCAAATAAATGAATAACAATGTCTAATTGCTCTACAAAGGCATGCTTGAAAGACAGATGATGTTCTTCGAATTAATTCCTCATAAAAATGTATGTAATTCACTTTTTTTAAACTTTAAGTTAAATATGTGTTAGCATGGGTCAATTATCGTTTCTACTTTTGTGTTCCAGAAATATCACACACAATGTATTGATTTGGTCCTCTTAATAGTTTTCAAAATATTAAACTGGAAAAGTGATAGAGTTGGCCAATATCTCAACTCCTGCCAGTTTTCTTTCTTTAAGCTCTGATGCTTCTTTTCCACATTTGCTTTCTGTCTCAGTGAGTACCACCCTCCTTTAAGCTACATGCTATGTTACCCATTTATTATTATTAATAATATTATTCATTCTGTGATTTAACAAGCTTAATCCAATCTGTTTTATTTAGTTTATGATTTTGCAAAACGATAGCAAACTTTTACTTAGTTTATGATTTTGCAAAATAAGAAACTAGTCATTTATACTTTGTTTTTATTAAGGTGTCTTAATCATGCATCAATTGTACATCTGTTCATCACTTGAAGCAACACCCATGAAGGGTTTGTTGGAACAACTATAGTTCATTGATAAAGAAAACACAGCGATGCCAGATTTTGATGGAATAGATTTTCATTTTGCTCCTAACTTTTTGATTGTAATAGTAAAAACTAATGCAAGCTAAATTTAAAAGAGGAATAAGAAAGAATGAAAAGTGCAAGGAAAATAAAAAACAAGAAAGAAAAGAAAAATATGATAAAAAAAAGAAATAACAAGAATTACTTTTAACCTTTATTGCAAGTATAGACAAATCTAATAACTTTTCACCCCTAAAGGCTACAAATATCTCTTCATCCCCATATCCCATCCCTTATAAGCAAATTCGTAAAACACTAACTTTTCAATCCTAAGGTCATTATAAAACCCATAAAGGGTTGGTCAGAAATTTGAAACAAAAGTCTTTTTTAATCTGGATCAAATAAACCAACTTTATATTACATCCTTTTACTTCAAACAGCCTTAATCTTTAGTTCATTCAAATATTGTCATAGGATTTGTTTTTCTCTTCAGTTTTTCTTTATCCCATTGCCACAGACTTCTTCAAAGGATTAAAAAAAAACCATTCTGTAGATCTAATAAGAAAACATTTTCCAGGTCATTCTCTGGTTTGTCATTTGTAATTGCCCTTTTATTTTTAAAACTTCAGCCGGTTTCTTTTGTAATTCAATAATGCAGACATTTTGCAGAGACATTTCAGTTTGCCATGCCTCTCCTGGAAGTCCCTGATGCAGTGAAATTTCTATGTAGCAGACCAAACTCCTGCAGTGAGATAAATAGATGCAAATGACTTAATTTGCACATTGCTGTCATCATACAAATGATGTAAATGCTACAGTTTCTGACTCAACTGATGTTCCTGAATAAAGGGCATCTTTCCCCTCAATTAGTCCATTAAAAGAATGTTTCATTATATTTAGATCCAGAAAGCCACGTTTATTTGTTAGTTCATATCAATTTATATGCTGCTGTATTTCCAGAGACTCCGAGTGATTTATCCCTCATATCTCTTCCACTGGAACAGATGTGATGGTAATTGATAATCTATTGGATTAAGTCTCCAGGTTCCCCAAAACTGCACTGCTGAAAATATCAGGTGGGATTACTCCCTATTTTGGTGAGAAGGAGAAATAAATAAAAAAATACAAATTAAGCAAATCTTTAAAAAATGCCAAACAAGCAAGACATAGGTTAAAGCTTCACCCTTGCCCCAATGAAATCATCCCATTTGAAAGCATCCCATTTGCTGCAGCCCTTGACCACTAATAAATAAATAAAAAAAGCACAATCCTATGCTTCAAAAAGCAGTTTATCCCTAGTTCGAATGTTCCTAGGGAGAAAATCCTGCCTAAGGCATAGACATTCCCTTGTGTTGAAATCTGAGTTGAGATTTGTATGCCTGAAACAAATTTTCTAGTCTGCCTTGTGAACTACATCATGGCTTCTGTTTTAAGAAGTGTTATAAAGCCACATCCCCTCAAATCTACATCCCCATCTCCATCTGTTTTTAATTTTGCACAATGCCTCTCAAGGTTAGTTATTTGAATGGAGGGAAGGAAGAAGAAGAAGGGATAGGGGATGAAAAGAAGAGGGAAGGATGAAAGAATGGCCCCTATCAATTAATTATTTCCCCACACCCTCCCCAAGAGAATTCCATTAACCAGACTTCAGATGTACCAAACAAAATCCAATTTTGACTACATGCAAAAGAAAAAGGCTGGTCAGAATAGCCAGCACTCAAATAACAGATAATAAAGAGAATCACTTCCCTATTCTAGGATTCCTTGCTCCTTAATGAGGAAAGATTCCAGTATCCCTGTTTCCACTCACCATAATCACCTGCCTTGACAATCACATCCTCTGCTTTCAAGGAGCAACAGAGAGCAGGAAATTTCAACTGTGTGCCTCAGTTGAAAATTGTGGGATCAACAGGAGAGTAACCTTGTCTTAGAGCAGGGGGTGGGCAACAATGGCCCCTTTACAACTTTTGGACTTCAACTCCCAGAATTCCTGCTGGCTCACTGCAAAAAAGACTCCTAAGTTATTACAGTATGTATGTTTTAATCAATTGAAATGCTGGAAAATTACAGCTGCCATGTTTTTATGGGAGTTGCAATTTAGAGAGAAAAAACTTGGAAGCTGAGTGCGCCATAAAAAATCCATCACTGTTCTATTTGTTTATTTTTTCAGTAAATTAATATAAACATTCCCCTTATAATACTGTATGTGCAGCCAGGAAGATATATTTATTTATATATTTATTTTCCTATAAAGTCTTGGAGACTTTCAATCATCTATCAATATGTTTATCAACCAGCATTATGTAATATAAATATTCTAACAACAAATAACATTCTGGGAATAACATTCTCCAAATATTTAAGAGAATCTGAAGAAATTTTGTTTTTTACAGATTCCCCCCTCCCCAGAAATACTTAATTATCAATTGTCAATATGTTAGGTTTATTGTAATTTATTGTACTTCCAGAAAATGTACGTTTATGATGGTTACACATATTGTTATATAACCATCATGAAATTTACATTTACTATATCATACAACCACCACCAAATTTGATAGATAATTTTTATAATAACTCATAAGGCCCCAAATACCACCTGCATACAATTATTGCTCAAGCAGAAGATCCTATACCATTCCGGACAAATGGTTTTCCAATCTCTCCTTAAAAACCTCCAGTGCTGGAGCACCCACAACTTCTGGGGGCAAGTCGTTCCACTGATTAATTGTTCTTATGGTCAGGAAATTTCTCCTTAGTTCTAGGTTAGATCTGTGTTTGATTAGTTTCCATCTTCTTGTCCTGCCTTCTGGTGCTTTGAAGAATAGGTCGATTCCCTCTTGTCTGTGACAGCCTGCAAATATTGGAAGACTGCTATCATATCACTCCTATTCCTTGTTTTTATTAGTTTAGGCATTCTATTCCTTTGTTGATGCAGCCTAGGACTGCTTGGCTTTTTTGGCAGCTGCAGCACATTGCTGACTCCTATGTCAGTGATTGTCCACTAGGATTCCTATACAGTACTCTCACCAGTGGTGGATTCCTACCGGTTCGGCCCGGTTCGGGCAAACCGGTCGCAGCGGCAGCAGGAGGCTCCGCCCACCCAGCAGAACGTCATCATGGAGCTTCTGCGCATGCGCAGAAGCGTCGCGCGTGCTTCCGTTCCCAAACCGGTAACAAAGGTAAGTGAAACCCACCACTGACTCTCACAGTTATTTCAGAATACTGTAGAACAGCGGTTCTCAACCTGTGGGTCGCGACCCCTTTGGGGGTCGAACGACCATTTCACAGGGGTCGCCGCGCGCGTTAGCCCGCCATTTTGGTGCCACCGTCACTACAGAGTGAAAAGGTCCCGGTTCGGCCGTGATTGCGGGTCGCCGGACAGCTGGTAGCCTGGACGCCGCCATTTGGGTTCTTCTACCCTCTGCGCATGCGCAATGCTTTGCGCATGCGCAGAGGGTAAAAGCACCCAAATGGTGGTGTCCGGGCGAAGTCTCCCGCTTCCGATGCTATCAGCTGTCCGGCGACTGGCAGGCAAGCCCGAACCCGGAGCATTTCGCCCCTGGTGCCACGCCCCGCATGGGGGGCGGGGAGGGGGTGGCGGCGCCGCGGGGGGGTCGCGGGGGGGTCGTGGCATTAGAAAGGTTGAGAACCACTGCTGTAGAAGTAAGGGAGATCTTGAGAATTCTGACACCTGGATAAAGAAAGAGGAATTAACAAAGATAAGTTCCCTCTGCCCTTTCAACCCTGAGCTACAAATGTTCTCCTTTATTAGCTGTTTTCACTTAAAGATACTTTCATTTATACCAGGGGTGTCAATCTCGCGGCCCGCAGGCCAGGTGCATCACGCGCTGGCCACGCCTACCCCTAGTTTAGCGAAGGGGGAAAAAGTTGCGATACGTCATGTGATGACGCATTGTCGCTGGTTTGACACCCCTGATTTATACCATACAACTTAAACTTTGGGACAGTTTTCATTGCTTGTCATGTTTAAGAAATTTCCTACAATAAACTCACACGAAAGTGTTTATCTTCATGTTCCCTGAGTATTTTATGATTGCTGGACTCATATACTTGGACTGCTCACAAGGTATATTCCAAACTCATGTCCAGGTTGTTCTTGTCACTGAAGTGATATGCCATCTTCTAAAAGGAGCACTAAGCATTAAGCAGAGAATGCTTTAAAGGTTTCTCAACCTTGGAAACTTTAAGCTGTGTGGATTTAAGACATTGCTGGCTGGGGAATTCTGGGAGATGAAGTCCACACAGCACAAAGTTGCCAAGGTTGAGAAACATTGCTTTAAAGTGAAAAGTTTGAGAGTGCTGTGGAATAGGAAAATTGGAAATCAAATCTCAAATTTCACTTTGCCCTATAATAAAATCCATTCCTTGTATAAACAATTTTGTGTCAAAACAGAAAGACCCAAATAATATAGTCATGTATTATAAATGTGCAATAAAATTTGCAGCTGAATGCTGTGGAGATCTTATTATTCACAGAAAACCTAATAATACGGAAAGAACAATTGCATTATTTCAACATTTTCAAATTGTGGCACAGTTCAGCTAAAACTAACAGCAAACTGTTTTGGTCTGAAGTAAAAATGCTCACTTTTGGGGAGCATTTTTAGCACTGTTAAAAAGCTCATCACTCTAAAAGAGTTTTTTTTGGCAAATACTTAAAAAATACGTGAGCGAGAATAATTCCATTCACTTTGGATTTTTGCACTCAGTGACATCTGCAGGACAAAATGCTTTATTTACTAGAACTATTATGGAAGTTGTACTATCATATCACTCTCTACAATTAGATAAAAGTGGTGGAGATGCCATGATGTTTATAAATTGCTGATTCCCCGTAGCTGTTGCACTGGCATTCTAAGGTTAACAAAATAATGGGGTATGACTTTTAGCTGATGGGTTATATTATCTGGTTAAATTAACTAAAAAGACATCCTTAATGACTCAGGCAGCCCATAAGTTTTAGATAAAGAGCTATAAAAAATAAAGATGGCAGATAAACTGCTTTACACAAGAAGGACCAGATCTTCCAAGATGCCGCTTACACAAAGACCATATTTTAAAAGAGAGAAGAAGAAAATAATCTTCTTTTCCCAAAAAATCATGGAAGGGTGGAAGTCCAGCAGAATGTTGCACTATGTCATAAAATATACAAAATAAATAGTCTTCATGTGAAATCATAGAAGAGAGATGTTTTTCCTAGTCCCAGTCTCCCTATGTTGAGGGGCAGAGTGTGTAGGGAAATGGTGCAGCTGAACCTAGTTACAGGACTTCACAAGACCGGATATCCTGCACCGTCAGTGCCCTTGACAAAGCACTTTAGCCACACTCGTTCAAATGTGGTTACTATTTTTCTGCAGATTTTTCCTGTCAACACAAAGAGATCAAGGGCAGCAGGTGGAGCACCTTTTCCAAGCCTCCTGCCTTAAGCTGGTTTTTAAAACACCACTACAATCTATCTCATTTTTAATGCCATATTTTCCTTTTGTCTGGTGACACCCTAGGCTTCTGGATGAATAGCCCAACCCTCACTCCACTTTTGCTACTAAAGCGTGACTTGTTTTGGTTCCATCGAGCTAATGTTCCACATAATTCAACCATTAAAGCGTATTATCTATTTATTTGTATCCTGCCTTTATTATTTTTACAGATAATTCCAGGCGGTGAACATATCCATCCTATCTCCCTCCCCCTATTTTCCCTACAACAACCACAACCCCGTGAGGTGATTTGGGCTGAAAGAGAGTGACTGGCCCTAAGTCACCCAGCTGGCATTAAATTAAATTTAAAAACTATGATAACAAAAATACAGAAAGATTGAAGTCTACACTAATATCAGCTATTTAACAAACTCCACACTTCCATGTCATCCCCAACGACAATATTCAAGTATAACTTCCATTCTTATCCAGTTCCTTTGCTTTTTACATTACAAGTAGTATTTTTTTTTTTAAGAATAACTTTATTGTCACTTTGAATGTACACTAATCGGCATACATTAAAATGAAATGTTGTTGCATACAGCTCTCAAAGGATCTCCACCTCTAATATACACTACATAAACATGACAAAATAAATACATAAATAAATACAAAATTATGCACATATATTATATGACACTGAAAAACAACACAGTTTAGTTTGGATGTATACATGTACATGGCGAGAGAAACAAATCTTGTGAGTTTACCAGATGGGTGGCATAGGGAACAAAGCTGTTACTGTTGAGTTGTGGGAATAATGACAGGAGACAGACTTCAAAAGGAACTTCTTTACTAGGCAACTTCTCTGTACAACTAGCAACTTGCAGTCTGACAGCTAGCCCTTTTATAGGGAGCTGTCAGATGCTTCAACCAATAGCGTTTGAGCATTTTCCCGCTCAAACGCTGGACCTGGGTGAAACCATGTATGCAACAGTACATAACACCCCTCCCCTCCTCGATGGAGCAATCCATGCGGCATATGTAATCACGCAGGTAGGCGGGGCGTTTAGGAACCCTCCCTGACCTGCACAGCTCAGTCGTTGGTGAGGCAGCAGCCTGAGCGGACAGGTCTGCTGCTGCTCCGAGGTCTGAGCTTGGAAGCTCCTGGAAGCTTTTGGGCGTGGCCTCTTTGGATTTTGGAACCGGTTCGTCATGCAATCGCTGCTGGACTCCTGGCGCCTCAGGTAGGTCCTCCAGCTCCATTGGGCTTGAGTTAGCTAGGGAAGGAGTATAATTATTTTCAGACTGTTGATTTGGTAGTTCGCCCGCTACACGCCTTCTAATTTGGTCGATGTGCCTTTTCCATTGTCGGCCACCATTAAGCCTGAATGAATAGGACATTGGGCCTAGGATTTTTTCAATTTCCCCAGGTAGCCATAGGAACCCCTCGGCATAATTTCGAGCGAATACCAGGTCTCCCCTGGTGAAGGACCTGGTGGTTTGGTCTGGTTTGCTGTTTTCCCTTGGGGTGTAGTTTGGGTGCAGGCGGTCTAAGACCGAACGGAGCCTGCGACCCATGAGTAATTCGGCTGGGCTGCAACCTGTGGCCCCGCAAGGGGTGATGTGTTGGATCAGTAGGAATTTGTCCACCCTGGCCTGCCAATCTCCTGGGGCAAACCTTCCTAGGGCCTCCTTGGCTGATCTGACAAATCGTTCAGCAAGGCCATTCGTTGAAGGGTGGAATGGTGCGGACAGGGCATGGCGGACCCCTAAGTCCCCTAGGAACCCCTCAAAGTGGGTGGCCGTAAATTGTGGCCCATTATCGGACACCAGGACATCTGGAAGTCTGTGGGTGGCAAATAGGTGCCTGAGGACCTTGATTACAGCCTCGGCAGCGGTAGAACCCATTAAAAATATCTCGACCCATTTTGAGTATGCATCGACTAAAATCAGGAAGGTTTGGCCATGAAAGGGGCCAGCAAAGTCGATATGCAAACGTGACCAAGGGGCTTTTGGTTTGTCCCAATCGTGTACTGGGGCCCTTGGGGGAGCTGGCCTGGACTCTTGGCAAGGCCGACATCATTCTACCCAATTTTGGATTTCCAAATCCATATTCAGCCACCAGACATAGCTCCTAGCGAGGGCTTTCATCCGGACAATCCCCGGATGGCCCTCATGTAAAGTCCTCAGTATTCCAGCACGCAGGCTGGGTGGAATGACCACACGGTCGCCCCATAGGAGAAAGCCTCCTTGTTCTGACAGTTCGTGCTGCCTCTGTGCGAATGGCTTGAACTCAGTTTTGACAGGGTCCTTCAGCCATCCCCTCCACACCCAGTTTAAAACAGTCTTGAGTGAGGGGTCCTTGGCCGTGTGCCTAGCCACCTCAGCTGAGGTGACGAGGCCAGAGTCCGCGAGGTCGATGAGCAGGACCGGAGTGTCCGTAGAAATGTCAGTTAGCAAGTCGGGCAATGGGCACCTGCTCAGAGCGTCCGTGTTGCCCATGTCCTTTCCGGGCCGGTGCACAAGCCGATAGGAATAGGCCGACAGGAAAATGGCCCACCTGGCGAATCGAGGGGACAAGGCTACCGGAGTGGGGCGGTCCCCTGTGAGCATTCCCAGCAAAGGTTTATGGTCCGTTACCAATTCAAAATCCCTCCCAAAAAGATATTCATGGAATTTCTTGACCCCAGCCATGGCAGCCAATGCCTCCCTGTCCAGCTGGCTATAGTTTCTCTCAGCACTGGACAGGGTCCTTGAGTAATAAGCGACTGGGGCCTCGGTGCCATTTGGAAGTCTGTGGCTCAATACTGCCTCGACGCCAAAAGGGGAGGCGTCACAGACAAGTACCAGGGGCAGCGTGGTATTATATTGAATTAGAAAACTGTCAGTTGTCAGGAGTTGCTTGACAGCCTTAAAAGCCTCGGCTTCCCTGGGCCCCCAAACTCAAGGGGTATTCTTTGCCAGGAATCTGTGCAAAGGATCGGCAATAGTAGCCTTGTTTCTTAAAAAAAGGCTATAAAAATTGAGGAGTCCAAGGAAGGCTTGGAGCTCTGCCTGATTTTTTTGGCATGGGTGCTTCGTGGATGGCCCTAAGCTTGCTTTCCGTGGGATGGATGCCATTTCCATCTATTCGGTACCCCAAGAACTTGACTTCAGGCACCCCCAACAAGCATTTACTGTGCTTGGCTCTAAGCCCCGCAGCGCGCAGTTTTGACAGGACCATTCTGACTCGGGATCGGAGCTGGTCATGGTCACAGGCTGAGATCAGGATGTCATCAAAATACGGCACGACCCTGGGAATGTTCTGCAATAGGCATGCCATTACACTCTGGAACAACCCCGGGGCCACGCTGACTCCAAACTGCAGCCTGTGACACTTGAACGCCCCCTATAAGTCACAATGGTCTGTGCCTCAGCAGTAGCGCCATCTACCAACAGCTGCTGGTACGCCTGCGCCAAGTCGAGTTTTGCAAAAAGGTGGCCAGGGCCAAGGGAGTGCAGTAGATGATGCACAATTGGCATGGGATAGGCACTCTGCTGCAATGCCTTGTTCAGCGTACATTTGTAGTCAGCGCAAATCCTGACGGTGCCGTCCCCTTTAACGGGTGTCACTATCGGGGTCTCCCATTTAGCATGGTCGACAGGCTCAAGAACCCCCTGCTGGATCAGTTTGTCCAGTTCCCTGTCAATCGTAGGCCACAGGGCCAGCGGAACCCGCCTGGGCTTTAACTGGATCGGGGCAACCTTGGGGTCAAGGCTAAAAGAGATAGGGGTGCCCACATACTTGCCCAGGTCTTGGCTAAAAAGTCCTGGAACTTTTCGAACAGGTCGTTGAAGTCAGGGTTGGCGATGGAGTTGATGCCGGTCACCCCCAGGCCGAGGGTGTCGAACCAATCCAAGCCCAGGAGGCTTGGAAGGCTACCGCCAACCACCGTGAGCTGGAGAGGCCCCTCAAAACGCTTGAACTTCACCAGGAATCAGCTTTGGCCGATGACAGGAATGTGATTTCCCTGGTAGTCGGAAAGCTTAATGTGGTGCTGCTTGAGGCGGCTCTTCTGGAGGCTCAGGAGGGCGAGCTTCAGGGTCTGCCAGGAGACAATGGAGACTGCGGAGCCGGTGTCCACCTCCACGAGGCACAGGGCGCCGTCGATGGACACGGTGACAGTCAGCTTGTTCTTGCTAGGCAGGCTAGCCCAAGCAACGCGAGTCTGGTTGGTGTCCGGCTGTTCTAACACTTGTTTTTTTCGGCGTGGCTTCCAAGCTTCCCGCCGAAAAGGTTTTGACAGGTCGTTGCATGCAGCGTCAGGCGCATGAGCATGGGAGACAGGCAAAATGGCACGGCAAACTCTAGCTAAATGTCCTCGCTGCTCGCAGCGTTTGCAAATGGCGTTGTGGAAATGGCACGACGCCCTCAAATGCTGACCCCTGCAACTGGCGCAGTCAGCTCACCTGTCATCCCTGTCAGATCATAGCCTTCGGCCCATGTGGCAGACATCTTCGTTGCTGCTCGCCGAGTCCTTGTAGGTGTCCTTGTGCACCGAGGCCGGTGGTTTGACATTGGTTTTAGAAGCCGCGAATTTGTGAAGCGATTCAGTGGCTTTAGTGGACGATTCAGCCACCATGGCTTCGTCCAGCGCGATGGCCAGAGTCAGATTGGTTTTTACAAGCAGCTGGCGCTGTAGGCGGATGTCCTGGATGCCGTATATTAGCTGATTGAGCAAAATGTCATTTAGGTCATTGAATTCACAATGACCCGTGGCTTTATGGAGGGCAGCGAAATACTGATTAATCGTCTCGCCCTCCTGCTGCATCCGCTGCCAAAATTCGTAGCGCCGGACAACTTTGGAAGGAGTGGGAGTGTAGTGGGTCTTCAAGGTCGCTTGCAGGACCTGCCACGGTACGGATTGTACCGGGGTTGGATCTGACAGGGCCTCTGCTGTGTCGAACACATTGTGACCACAGTGACTCAAGAAAAGTGCTCTTTTTCTGTTATCTGCCAGACCCAACAGATCGTTAGCTTCTAGGAAGCATTCAAACTTTCTCATATATGACTCCCATTTTTCTTTCACCAGGTTGAAAGGCGCTGGTGGATGGAAAGCAGACATGCTCGGCGAGATGTCAGCAGCGTGTTCCACAATTCACCTGGCTGGTTGCAATGCCTAAGTCCGATCGTCTTCGTTCTCCAGCTCCCAAGCCCTCATCTCCACTGTTGAGTTGTGGGAATAATGACAGGAGACAGACTTCAAAAGGAACTTCTTTACTAGGCAACTTCTCTGTACAACCAGCAACTTGCAGTCTGAAAGCTAGCCCTTTTATAGGGAGCTGTCAGATGCTTTAACCAATAGCGTTTGAGCATTTTCCCGCTCAAACGCTGGACCTGGGTGAAACCATGTAACTGTCAGTACATAACAGTTACAGAATCTGTTAGTCCTGCTAGAAATACTTTGAAACCTCCTCCAAGAGGGGAGCAACAGAAACAGACTGTGAAGTGGGTTTGTGGGGTCTCTAACAATGTTTTGAGCTCTAAGCACATATAAGCATTATCCTGAATGACAGGAAGCGAGCTTCCTATAATCTTCTCGGCTGTCCTTACCACTCTTTGTATGGACCTTCTCTCTGAGGCACTGCAACCAGCAAACCAAACAGTGGTGCAGTTTGTTAAAATGCTCTCAATCGTGCCTCTGTAAAAAGTGGCCAGGACAGAAGGAGAAAGATGTGCTCTCCTCATCCGACGCAGGAAATGCAGACGCTGGTTTGCATGCTTCACTAAGGATGACGTGTGGAGAGACCAGTTCAGATTGTTAGTTACCTGCACCCCCAGATACTTAATACTTAATTGACTTATAACCATTTGTTTAGTGACCATTCGAAATTACAACGGCATGGAAAAAAATGACTATGACCATTTTTCACATTTACAATCATTGCAGCATTCCCCATGGTCATTTGATAAAGATTCAGACACTTGGCAACTGGCATGTATGTATGATGGCAGTGTCCCAGGATTATATGTTCATCTTTCGTGACTGTCTGAGAAGCAAAGTCAATGGGGAAGCCAGGTTTACTTAACAACCTTGTTACTAACTAAACAACTGCAGTGATTCACTTAACAACTGTGGCAAGAAAGGTTGTAAAATGGGGCAAAACTCATTTAACTGTCTCACTTAGCAATGGAAATTCTGGGCTCAATTATGGTCGTAAGTCAAGGACTACCTATACAGAAGAGAAATACTGAAGATGGGTTAAGGGTATATTATGATTTGAAATGTATATCTAAGAATACAAATATTTGAATACTTGAATGGAACCAGTGTGTTCATAGCTGAATTATTGCAAGTCGAGTCTACGGGATTGATAAAAAGGGAACCACTTAGAGTCATTTTATCTCTACTGACTTTTTGCTGATTTCTATGGTTCCATAAATGAATATTATATAAGGAAGATATGAACTTGTACCTTCCTTATAACTATCTACTTTGACTAGGTGAACTAAATGTGTAGATGAGATTTACCTGTTGAATATATACTTGCTGGGAGAACTTCTTTTGTGCTTCCACAGAATGTGTGAAATGACTTTAATTGCTCAGGGCATGGTAGAATCTGCGCCTTATTATTCAGAAAATTATGACTTAATTGTCATGTACTGTCTACCCAGGTAGATAATCTTTTAACTGAACATCTAAGAGACATATGCAATCTCCAACAAAAAGGAGAGCTAATAATATATTCTTTCTCCCTATCCTCATAAATATTCCTCAGCGAAAATGTTTCTTTTGCTCTTGTTAGATATGTTAATGGCTTGAAATAAACATGCATCATTTCAAGAACTCTAAAAAGAAATAATCACGTGGGATCCCAAGCTACATGCAGTCCATACATCACTTTAACTGTGTCGATATAACCTCTGCTTTAATCATCCATCCTGAAAACATGTGGAATACTCATCTTCCCTAAAACCTTGTCTACAGTATTTCCAAAGTACTTTACAAGACTGGAGTAACTGACTTTAATGCCTTGCAGCAGCTGAGCTGGTAGCACACATGATATCTTAAATGTAACAATCAAAGAAGCATGCAAGATTCTGGTATTTCCGTTGGGTTTCTTGCAGATGTACAGAAGCCAGGACCTAAAAAAAAAAGAAAGAAAGAAAAAGAAATGTCAGTTGTGAATCGGGTGGGGGAACGCATTTTAAAAGCAACCATTTTATTCGTTGCTTTGTGCCAACAATCTTCTAATAGAAAGGAGACCTTGACTGATAGGAACTGGATCGGTGTTAAATATCCACTACTTAACTGACAGTATTTTTTCTACTGTATTTTGTGTGCAGTTATGAATAACGTTTCTTGGGTTTTATGCAATGGTCTTATTAAGGTACAGTAAGGCATATGAAATCCTTCAGGTGCTAACCTTTGATGTTCCCACTCTTCAGAGAATTCCTGTTTTCATGGAGGCTGGTTATTCATTGACAGTAATTGTTGATTTAAAATAATCTTCTTAATGAAGACTAAACCACTAGGACAAAAATAGCATGCAGTTCCAAAACGAACCTGGAACTTTTTCTCTTTCCTTTGCTCTCAGTTTTGGTTAGCCTTCCTTTCTTTCTGCCCAGTTCCTCTCTTCTGATACTTTTCAGCAGAAAGGAATTTAGCAGCTATTCCAAAACACAAAAAGTGTAACTGCCTGCAAATTTTATGGCATGAAATGGTGTTTATGGCTTTATCTAAGTTAGTCTGTACTCCTGCCCAGAGTATTTTGAAGATTATGAAGAGATTGAACAGTGTAAGAATATAAAAGCCACTTTCTATTTCCTCCAATGATTAACAAAAAGGTAATAGGAGAATGGGAAAAGAAGGTCAGGGAAAGTAGGAGAAGCAGATAATCATCTCCTTGAAAAAATAGATTAGAATATATAAATAGACTTCTAAATTATATATATATTGTATAAGTAGTCCTTGGGTTACAATGGCAATTGGACTGGAGTTTCCATTGCTAAGGGAAGCAATCATTAAACGAAACACGTGACTGTGCCGCTTAGCGATGGCAGTTCCAGCAGCCCCAGTTGCAGTTGTTAGGCAAGGACTGTGTGATCGTTAGATGAGAACCTCACATGATTGTGGTGTGAGAAGAGGTGCTAAAACCGTGTCCCAGGCAAACACACCAGTAGGTGGGTGCTGCAGATGATCACTGTGGAGTACAGGTGGGCAGGTGGACTATGGTGTGTGAGAGCCCCATCCCACGAAGGGGCTCCTCAGGTTAAAATGTGGTAAAACTATTCAACACCACCGACAATACTACAACCCTTCAAAAAGACCTTGACTATGTATCTGAATGGTCAAGCAAGTGGCAACTTCAAATCTCAATCAACAAATGCTCAGTTTTACACATTGGCAAAAATAATCAAAACACAAAATACAAACTATATGATCATGACCTTGTTGATGATCCTTACTCAGTAAAGGACCTTGGAGTATTCATCTCTAATGATCTAAGTGCCATAGCCCACTGCAACAGCATAGCTAAGAAGGAAATAAATGTGGTTAACCTAATCTTGCGTAGCTTCTTCTCTGGTAATATTGTACTTCTAACTAGAGCATATAAAACATTTGCTAGACCAATTCTCGAATACAGCTCATCTGTCTGGAATCCACACTAATATCAGACATTAATACCATTAAGAA
>QLTV01000613.1:1505197-1522340 GCA_003457575.1 Thermophis baileyi | reverse complement strand
GAGAGGTCAGCGTTTATGATATCATAGTTGGCTTTTTTAAAGTTATAATTGGTTATCCCATCATTATGTTGATTTTTATAAGGACGTATATTGAGACAAAAGTCAATCATGCTGTGGTCATTGTTAGAAAAGGGTTCTTTTATTTGTAGTCCATAAATTGAGTGTAAACTGTTGCAGAAGATGAGATCAAGGCAATTGTTGAGTCTAGTGTTGTTTGTTACTAGTTGATCTAGCCCTAGATTGGTAATAGCATTGTATAGGGTTGAATGTATGGGTTCAGCTGTACATTCATTTAGTGTCCAGTTAATATGAGGTAGGTTGAGATCACCAAGAAAGATAAAAGAGTGTGGGTAGGAGGCTGCCCACGTTAGTAGTGAGGTTAACTTGTTCGCATGTGTGATGTTACCCAATGTTACTTGATGGTACCCAAGGAATAAGACTTATCATCAGAGAAAAATGGAGATAGAATTGCAAGGAAAAAGAAGCTCTGGACCAAAATGGTTAGAGGACAGGGGCCAGCCAACTTTCCAACCTTTTACTTCTCCTCTAAAAATGATCTCCACCCTGAGAATGATCTCGGACAAGGAACATTAAATTAGATTGAAATGTTGGGCTGTTAAAAAAACAACAACCCTGTTGGATGGTTTCAAAATCCTATCAAGTCCTAATCGGACAACCCATTGAGACCCCAAGCTCTACTCTTTGTCCAGGAACTGATATTTAATAATATTAATTATTATTTAATTATTAATTATTAAATATTATGTAATAATAATATACTGTTTTGAAACACTGTCTACTACCAAGCAGCTAGAAACAGACTGCACTAATTTACACTATAGGTTACAGGTTAAACTACACTACAGGTTACAGGTTACACTACACTCCATCCATCCGGTGTTCAGTAAGGTAAGGATAGCATGCAGTCTCTTGATCAACTACGGCAATAAGTATCATCTATTTTCTCCTGTGACCTGCATATCTTTCTTCTCTTTCCATATGATGCAGGTCCATGTATGTGTGTGCACTTTCTTCTTAGGTAGTCTACTCAGGGTATATGTATATACATTTAAATAGATAAATATTGCCTGTTTGTATGTATGTCTGCATTGTCATATTTTTATTACATGCTGCATCAACCTAAGTTTGTATGTGCCTGCATTTTCCCAGGGATTGTGCTTGTGTTTTGCTTGTGGGTCAGTGTGTACACACCTCATGGTGTTAATGTATGTTTTTGTACATCTATTCTGGGAAACACCAGGCAGGCTGAATATGGAAAGTGTACACAGATTGGCTTCTGGAATTCTTTTCAACCTCTTAATAGTAATCCTTGAGCTTCTCTGAATTTTGTCTCTCAACCTTTGTCTGAAATGGTATAGGGCAGTGATGGCTAACCTTTTCCGGACTGAGTGCCCAAAGCGCGCGTGCGCCTGAACCCCCAAAATGCAATGCACATGGGGGCCCCGTGCATATGCTCCCCCGTGCATGCATGTGTGGGGGCCCCACACGCCCCCATCCCCCACGCGTGCGTGGCAGAGACCCGAAGACCAGCTGGCCGGCGGGAGGCGCACACGCATGTGCGGCAGAGCTGAACTGGGGCGAAGGCTTGCGTGCCCACAGAGAGGGCACTGTGTGCCACCTCTGGCACGCGTGCCATAGGTTCGCCATCACGGGTATAGGGTTTCCTGCCTAAGCAGGAGGTTGGACTAGAAGACCTCCAAGGTCCCTTCCAACTCTGTTATTCTATTCTATTCTTTCAAGACGTTTCACTTCTCCTCCAAGAAGCTTCTACATTCTATTCTATTCTAATTTTCTATTCCTATTCTATTCTCTATTCTATTCTATTCTATTCTATTCTATTCTAATTTTCTATTCTATTCTATTCTATTCTAATTTTTTATTCTAGTCTAGTCTAGTCTAGTCTATCCTATCCTATCCTATCCTATCCTATCCTATCCTATCCTATCCTATCCTATCCTATCCTATCCTATCCTATCCTATCCTATCCTATCCTATGCTATTCTCCTCAATCATGTGACTAAGGAATGGACCAATCAGGACTGCATTTTGAGGTGTTGCCCAATTACTTTTTCCAGTTGCCTTTCTCATAACGAGGCATTGGAGATTTTTCTTCTGTATAGCCACAGTGAAATTAGTAATCAATGTACTTGGATTTTAGATCTGGAAGAAGTATCTCTTTTCTGAAATTGTGCAATATCATTCACAGGCTAAGGAATGGACAGGTTCAGTAGGAAACTTATATTATGCCAGCCAGGACTGTAGCCATCCCTGATTTTATTCATGTTTAGCTTGCTTGTTTTTATTTCTTGTACTTTTTCTGTGTATGGCTTAAATTGTAAACCTGGACTCCTCTTTTCAAACAGAAATGCAGCATATGAATCAATTTTTTTAAAATAACAATCCCTATGATTAATTTTATGTTGTGGTTGGACAAACAATAGTAATGTAAGATGATTTATCTTAAATATTGCAGTATTGGCAGACTATCTTAACCAGACAATGCTCAGGAGGAATTCTGGCAGAATTGTTCGTGAAGAGCAGATTTCACAGTGAATACAAGGCAATTAAATAAAATGTATTTTCTGCAATTAGGAATGGATTCCCAGGTTTTTCCCAAGAAAGAGGCTTGGTTCTCATAAGCAGAGTAAACAATGTGGCTCCAGGGCAACAGAAAACCCTTGAAAGCCTTCCAAAAACCAGGGTGCAGCCTCCAAGTCTTCCCAAAGTTGTTAGCAACTTGTAGTTTTTAATGTGACAGAAATGGAAAATGATTAAATAGATGACTGGAAAGTAATCATGCACTTACTTACCCATCACGCTATTCCCTAATGGGTTAAACTGTGCTCTGCAAAGTACAGAAAATAAATATGAAATAGTAAGACAAGGACATTAAGGAATGAGTAAGCCAAAGAAAAGGATATAACAGTTGATTCTAGTTTATACCGATACCGTTCGCTAGGCCTTTCCATATCTTTCTCTCCTTGCAAAGCAAATCTGGCTCTACCATTCCGTTTCTTAAATTGCATTTTCTTCTTCAAGCTTATCATATCTCTCATTTGGTGGATCTCATTAACTTTTTCCAACCATGTTAATCCTGCAAGGCAGTCCAGACAAGAAGCACAACCTGGTTTACTAGCTCTATCTTTATTGTAAGGTTACATTTACACAATTTTGCACATGTGAAAGTATTTCTGTCCTCCTTTTCCTTTTGTCCTCTGAAAAACTAGGGAGGGTCCCTTTTGTGGGTTGAAACTTCTTTTACACACTGGTTGTCCTGTCTGCGGCTGTCCCTCTTGTCTCATAAGGTCATTCCCCATACCATTACAAACCATGACTTGTCCCTCTTCTTTTTGACCCGTGCATTCTTTTTTCATATATGAGGCCAGGCTACCTACCAAACCATCTTTGTTCCATTACATTGATCCACCCCACTTGGTCAGGCAGGGAAGGTATGTTGCAGACCCTGCTAAAGAACTCCGACTGGCAGGATTCAAGAAAAGAGCCTTCTCTACCGTCCCCACTTTGTGGAATATTCTGCCCCCCCCTCCACTCTCTTGGCCTTCCAAAAAGGAATCAAATCATGGCTCTCAAGCCTTGCATGGGGAGCCCAGAGGAGCACACAGCTGTAGGGCTGGCTGGTGCCCTGGGAGTCCTCACCTTGCCTTTTAATTAATTTTAACCGTGTTTAATCTTTCTTGACTCTTTCTAAATTTATTTAATTTTTATATACTGTTTTTATATTTCAATATTTTATTATATCCTGCCCAGAGTCCCTCTCTGAGGGAGATGCATGGTTCAAAAATGTGATGAATAAATAAATAATCTGTTTTGCAATTCAGTACTCATTTATTCTGTGTGTGTGTGTGTGTGTGTGTGTGTGTGTGTGTGTGTGTGTGTGACTATATGGCTTAGTGAAGCAAGGCCAGCACTATTAGTTCTACATTTCTTCTTCTTTTTTTAACCTCTATGTACGTGTGCAAAAAGCACCTGGAGCATGTTTCTCTGCTATATCTCCTTTGTGAGGTCCAAGGTGGCTGCTTCTCCCTGACCCATTAGTCCAACTAGTTTTCCATCTTTCAGTGCAAGAGACCTGGTTTGGATGATACATTATATGGTCACCCTAACTCAATATGACTCAACCAACATTCTTCTTTGGTAAGGGTAATTGAGTTTTTATACCTAATCCATGCTTATATACTACCATTCATTCTTGAACCTCATTTTACTAGATACATTGCTTAAGTTCCCCTTTTCTATGGCAAGCGCGAGCGCGAACCAGTAGTAAAGGGTTTTAGAACCCACTACTACCACATACACATACAAATATTACATACATAATACAAGAAGAAAGCTGGATAGAAAGGCCTGGAAGTCTTCATTTGGTTGTAGATGAGAGATTTTCCAATTTCTATGAGTTTTCTATGGCTAGAGACATAAAAGAATTCTGGGGTTGAATAATGCAGAATTCAGTAACTTGCCAGGTTCATAACTAACGACTTTACCCAATATTTTAAGGCTTTATAAACCTTATAAGCATAGAAAGAAGCAACAAGCATGCTATCCATTAATGAAATAGGAAATGGAAATAAAATAGACAAAGGAAAAATATTCTATGTATTTTGTTAGCCATTTAAGAGGCACCTTTATGATGGTTTTCAATTTTTATGTACACTTTGATGTGTATACGGAGCATTCTTTTAACTGACTGATCTTCTCAAGAAGATAAATCAGATACATTTTACACACATCTGATTTTATTAAAAGGACTTCAGCAGAACCTATCTTTGTTCACAAAGGATGTAAGTTTAACTTTTCCCCTCTTCTTAAAAAACAGAAAGAAAATCACCTGATACCAATTAGAATTCCTTTACTGCTAAGCTGATTTATAGTACTGTAATACAGCACTGAAAATATGAAAGCAGAGAAGCAATATTTCAAATTCAGCATAAAATCAACAATAAAAATGTATATTTATAACCTGAAAAGTATGATTTCATCTTGGAGAATTACCAAGCTAATAACTGTAATAAGCAAGATTTTTTGGTTGTCCCATATTGCATCTATTAAACACTTCAAGTGGAGTGGGAATAAATCAAATCACAAAATTATTTCTGGATATTCAGACATATTTTTAAATATTGTAAAAATGTGAATGACTATCACAACTGGTTATCATTTGTTCATATATTTCAAGCAGGTTTGAATCATGAGCTTCATTGTTACATCTTCCAAACTGCTGGATGGATGCCTATAAGTCTGAAAAGAAATTTCATTAAATAAAGATTTACTAGCCTTAAAAAATAAATTAAAAAAAAAACCCAACCAAAATACGTGGGATAATGTGGATTCTAAACACTACCGAGGAAACATGTTAGATGCAGAAACGATGTTTAGGAGAAACAAAATGGTTACTAAAAATGGCTTAAACCCAACATCCTTGAAGCAAAATGATTTCAAGCTGACCTCTTCCACATCCATTATTGGATTCATAGTTTTATTCTACTGCCAGGATCATCTCTAAACATGTGTCAAGGAAACTGTTCCCTGTGGCATCAAAACCCTCTCTTATTCTTCCCTAATCAAACTTCACCTAATAGTCTAGAGGGCCCATAACCTTCTGGAGAAGATTTGCAGAGATCTCAAGGGAGCAGAAGGAAAAAGAGAAAGTGGCAAATAATCTATTTCCCCCTCTTCCAGAAAATTACAATTGGATGAAAAAATTCCACTGACAGAATTTCTATTAGCAGATTTATTTAGCCTCAGGTCCGATGATTAAACCCTAATGTAGTGAAATGAAAATGCTTTAAACCAGGCATGTCCAAACTGCAATCCATGGGCCACATGTGGCCCTGGACAGCTAATAATGTGGCCCCACAAGATCGCAAACTTTTAATATTATTATGTGATTTATACTCATTAACTGTATTATATATTTTATATGTGGTCCAAGACAATTCCTCTTCACTCAATGTGGCCCTTGCAAGTCAAAAGGCTGGACATCCATGCATTAAACAAAGGAAGGGCAGGTTCCCAGGAAATTTATAAAATAATCTTTGGATGCCCCTAAACTCACGAAGGAAGCGAACTGAGAGAAACATTGGCCTCTTTCCATAATATTGGTAATCAAAGTCAACTATTCAAATGGCTTGGGTTCAGGAATGACAAAAAATGCTATGTTCATAATGTATACTAAATGTAGGAAATTTAATGTACAGAGATGTGAGGGCTACCATTAAAGGCAGCCGTTAAAAGGGATGGCGAATTCCTGGAGAATAAGTCTGCGATATTCACCACAATGGTTCGATTGAACTGGATGGTAGAGATGGGGAGTCTGTTGTCTTCAGAGATTGTTGACTTCTATTGTCCAGCATACTTTTTCATTATTAAGTTGCTTGAGGAGTTGCCTAGGTTTATCAAAAGTTGGAGGATCATAGGTTCCTGCCTTTATCATGCAGAAGCTCAGTGATGAAAACTTCAAGTACCATGATGGCAAAAAAGGGAAAGGAAAAACAAAAGGAAAAAGTCTGGAAACTTTCCAGTAGCTTATAAAATTCTGTCTTATAAAATAAGAACATCAATTTTCCCATCAATGTATAGTCTCACTGGTACATTTCCCCCCTTGTTTGTACATGCTACTGTTTTTTTTCCTGCAGAAATATTGGCTGTTTTCACAAAACTCATTTAACTGGATCAAGTAGAAGGGAGAAGCATGTTTTGTGAACATGATAATTGGTCCTTAGATGAGTGAGTACAGTTTCCTTTGATCAATAGTGTAGACAAACAGAAGTGAACAGAGAGTTAAGTTTCTCTTCCAGCTGGCAGGAGAGAGATGATTGTCTAGAGCAGTCTCTCCAAAATAGGACTTCTCTAGGAATTCCCTGACTTTTCCTCTCTCTGATTAGTAGGATGTACCCAGGGATAACAGGCATTGCCCAACTGTGTTCTTAGGTATTGCTATTGTTAGTGAGGTATCTTTATTTTGTTCATCGACTAGAATTATATAGCATTAAGTAATGACATTGATAAGCATCCCATGGTGTCAGCTTGACCTAAAGACTGTGGGAAACTAACAAAAATTTGGAATTATGAATACAAATAATAAAAATCAAAACCCCACTAAAATATTAAGATTACAGAAACTATGGGGCAACACAGTGCAGTATAAAAGCGTGTGATTTAAAACAATGGCTAACTGTATGAATTTTGACATCTTCTAGAAATGAGAAAAAAAAGTAAACACTGATTTCTGCTTCATATACTAATTCACATTCAGCTACATGCCTTCTACATGTCTAGCTAACCTGCATATAGATGGAGTCTCTGTGTGCAAAATGAGATTCATTGCAGTAATGAATCTCGGGTGCTTATTGATGTAGTGTAACTTGTCTCTAGCAATAAGCACCTGGCGTCTTCTAAGAACAAGTGGTTTCATAGCTGTTTGGTTTGGTTTGGTTTGGTTTTACTTAGTAACATGTGGTTGGTTCAATTAAAAACATGACTTCAGGGTATGCTGGGACATTTTTTGGAGGGCAGCTGACCATTACTGACCATTGAAGCTACTGCGGCTAGAATGTAAGGTCCCAGGAGATGATAGTCATCAAAGTGAGGGAAGCGGACAGAAAGATCCAATAAGATGTCAGACAGGAGATCTACCGGGCATGTTGCTTGGGCTAAGCCAGAGGTCTTCAAACTTGGCAACTTTAAGACTTGTGGACTTCAACTCCCAGAATTCTCCAGCCAGCTGGCTGGAGAATTCTGGGAGTTGAAGTCCACAAGTCTTAAAGTTGCCAAGCTTGGGACCCCTGGGCTAAGCCTAAATGTGGAATTTATACCAATAGAGATTACATGGTTGTCTATGTTTCATTTCTCAGATAATTGCTTTTCAAGTTTGATACACGTATTATAATATTTTTGACAAATCTTGATAATGTCCTCTAAGAAAGAAAGAAAAAAAATCAACATCCATTGCTGCTCCTCTGTTTTTTCTGACCATGTTGTAATACTTGAAGCTAAGCTATCACTTGCATGGGGAAGAGTTCAACAAATTGCAATTTAAAACAACTGGAAGAGCTTGTTGTTTAAAATGTCGCCTGCTTCTGTTTTTTTTGCCTAATAGATTTGAGCTCTTGGTTTTCCTCTATAGAAGCCTGCAACCATTTGTACCAAATGTTTCACATTATTCAGTGTGAAAAGCCTCATATTCTTTCAGATTTTTACAAGTGTATACTTCCACGGAAACCTGATATTTCATATTTCATTCTACTTTGTGAATGTCATTGTGAAGGAGGCTGGTTCACATGCAACCCGCCCAGTCTGTCTTTGATCAGCTTGACCGCAGCTAATTGTAAATGGAGAACAAATGAAAGAAATATTTATAAATTTCATGGGAATTCAGGCAGGGCCTAAGCCTTTGCTAATACCTCCATTCACAGAAAATGTTTGTTGAATAGCTTTAGTCTACTGTGTATTTATATAGTGTTAGATTGAGCTTGTTCAGAGAAGATACACACGGTTAGTATTATAAAGAGCCTGAACTAACTAACTTTCTTTCTTTCTTTCTTTCTTTCTTTCTTTCTTTCTTTCTTTCTTTCTTTCTTTCTTTCTTTCTTTCTTTCTCTCTCTCTCTCTCTCTCTCTCTCTCTCTTTCTCTCTCTTTCTCTTTCTTTCTGTCTTTCTCTTTCTCTCTTTCTCTCTCTTTCTCTTTCTCTCTCTCTTTCTCTCTCCCCTGCTCCCCTGCTCCCCTTCTCTCGTTCCTTCCTTCCATTATATTTTGCCTTCTACTTCACAGAACATGTTCATTGAGAAAAGAGTAACACCATAGTTGTTAGGCTCCAAGGAATACAGCTGTATGGAAGACAAGTGAGAGACAGGAAGAACCCACCGTAAAATCTAAAACAAATTTCAAAGGGCAAAACTGAGTTGGGAAAAATCAAAATGAAAATGTTAAAGATTTGTCCAAAATAAAGTCATAAATACTTTGAGCCAAGGGAAACAGCTGCTGGTTCATGCACACTAAGTCTCGAGAGAGACAACACCACAAAACATTTAATACCATGAAACAAACCAGTACTTGCTGGCAATATACATATCCCCTTGGACTGTGGATCCTCTCATATTATGCCTTTTTTATGTTCAATTTTACAACTTTACAATTGAAGCTGAGGCCCACAGCCTGAAACTCTTTTCTCGGTTGTTTCTGAGACACTATTTTGTCTAGAGAGCCAAATTAATGCAGTGTTGTTGTACTCTTTAGTCATAGTAATATCTTTGCATTGTGCTTGTTGTTTCTGCAGTCAAATAATGACATTTTTCTCATTTTAATATTGCATTTTTTTACTTGTTCATTTGAGTTGGCTTTCTGCTGAACTATTTTTCAGTACTGGGATTTATTTCAACAGAAATTTTCATGTATTTGTAGCAATTTATTTTGAATACTTTTTTAACACATACATACATGCATACATACATACATACATACATACATACATACATACATACATACGTATAATTAAATACCTTAATGAGCTAAAATTACATTTATTCTGTAAAGGACATATGAAACAGAGGAATAAGATGGCTGTCATGAAGTTACTGTGTTTGTTCCTGGTTGTTAGCATGTGCAAGGATGTGATTAACACAACTGTTCTGAAGTGTGAAACTAGGACAACCACAAAGGAACAGGGGAGTTCACATCAGAGGTGGGTTCCTCCCGGTTTGGACCGGTTTGCCCGAACCGGTAGCAACCTGCTGGTGACGTCACAGAGCCGGTTCAGTCGGTGCCGGTCCATGGACGCCGCCATCTTTTTTTTGGATTTTTTTTTTGGGGGGAAAAAATTTTGGGGGAATTTTTTTATTTTTTTTTCTTCTGCGCATGCGCAGAAGCCGAGTTTCCAACACTGCGCATATGTCGCCATCTTGTTTTTGGCTTTTTTTTTGGAATTTGTTTGGATTTTTTGGCACTGCGCATGCGCGCACGCGCACCCACGAGGTGCAGCCATGCGGCACGGGAGGAAGCGAACCGGCAGCGTGGTAAGTTAGAACCCACCCCTTGTTCAGATGTCATGTAGAGTAGCATCAGAGGCTTGTTAATGCAAATTCCTGTCTTCCAAGAAAAAATCTCAGTCTTAGAAAACCACTGGGAGTTGAAGTCCACAAGTCATCAAGTTGCCAAAGTTGCAGATCCCTATGGTAGGCCTACATCAGATTAGTAATAAACAGAGAACTTCCAGATTAGTTAGAATATGACCAAATAATGGAATAATGTATGTATTAGGTAATGCAATTGTACTGCTTATAACTCTGTGTGAAAATGGCTTGAAAGCTTATGGGGTTTTGTGCTTGGAGTTTCACCCAAGGAAACATTGTCCAATATGTTCTTTGTGTGCTAAAAAAAAAAAAAAAAAGGGCGGGCCCTGCACCTGTGGGAAAATACTACCATAAGAAGAAAAAGAAAGGGAAAAAAACCCTGCATCTTATGTTATTCCCTGAAAATACATTGTGTTACAGGGGCAGTGGATGTCAACGGGATTCACATCATCTACTGAAAATATAATGAACCAAGATAATCTCATTATTTTACCTGGTCAATAAAAAATAACAGCAATCTCATATAATCAAGGTAAATATTATTAATATGTTTGGAGGTTTTTTTTAGGAGGTTTTTTTTTTTGAGTCAATGTTGACTCCCACTGATTGCCTGTACAAGTTTCTGCAATTTTATTGGCAAGATTTCAGAAGTGGTTTGCCATTGCCTTCTTCCTAGGGTTGAGGGAGAGTGACTGGCCCAAGGTCACTCTCCTAGCTTTGTGTCTAAGTCAAGACCCAACCACGCAGTCTCCCGGTGTCTAGCTTGATGCCTTAACCACTACACCAAACTGGCTTTCTAACAATATGTTTAATAATGTGTTTGTAAACAGAATAAGTTCATTTAATAAATGTAGTGAGCAGTATAAAACTACATTTTGTGGCTATTACATAGCATTCTCCTTTGACCAAGTCAGGATTCTCATGGTGATTTGGAATTGTTACAGTGGGAAAGTGTTCATGCAAATACAATGTTACCTATGGTGGGCACCGACTTTTAAAGGGGACAGAATTAATGATACCTACCCACGGTAGGAGGTTGGATAAAGTCAGTATGGGAAGAAAGAAGAGCGAGGAAGAAGTGTGTGAGCTCACAACCACTGCCAGACAACACTGCCTTGCCACTGGGACCTATAAGGGGCATCCGCAAATGATGCCCCATCACAATTTAATCTTACATGCACAAATAATAAAGAGCCCATGCAAAACACAAATTCACAGACTTGCCCATGCCTCTTATTAAGTGGCCAGGAGCTTTCCATTTTATGTGCCCAATCTGTGACTTATTCTTACATATAAACAAGAAATCATAGTAGAAGATAGAGCCATATATTATCTGTAGAGTTACAAAATCTGGTAATTTGGAAAAAAAATCCATTGGCCACTGGAAGGAAGCAGAGAGAGCCAGTTAAACATGAAGTTAGCCTTAATCAACAAAGAAGTGAGCCTTGTGGGCTAGTTAACTAGAGTTTTGTTGTGCTAGGAGGTTGCTCAGTACTTATTTTATTTCTGGGTCTGCTTGTCATTTTACAAAATTAAGAGACCTGTTTACTAAATATCATTGTTTTTTTACTAAAGACTTTTAGAATATTTTACTAAAGGCTTTTAGAATTTTTTTTGGGAGGGAAATATAAACTTATTATCCTTTTCACTGTTTCTACTGACAAGAGTAATTTAGTTCTAATAGAAGCGAATATTTCTATCTCACGGCTGAACTGTGAGATCCTTGGTGTTCTCTGATCTTGGTTGTTTTCATTACTTAACTAGGTAACATCATCAGTACTAGTTACCTAGTTGGGGTAATGAAACGTCTGCAAGAAATCCACCAAGATCAGACAGCACCAAGGACCCCATAATTTAGTTCTATTAGATCTGCCCTATGAAAATCTGGATTACCATTAAGTAAGAGTTTTCTGTATCTCTTTGCTTTTATCTGGTGCTTATCCAGATTTTTACAGTCCTATATTTTTTATGTGAAAGGGGAAGATAGTTCACTGTTGGATTTTTGGGGATATATGGGAAGTTAGGTCCTGAAAACAACAAAATATGTGATGTTTATCTATAAACAACAACTGAACTTGCTTTCAACAATAGAAGAATGTTTCCCATCCTCCAGAAAGACCATGATAATAATGGGAACTCATTTTTGTTAACTATAGAATGGATAAATAAATACATAAACTTGGATAATGTATTGAACTGAGTCAGAGAACTTTGCCTTGGAGTGGTAATTGGAGTGTTATTTATCTGTCTGGACTTTGCAAAGAATTTGTCTGGGCTTGTCACAAACACAGTAACTAAAACTCTTACTTAGCCTGTAATGTGAGCTATGAAAATTGTGTTACATTTAAGTGGTTTGAAAGCCATGGGCTTTTAACCACAATTGCAGAATGAAAGAAAAAGTAGTAAAGGAATATAGCTTGCAAATCACTTTTATGGAAGTTGCTGAGGCAACAGAATCAAATACCCAAAAAGGATTTTCAAACAGATTAATTTAAAAATACTCATCCATTCAGACTCTACTTAATGCAGATCTATGCACTCTTACTCAGAAGCCAGTATTATGGAAGAAAATTCAATTTATTTCTTCAACATTTATAGGATTGAATTACAATTGCTAAAAGGAGTCTCCTTGAATGGAATCTGGAACATTTGATTTAATTCATCCTATGATAATTAATGGTGCAAACAAAGAATTCCTCAATCAACATGTTTCAGCTTCTGGGAACTGAAACTCAGTAATACTACAGGTGGCACTCCAACTCTTTAATGCAATTTCAGATTTGTTGTTACATCAACAATGACACAGAAAGATTGTATGAAAAATGGAGGTAACAGCTACAATGAGATGATTCAATATGGAAACAGCAAGAGGAACAGACAAGAGGACTTCTGATTATACTTCCTTAATTATGATAGAATATTATAATAAAATTACTATTAAGTAAGAATAATATCTAATCTAATCTAATCTAATTTAATCACACAAGACATATTCATCAGTTATATTCCCTTTTGGGTTAAACAGAGCATACAACGTATAGCAAAAGAATAGGAAATAATAAGAAAAAAATAATTACAGATCAGATAAAAGGAAACAAAATTTAATGAAATCATCATAATCTCTTGCTATCTTTGTATCCTTGTAAACTATTCTTATTTTAAATATATCCATACATCAATTCATAATTGACTTTTGTTTTTTAAATGTCTTTCTAAGGGCTATGTACAATAGTACAATACAACTTTCCAGTGTGCTGCTTAAGTGGTTGCGAACATGACCCTGTTTGTCTGTCAAGACATAAATTTATTTTTGTGCTGAGGCTGGAGCAAACAGGAAGTGCAGATCCTACTCTTTAAACTGGCTTGAAAAATTTTGGGAGATGGAAAGTGTTAGATAGGGTGAATGGAAGAGGCAGACAGAAGTGGCTTCAAAACAACAGCTCTTTATTCTGCAACTATTTACAATCCAGCAAAAGTCCTGTCTGACAGCTAGCCTTTTTATAGGGAGCTGTCAGACAGTTCAGCCAATCAGCAAGCAGTATTTTCCCGCCTTAATGGAGGACCTGACTGGAGCCTATGCGCTCCGGTCCTAGTATTTAACAGAAAGATTGGTTGATTTGAGCCGCTAATGGGAGGCAAGCCCTTCCTATCTTGTGGTCTTGCATGATCCAGTTCAGGCCAGACAGTGGATGCAAAAGTCCTTCCTGAACTTTTTCAGTGCATGTGCCAGGACTTAAACGTGGAGCCCTTTGCATCCAGAATAGGGATTCTGGTCATTGAATTATGCTCCTTCCCTGCCCTGTGGAAGAGAATTTCAACAGGTGCAGCTTTTCTCTTCTATATAGATTAGATTTTCTCTTTGTATAAGAGCGGATTTATTTATGGAAGGCCCAAAGGTGCTTTTTCAAGAAGCAACTGGACTGAAACAGCACCTTTGGTACAACCAGAGGTGGGTTCCTACCGGTTTGGACCGGTTTGCCCGAACCGGTAGCAACCCGCTGGTGACATCACAGAGCCGGTTTGGTCAGTGCTAGTCCGTGGACGCCGCCATCTTTTTTTTGAATTTTTTTGGGGGGAATTTTTTTTTTAATTTTTTTAATTTTTTTTTCTTCTGCGCATGCGCAGAAGCTGAGTTGCCAGCACTGCGCATGCGCTGCCATCTTGTTTTTGGCTTTTTGGGGGGATTTTTTTTGGAAGTTTTGGCATTGTGCATGCGCATGCATGCAAAATGGGCGCACGCGCCCATGAGGTGCAGCCATGTGGCGTGGGAGGAAGCGAACCAGCAGCGAGGTAAGTTAGAACCCACCCCTGGATGACTGAGAATCTCTATAGACATATTTATGGAAGGGCAGTAAAACAAGTAATAAAGTAATATGTATCATTTATTTTACTTTATTATTTGTTTTACTGCCCTTCCATAAATAAATCCGCTCTTATACAAAGACAAAATGTAATCTAATCCATAGTTTAGAGACTTAAACAGGTCTTTAAGTTTTGGAAAGCTAGCTTGTATTTCCTAATAATTTACATTCTATATTGGTATTATTAATACATGGTGATACAGAACACACTTATCATCTCAAAGGGATTTCCTAACAGCTTTCAGGAACGTTACAGCTGTGTGGTGCAATTGTATTCTTGTCTATTTAATCAAGAAAGTTTAGTCCTAGAAAGTTGAAAAATAAAAGCCAACAGTAGCTTCTTCTTTTTTCCCCAATTGTCATAGATTAAAAACAACCCTGGGTGTAATTCCCAGTCCTAATCCCACTTTCTGATTATTTTGCTATAAGTAAAATTAAGGCTTGGTATCTTGGTTTTGTGACATTCTGTGTTCAAACATCTGTTGTTTCATAGAGTGTGAAAAGGTCATAAGGAAAAAAAAAAACTTTCCTCAACTGTTCTGCATTTTTTTTCCAAATTGGTTCACAGGCATTCTTTCACCTCCATCTGTTGCTGTTTCAGCACAAGGGTTTTTTTTTTTTTTACTTGAAAGGATATTATATAGCTCACCTTTCCCCACCCCCAGACTCATTTTGTGAGCTGCTCATATCCGAAAGCGTATTAAACTGATCATATCCAGCCTCACACAAGGAAATTGTCTTCTCCTGTTCCTCTGCTGTTTGCTCTGCCGTGAAGAGATATTTTGAGACTCAACAAAATATTTTATTTTGAACCTTCTGCTTTAGAGATCAACGGGGCCTCTACCTGTTCACTTGTTTTTCACCCCGATTTGCAAAAGAAGGGCTGATAGTTTATACCAAGTGTTACCTTCTAGCCAGTGTATCCAAAAATTGGCCCAAAATGATTTTAAAATTATTTAATTTTTCTTAGGAAACAGTGGAAGTACTAGTGAAGAAGAGTCAATAATACTTTCTTTTGCAGATGGTTGCATCTGCTTTGATCCAAGTCTGAACCTGAATTTTCAGAAATACCAAAGGCTGTCTTTTATGGACTGTAATTAGAATGTTCTCCCCTTTTTTCATCCCCACACTCCAAAATATTCCATTTAGTTCATTCAGAAATAACAAGGAGCACCAAGCAAGCGTGAGCAAAGTGTAAGCTGTAATTCCACATTTTCCCCACCAAGCACAATAATTGGACCACCATCCTGATACATTAATGCCACAGATTAGAACATAGATTATGTACACAGCTTCTCTCTTACCCCCTTTGTCCTCATGCTAGCTTTTTTATAACCTGTTCAAGGAAGTATAGGATAGTTCTCACTAAGAACAATGGAAGAAACAACCAAAAATGAGCAAATAGGCCCAAGGTACAAGTGATTGCGTACAGCACCGCTGAATCATAAAAATTAGCTTGAAAATTAGCAGGTGCTTCGGACAAGCTACTTTGGTAATTTTAGACTTTTTTTTGTAGTGCCTAAATAGGGCTTCTCTCTCTAAGTTCTTTCTTTTCACATTTAGCTCCCTCTTCCCTTTTGCCTCCTCGCCTTCTAGTATTATTCCCCATCCCATCCCTTTTGCTGCCCTAGATAGCCTTTCTTTCAATTCCCAAGGACACTATCACTTTCACGTTTCCTACTACTTTTTTTTTCCTGCTTCTTTTTGTTGCTTCTGCTGGAAAGAGAGAAGGGAAAGTACATCTGTGTATATTTCTGTGCTTCCCTGAACAAGAGAGATCGATGGGCATTTGCAGATAGAGGTTCACTTATGATTCTATAAATCTTCCGCAAGGCGCTGAAGACCTGGTTCTGCCAGCGGGCCTGGGGAACGCAGAGCGGGATGGAGCCCATTAAATGGCTCGTGTGATGTGTTGTCGCTGGGGTGGGTGGGTGGTTTTTTTTATTATATTACTTTATTCATTTATTATATGATTCTCTCTTTTATTAGTTTTATTGGTTTTTATATGAGGTTTTTATATTCTTGTAAGCTGCCTTGAGTCGCCATGTGCGAACAGGTGGCAATATAAATTTCCTAAATAAATAAATAAATAATTTTTATAAATGGGGCATTTTATTTACAGGCAGTAGGAAGCAACAGTAGCAAAACTACTGTGGTGTAGGTAGTTGAGGCCTCAGGCTAGAAACCAGGAGACTCTGAGTTCCAATCCTGCCTTAGGCACAAAACTAGCTGGGTGATCTTGAACCAGTTCCTCTCTCTCACCCCTAGGAAGGAGACCATGGCAATCCACTTCCAAAATCTTGCCAAGAAAACTGCAAGGCCTGGTCTAGGCAGTTGCCAAGGGTCAAGACTCCAAAGCACCTGAAGGCAGGACAAGAAGCAATGGATGGAAGCTAATCAAGGAGAGAAGCAACCTAGAACTAAGGAGAAATTTCCTAACAGCTAGAACAATTAATCAGCGGAACAACTTGCCTCCAGAAGTTGTAGGTGCTCCAACATTGGAGGTTTTTAAGAAGAGATTGGACAACCATTTGTCTGAAATGATATAATGTTTCCTGCCTGAGCAGGGGGGTTGGACTAGAAGACCTCCAAGGTCGCTTTCAACTCTGTTATTCTGTATTCTGTTAAGACTAACTTGAAGAGAGAAAGAAAGAAAGAAAGAAAGAAAGAAAGAA
>QLTV01000613.1:1464769-1497379 GCA_003457575.1 Thermophis baileyi | reverse complement strand
CTCCTCTCCTCTCCTCTCCTCTCCTCTCCTCTCCTCTCCCCTCCCCTCCCCTTCCCTTCCCTTCCCTTCCCTTCCCTTCCCTTCCCTTTCCTTTCCTTTCCTTTCCTTTCCTTTCCATCACTTGTAGATTTCAGCTTTCAGGCAGTTGCTCACACAACAGAGTCACAGCTTAGGCAGACAAGTTGCTTTTTAATTCAAATGTGCTGCTAGTTTAGTTTGATGAAATTGTTTCTTCCACTTTTTCTCCAGCCATTGGAGACGAAAGGTGTGAATGGTTGGGCTAACTCAGGATGCTTTTCCCTGGCTCCAGTTGAAGTGTATTAAGGTATTTTGTCTGTCATCCATCCAGCGCCTCTCCAGTCACAAGCCCCATAAAGCAACATTTGAAATGGGAGCCCATGAGAAGCTTGGCATATAAAGCATTTGCACTTAATGAAAAAGACTTTTGAAAAGAAAAATTGGAAGTATTAAGTTTGCTATTGCAGGTAAAGTATCATTTAATACCGTCTTGTGTGCAGAACTCTTAACTCCTTCAAATCCAGCAAGTCTCACCAGCTTTCAGTCTGGTGAGATTGGGATGATTTAGAAGAAAATGGGGCTGAACTATATAGGATCCTCTATCCTCATTTTTTAAAGTTGGTTTGTACCTCTTGAACAATGTATGGCTTTTTATGGATTTATGTTCTGCTCTATAGTGAATTTTAGGGGTTCCAGACCAAAAAATATTCAGCTATTCACCAAAAATGATTGCTTTTCCAGTGATTTTTTTCTCCTTTCCAAGCTTCTTCCTGTTGCCTGCCTTTGTTCCTCTCTTATCACATTGATACAGTTTTTAGACAATTGTAGGTGCTGCTTAATATTAACATTTGATAGTCGAGTCATTTTATTATCATTAGATTTGACCAATAACTAAATAAAATTGCTATACTAATAGCAGAAAAGAAGAGAATGGACTGGGAAAGATAGCAAAATACAAAGACCTGCAAATAGAAATAGAATGCCTGTGGCAAAAGAAAGCAAAGGTAGTCCCAATAGAAATAAGGGTCTTGGGTGTAATCCCAAAACAACTGGAGCACCACTTGAACATTATCGGCATTGACAAATTCATCATCAGTCAATTGCAAAAGGCAGCTTTACTTGGAACAACTTGCATCCTGTGACGATACCTCTAACACCACAAAATATCAACTTCTGCCTATCCCAGGTCCTCGGGAAGGACTCAATAGGTGAATAAAAATGCCAAATTCAGTCTTAACATCTGACTGTGCGACGAACCATAATAAAAAAATTGAAAGCTGACTGGGTGACTTTGGGCCAGTTGCTCTCTCTCTCTCTCTCTCTCTCTGTCAGGCAACTTATTTCACAGGGTTGTGGTTGTTATGGGGAAAATAGGAAGAGGAAGGAGCATTAGGTATGTTCACTGCCTTAACATATTTATAAAAATGATAAAGGTGGGATACAAATAGATTAAAAAATAAAAATAACCCCATCAGTCAATTGCCAAAGGTAACATTATTCGGAACAGCTTACATCCAGGAACAATACTTTTAATGCCATCAAACAACATCTGCCTATCCCAAGTTCTTGGGAAGAACTTGATAGGTCAATAAAAATGCCAAATTCCATTTAAACATCTGGCTGCTTCTGCGAGCAACCATCACCGTCATATGTCTCTTCTCTAAACCATATACTTCTAATTGATTTGAAGATTATTCTGTACATTCAGTAAATACAAATCTTTATAAATCAACAATCCTTATTAACCTATTAAGAGATAGTCTGGTGTATCATAGTGCGACCAGGTTATAAATCAGGAGACAGTGAATTCTAGTACTGCCTCAGGCACAAACCCAACTGTGGGTGACCTTGGGCCAGTCCTCCTCACTCAGTCCTAGAAAATCAGTCATATTCTATACAACAAAAACTCAGAGTTCATAAGGTACAGAAACACTACACCTCTACACATAAAGCAACGGATTTTAATCTGCTGAGGTATCTAATGCACTCCCTGGTCTGCTTATGTGAGATCATTTTGCATTTTTGAGGTCTATGGATGGGGAAGGATGTTTGTAGGTCTTTGGGGCACCATGTGCTCTCTTGACCTCCCTCTCATTCTCCCTACCCCATTTAGGATTTTTTTAAAAAAATTGAAAGTTGTCTCATGTGCATGTTGGGAAGGCAGGAAAAAAACCACGTTCATAAAGCGATGCAAAATCGGTCATGATTTTCATAAACTGGATTTTACTGCAAGTTGTTGTGTTCATCAGACACTCATGAGCAATGCTTGGGAGCTTAAAAAAATTTCACAATCTCATATTCCAGTAATAGTTGCTCAAACTGGTACATGGTTATTGTTAAGCAGAAAATGTAAGTTCATCAACCGAGGTTAACTACATTGACATAAAAGATTATGAAATAATAATTCAAATTATAATGGTTACGATCTTCTGACTACACCTCTCAGGCAAATCAATCAATCAATGTGAGCACATTCATTTTTTAAAAAAATTTCAGCCCAAACATAGTCTAGGATTTCTTGCAAAGATGAATCTGCAACCTAATAAAGAGAGAAAAGATAAAGTTAATGTTAACTATAACTCTTAAAAACTCTGCAATCATTTCTATCCTGGAATGTGTACATAACTTGAAATTAGAAGCACAGCAGTCAGAACACCTTTTGGGGGCCCCAATAATTTCATAAAGGGTTTGTTCAAACTCATAATATCGCTTCCTGTGCTGGATTTCCACATTAATTTCCCTTCTGTACATATTGGTCACATTTCCCACTGAATACTTGAAGTCTAATTCTGTTATGGATATACTGTAACATACAGGGACCGTGTTGGTAATTCGGTATGTATTTGTGTTCGATTGTGAAGCATGAAATTAAAGAACATATGCATAGCTTGCATTAGGAAATCAAATATGCTGACTATTGTGTTTGCTGAAGTGCCATGTATTCCAAGAATTTATTTACAGTTTGTTTGGATGCTTGCCCTGTGCAAAGAATGATTATAAATAGGGTATCGATGTCAGAATAATCTAGCAAGCCAGATTACACTGCTGCTCAGATGTAATCAGGAGTGGGAATCCACATAGTTTAACTATTTCTACATGCTCCTGACTCCAATTAGGTAAGAAACACAGAGACAAAGAATGGATAGAGACAAAGGAATGCTAGAAAGTGATGGCTTAGACCTGCAACTAGGTAGCTGCAATATTATTTAAATCCTAATTTGTTGCTGATCCAAGTAATTGCCAGCATAACGGTGTGATTGAAAGAGAGTGCAATGGCTCACCAGTTAAAGACACTGAGCTTGTCAGCTGGAAAACTGATTGTTCCGGTTCAAGATTCAAGCATTGTGTTGGATGGTGAGTTCCTATTACTTGCTCCACCTCCTGCCAACCTACCAGTTCAAAAGCATGCAAATGCGAGTAGATAAATAGGTATCCTTTATCTACTGTACCACTTCAGTGGGAAGGTAACAGCATTCCATGCACCTCGGCATATAGTCGTGCTAGCCACTTGACCACAGAAATGTCTTTGGACAATGCTGGCTCCCTCAGCTAAGAAATAGAGATGAGCAACGCCTCTTAGAGAGTCGGACACGACTGCACAGGGGAAACCTTTACCTTTACCTTTAGTGGTGTGATTAGAGAAAGGGGCACAATCTGTCTCCTTCAAGTAGGACTGGAGGCATTTATGAAGAATGGGCACAGGTCAGTAGTGGGTTCTAAATCCCGTCACTACCGGTTCGCTCGTGCGGGCGCGCGCGCAACGCTTCCGCACATGTGCAGAAGCATCCTGGGTGGGTGGGTGGAGCCTCCCACTGCCGTCGCTACTGGTTCACCGAACCAGGCCGAAGCGGGAGCAACCCACCGCTGGCACAGGTATTAAAAATGGTACGAAATCCAAGCCTTTCCTTTTGTTGTGTGGAGCTTTGATCACATTATTGCAGTCGCCATTTTGACTTTTTGCCCTTTCCATTCGGATAACTCTGGATAGGGGCCCCGAACCTCTCTAGAAACAGCATCCAATTATAATCATTAATGTCACAGAAGTGAAAAATTGTGGGATATAGATGGTATTTTCATTGCATTTAATTCTAATTAAATTCAATGAAATTTAGTCCGTTGTCATGCCCCTTCTTTTATCAGGACCGTATTGGCTGCTTGAGGTGTTGCCCTGGCATGCTGTTCCACAACCAGGGTGGGATGCACACCTATAGGGTTAGCTAGCTGTAATTTTTTATAACAAAACTATAAAGTAAAAGAGTTTTATGAATTTTCCATAGCTCAGCCAGGAGAACTCAAAATTGAAAAAGAACAGAAACTTCCATTTGTTCTCAAATGCATGTTAACATGCTGTAATGGCAGCATACGGACCAGAGGCAATCCACACGACAATATTCCCACACCGAAATCCACAGTATTTGGCTTGATCATTGGACATTCACCTGATCAGATAAATAATCCTAGCTCACATGTTGGCTGGAACTGAGGAACACATTTTGCTCCAGCTTTGATAGCACTTATTTACTAACGAGGTGGAGGAAATATTTTTACTTGGCAGCCAGTTAATATAATTTTGAAAATCTTTGAAAAAGTGGGTATAAAAGTTGCCTGTTTATTTGGTTCGGCAATAAATGATCTATTGATAGAATAATCTCTTGAATAACTATAGGATTGATTGGTTGGTTGGTTGGTTGGTTGGTTGGTTGGTTGTCCCCCGTCAAGGCAATGTCACTTCTTAATATCCACTGAAATAGATTTTCTTTGGGAAGAACTGTCCCCATCTTGGTCCTTTAGGTCAATGTTTCTCAATCTCAGAAATTTAAGATGTGTGGACTTCAACTCCCAGAATTCCTATGCTGACCAGGGAATTCTGGGAGTTGAAGTCTACACATCTTAAAGTTGCTGAGACTGAGAAACACTGCTTTGGGTCTCGCAATGGCACACCCATTCCACTGAACCATAATATACTATGCAGTATACTATTTTAGACAGAAAGGAGAAAAAAGAAACTTCAAGCAAGCATTAGTGTTCCGTGACTTACCTAACATATTTTTGTCTTTCATTTAAAAGCAATTTGACACAGTTTACTGTTATTTCCATAAACATTTGCAGAATTTCTGCAGGTTGTAAATGGCAAAAATATATACTTTTGTATTGCTCCAGAGTTAGGAAGCAGGTGTATGCCACATGCTTGTGGTCTTTTTTTTTTTTTTTAAACTAGCTCCACTTGAACCTGATTTTGTCTGTGTAATACATTTATCCCTAGGTGGACATGGGCATCTGTTTCAGATTTAGACATATTTTACTACTAGCTTTAAAAAAAGTCAGGCTGATGAACATCTACATTTAAGAGACCATATGTTAACAAGAGATTGTTAGGTGACGTGAGAGGTTTTATAGATCATGCTTGCCATATGGTTTGAAAAAGGGTGCTTTTTTTAAATTTAAAAAATCAGTGGAAAAGTGTCATTAGGAAGTTATAAAAAAACAACAACCCCTTTGTCATTTAACTTCTCCTGCTCTGATGCTACTATCTTCATATAGAGATTTGTGACATCATTTTACAAGACAGGAAATCACATGAACTCATTGTGTATTTACTGATATACCAGTTTTTACTTACAAAGCCCCAAATCAATGATGGGCAATATGTTGGCCATAATGTTGGACTTCTATTTTGAAAGATAACATTTTGCTAACTGTGCCCTACATAGTTGGGGACCAATATATTCAAAGAAGTGCTTGAATGAGGCGCTGCCTTCAACATTGGAGACTTAGGTCAGGATCCATCTCACTGTCTGAATGGAAAATAACGCTATGGCTTTCTCTCTGGTTGATAATACCTTGTTGGTGAAATCCTAAAAATGGAGAAATTCTCCATACTTGGGTACTTCTAGAGTTTTCTAATTCACGTGTACTGTATTAGGGAAGGACACCGGAAACAATAGGATGAATTTCTCTCTTGTAAACATTTGCTGAGCTACTAATGTTTGATCTTCTTTTTCATTGGAATGGTTTCCTCCATCTTGATTTTCTCTGGGCTAATTTGATTTCATTTTTACTTTATGCAAGAGGATTATGGCTGCATTTTTCTCTATATGTATCCCTATGAGTTGTTGAGTAAACCTTTGAGTAAGCCTTCTTAGGGTCCCCAAACAGGATAAAAATAAGCTCCTGTGGGATCGTAGAGAGAGAAGAAAAAAGGTGGCTTGTGCACACCACATACAGCTGTACAGCAATGCAAAACTCACATACATAGGTGTTGGCTCCGTTTAATTTTGTCATTGACTGCAAAACTATTTTTTTGAGACTTTTATGAATTTTTCCTACGGGTTAATATCATTTCATAGAAAAAAGGTTCCCCATATCTATTCCTTTTATACTTTTCCCAAAGGTTCTTTTTCAACTGGACTTTGTTTTTCCTTGATGATGTTTCGCTTCTCATCCAAGAAGCTTCTTCAGTTGGATGAGAAGTGAAACATCTTCAAAGAAAAAAAAAAAGTCCAGTTGCCTCTTGAAAAAGGTGCCAACCATGACCTGGATGACTGAGAATCTCCATAGACATTTTATACTTTTCCATCACAACAGCGGACTTTGGATATTGTAGATGTATGCTCTCCTTTTAAACTGCCAAAAAGAACTGATCTTGAAATAAAAGTGGAAATTTATGCCCATATAGGGTAGATTTAAACTTGTCCAAATACAGGTAATCCCCAGGTTACGAGTGTTCCCTTAGTGAACATTCGAAGTTACGCGATAAGCACCCCCTAGCATTTATGAACAAGTCCCGAAACTATGACTCTTGCAGCACCATGGCAGTTGTTCGCCCTTACGAACAACCACAGGGGCTCTGCAACATTTGTCCTGCATGTTGCCGGCTGAAATGGAGCTTCTGAGGGGCGGATCCACCCCTCAGAAGCTCCGTTCGCGCTTCCAGAGGCCTCGACTGGCATGTTGCCGGCTGGAATGCAACTTGCCGGCCAAGGCCTGCGGAGGGCCACATGCAGCTGAGAGGCTGGAGATCTTCACAAGGTAAGTGATCCTGCGCAGCAGGTTGGGTGGTGGTGGGAAAGCAATTGTGGGGAACATGAGATATTTGTGGGTCGGGGAGGCCTTGGGTGATCTTAGGCAGGTGGCCTGTGCCATCAATAGCCCCCCCATGGCCTTCTCCACCCTGAAATACCTCGTGTGCACTTAACGAGCCTCACATTTGATTAGGGAATGTGTGGCCAAAAGGAGGAGTTATCCCATTCAAGGTACGAGATTCACTCCCACGAATCCTCGGGTTATGAATGGAATGGGCAGGCTCCATTACATTCATAACTCGATAACTACCTGTATGTAACATTATAAACCTGACAAAAAATAAACGGTTGCACAAGTATAAAAACCAGTGGTGGGTTGCTCCCGGTTCGCACCGGTTCGGGCGAACCGTTATTGGTAATTTGGCCTGGGTCGCCAAACCGGTAGTGACGGCTGGCTGGCCACGCCCCCGAACCAGTTCCCCCCGTCACCGCTCGCTCGCCCACCCCACCCGCCTGACGCTTCTCGCCCTGCCCGACGCTCACCCTGCCTTGCCTTCGCCACACGCATCCACAGAACTGCCTCCTCCTGCCTACACACAGGTAAGCATTTGCGCTAGCCTACCCCCCGTCCCTGCCGGGCTAGCATCTCCCGAAGCTGCCGGCATTGCAGGAGTGGCGGGGACAGGGGGCGGCCTGGCAAGCTTCGCAGCCGCGTGGAGGAGAAGGTTATATTTGAGAGTCTTGGGGCAAAGACCCAGCCCCAAAAAAAAAAGTCAAGAAGAGGAGGTGGGTTTGAAAAGGGGGGGGAAAAAGAAAGAATGAAAAAGAGGAGGAAGGAAAGGGGGGAGATAAGAAGGGCAGGAGCATCTGGTTTGGAGGGGGTATGTCGTGGAGAATTGTTTTGCATTGGCAGAAAAAGTCCCCACCGGGAGGAAAAAGGTGGGTCACATTTTGTGCAAAATTACCTGCATTTCCTGCTTTTTGCAAAAGGCCTCCTCATTTGGGGAGATGAAGGGGAAACGACAGTGGGAGGGAGAAATGGGTGGGGGGCTTCTAAAATGCCTCCCCCAAATGTGACTTGGGGGAGGAATCTCTCCGGACCGGGGGTGGGTGGGGAGTCTTGCATGCGGGGCTTCCCTTGCAAAAAAGTAGGGAGGGGGACTTTTTGCTGGGAATCACGCATTGTTCGGGGTTTGGGGGGGCAAAATGGGTTGCGTTCACACCAAGACACGTGTCTGGGCTGGAGGATGGCGACGCGATTCAGTTCCCCTCGTCTTTGTTCGGCAGCTGGCTTGGTGGAGGGGTGGGGAGAGGGAAGGAGGAGGAGGGTCTGGTGCCCAAATCCACCTTTTTTCTTTTTTTAAACTTAAAAAAAAAACTCGCCTTGGCTGCTGCTTCTTCCTTCCCCGGGCGAAAGTTTGCAATTCTGATTTTAAGTTTTGCAAAATGTTCCTGTCTGTGCATGGAGGGATGAGGGTGGTTTTGCAGAAGGGGCAGGTAATCTGTTTTTTTGGGGGGGAGGGGAGAAAACTTAGGGGAAAAGGGCAGCAGAGAAAGGTTTGGAGGGGAGGGGGCTTCAGGACAGACGCAGTTGTCCTGAGCCGGTGCAGTTCTTTACTTGGGCAGCCCTGACGACCACAGCAGCAACAAGCAGTGCCGCAACAATGAGGTACAGTAAGATTTGGCGGCGCAGAAATTGTTCCGTAAAAAATAGTGCATTTCCGAGGGGCTTCTTCCAAAAAACAAAAAAAACCACCCCAAAACAAAACCCAGGTTTGCAGCAACAGCTTGGAGCTTGTTAAACGTTCCTCCGCCCCAGCCATGCGTTTTCCAGTCCGGGCTGCTCGGCAGGCGGACTCGGCAGGCAGGCTTTTATTTTGTCAGCCCAAGGGGGGGGGCGGGGAAGTACGTAGGAAATCTCCCTGTCTCTGCAGCATCGGTCATGTCACTGAGTGGACGTAGCCAACTCGATGTCATTGACAGCAAGGTGCCGCCCCACCTTGCCGTGAGTGATGTCGAGTTGGCCACACCACTCAGTCACATGACCCCCCCCACCAAGCCACCCCCACTAAGCCACGACCACCAAGCAAGCCACGACCACAGAACCGGTAGTAAAAAAATTTAGAACCCACCCCTGATAAAAACATGTTCTAAAGGACTGGAAAAACAACTTAAGAACAAAACAGAGCTTTGTCCTAAGATACACACACACACACACACACACACACACACACACAGCATATTATGTATATATGTATACAATGTATATGTGTGTGCGTATGGGCATGTGTGTAAAAGATATACTGTATAAGATATAAAACAAGAGAGGCCGTTTGGTCTAGTGGTTAAAGCACCAGGCTAGAAGCCAGGAGACTGTGAGTTCAAGTCCCACCTTAGGCACGAAAGCCAGCTGGGTGACTTTGGACCAGTCACTCTCTCTCAGCCCAACTCACCTCAGAGGGTTGTTGCTGTGGGGAAAATAGGAGGAGGAAGGTATATGTTTGTTACCTTGAGTTACTTGTAAAAAAAAATAAAAGCAGGTTACAAATAAATAAATAAAGATATGCTTGGTAGACTTAGAATATGCAACCTTTTGGGGAAAGACCCCTCAGTTTTCAGAATAATGTGCCAGGAGCTGATTTTCTAAAAGCAGATAAAGCTAGGCCAAAAAAACTACATTTGATTTAATGTTATGGGCTGCTCGAACCAGTCTTCATCTGAATATGAAATAACGATCATCGTGAGCCTGATCCCAAAGTGTCAGAGACTAATTTTGTGCTCTTTGTGGTAGCATCTTCTCCAGCTTCTGATCCTCCAGCCCTGGGCTCTGACTTCAACAGAGAGACACAAAATCCAAGCCTATTATGGTTCCATCACATTAAGGACAAAAAGTTTAAAAAGCCAGTTTACAAACTATAGACAGACAGCAAGACTGTTCAGGACAACTTCTTGGGAGTAAAGGTCTACTTGGTAACTGCTGGTCTTGAGAGGACTCTGCTTCAAGATAGCTCAGCACCTGCAAATCAATCTAAGCAGAACTAACTACATTTGGATGGAGACCAGAAACTTCTGGGAGAAACAAAAGAAAGCCAATACATTTTGCCTGGATGTATCAAATGTCAAAATAATTTCTGTAATAGCCTAACTTGGTTTTAAGCCTTATGCGAACTTTCTGGAAACAGTGAGATTTGACCAGTTCTAACCACCCTTTGCTGCTGACACCGGATTTGAACTCTAAAATGAATCTTGATTGTGGTTTTGTATGCTATACGTCCGCTACGCTTTTTTAAAAAAAGTTTGGTTTGTTTGACTACAGCTCTTCCATCTTGTGTGAACACTTGGATAAAGTACAGCACTGAAGTTAAAATTTAAACTAAATTAAATACATTCAATATGATTGTGTCCCCCCCCCCATGTATATTATAGTGGAAACCCTTCTGTCACATTAAGAACTACTAAACAGTAATAAACTCTGGAGGCCTGAAGCCGAGGAACAGGGGTTGCAACTGAACTGGGGGTCATTGGTTGTATGCTCCCACTTTAGAGATAATCAGAAGCAGTGGGCATCTGTAACTGAGTGAACAGCCACAGCCAACCAATATATTGGGAAGAACAAAGGAGTACAATTAATGAGTTGGGGTTTTTTTTTTGCTGAAGTACGAAAAAGAAGAAAGAAAGTCTCAAAGCATATATATATATATAGTCTACAAGAAATCCAATGGCTCCCTAGGACACACGATCTACCAGAAGAAAACACACACAAACCGCTATCTTCACGCACTCTCACACACAGCAGGCTTCGATCTCCAATGGGGAAGCAGGCCCCGACCAGGTGCTCCTAGGATGGACTCCGACAAAACACGCCCAGGAGGTCCACCGCTGAACGGCCTCGGCCGTCTCCCTCCCCGACAGCCGGGTGATTACAAACAGAAGCCATCTGTGAGTTGCTCCATTACAGTTTCAAAAGTTTTTCACTCTCTCAGAGGCAGGAAAAGTGTGTGTGTCTGGAACAAACAGTCCCGTTTCAGGTTTCAACTCACACACAGCCGCCAGATCAGACCAGCAATTCACCCAAGGCCAAATAGAGAACAAGGAAAGGAACACACATCAAAATCAAAACAGTCTCTGGAACAAAAGCTTGCCTGGGTAGTTCCCCAGAAAGAAGCCAAAATTCAATCTGAGGTTTGGAGCACCAAATCAGGTTAGTTAGCCAGTCCAATAGCTGGTTTCTTCATAGATCTTCATAGATCTGTATACGATGTCTTTTTTATGCTGTCCTCATCCCAGCTTGATTTTCTTTTATTGACCTCTGTATACATCTGTTTAGAGCTTGTGTGTGTATGTGTGTTTGTGTGGGTGTGGGTGTGGGTGTAGGTGTGGAATCTACAAGAGTGGTTTGAAGTTGGCAGCTCCAAGTTGGTAAGCTTGGAAGATGGCCCAGGATTTTTATATGCATTTTTACAGGTGGTCCTTGACTTACAACCATTCTTTTAGTGACCTTTCAAAGTTACAATAGTACTCAAAAAAGTGACATCACTTTTATTTTATACTTACGACTGTTGAAGCATTCATATATATATATGCTCCTAGAAGCACGATGCTGAAGACACAAGCCTGATAATCAGCCTGAAGATGACGAATGAGACTTCGTCGAAACGTTGCAATGACATCTCCAACTTCACGCGGGAGAAAACCCGAATAACCACAGACCTACATACAAATACCCGCGAAAACCTCAAAAAACATAAAGCCCATTTTATGACTTTTCTTGCCACATTTGTTAAGGGAATCACTGCAGCTGTTAAATTAGTAACACGGGTGTTAAGTGAATCTGGATTCCCCATTGACTTTGCTTGTCAGAAGGTCGCAAAAGGGGATCACATGATGCTGGGACACTGCAACCGTCATACATGTGAGTCAGTTGTCGAGCATCGGAATGTAAGTCACATGACCATGGGAGATGCTGCAATGGTCATAAGCGTGAAAAATGGTCACAAGTCACTTTTTTCAGTGCCGTTATACCTTTGAACGGTCACTAAGCAAACTGTTGTAAGTCGGGGACCACCTGTTCTTCACAACTATTGCTAAAAGCTCAGCCGGTGTAAGGTGCAAGCAGGCCTATCTGAAACTGAGACATATAAACAGAATGCTGCTATAGTAGAGTTATAAAATATTCTTTTTTATTCTTTATTTATTGATTAGTCCTTGGGCCATATCAAAGTGCAAAGTTCCAGAAACAAATTATTACTAAAATTTGATAAAAGCAATTTAAAATGAAATTGGAATAGAATACAATAATTTAAGATAGAGATAAAATATGATAAAATTATATTTTGGTGTCACCCCTGCAATCTACCCCAGTCAGTCCCACATATGCAGATCTCAACTGAATCATTTTGCTTAAGTACTGTGCTGTGTTAAATGTTATTTTCAGATTCTGGCCGCACATAAGGTAAGTTGTTTTGATATGGGGGTCCCAATGGGTCATTCGTTTGGTATATAGACCGAGGTACCTGTCTCTCACCCTCTTCTACAGGCAACAATCAAATAGGATGCGAGCCAGGTCTTCTACCTCTGCCACTCCGCAAATGCAGAGACGTTCATTGTAGGGTATAGAATGATATAAAATCTTTAGTTTTGTAGTAATTGGGCTATTTAAATAATTCCTGTCAAAGCAATAGCTGTGCAATATCCTCCTATCAAATATAGGATCTACATCCTCATTCCTGATACAGTATTTAGAAAAGCTTTTGAGTTCGGTTTTTCCAACCCTCATTCGGACACTAAGGTGTTGGTTTGTTAGAGGTTTATGGGATGATTTAGGTTCTGATGATATGTGGTGCTTAGTAATGCAATCATAGGATTTATTTTTTGATTTGATTTATGTGGCGGTCCGTCTCACTTCTGTCACTCTGGAGGTCTAACATTAATTAAAACCATAATAATCAAACCTCCAACGTGAGATAAAAATAACTACAACAATGACTGGCCCAGGAGTTGGCACAATTACCACTCCAGATGAATTTGTGTAAAGCTTTCTAAGCCATGGCTGCCATGACCTACTCCTTGAGCTGGAGCTGTATGTCTAGGACAGGGGTGGGGAACGATGACCCTTTGATGACTTGTGGACTTCAACTCCCAGAATTCCTGAGCCTGGCTCAGGAATTCTGGGAGTTGAAGTCCACAAGTCATAAAAGGTCCATTGTTCCCCACCTCTGGTCTAGGAGGACCTTCAAAGAGATATACAATTGAGGATCAGCTGTGTACTATGTCACTAGAGAAATTTTCTGGAATGGACCGTATAGAGACACTTCAAATTTATGTTGCAAATGTGAACAATGAGAAGGGATATTTTAGCATATTTGGTGGATATGTAAAAAAAAGCTAGAAAATTTTGGATTCAAATATACACACTGATTCAGAGGATTTCAAAAATTAATAGACAATTGAGACCAGAGGGTTTTCTTTTGGGATTGATGGACAAACAGTTGAAAAACAGCCATGGGATCTGATTTGTGTACACGATAATTGCAGCGAGATTATTATAGGCAGAGAGATGGAAAGATTTGACAATGGAGGAATGGTTGATGAGGATGATAGAATTTGCTGAGATGGCAAAATTGACTTCTTTGATTAGAGAAAAGACAAGATCTACATTTACTGCTGATTGGAAACACCTTATGGACTTTTCTGTGTAAAACGGGGGGGGGCAGGAAATGAACTTATGATTTATGGTTTGATGATTAGGCAGGATAGATTATAGAAAGAAGAGAGTTATGTTATAACCAGAGATTAAGAGAGAAATTTATAATTGTACTTATAACTAGCCACCATAGAAAAGAAAATTGAGCAGGTAGCCTATATATATGATATCTCTTGAACCTGCTACCCAGATTGAAAATTATTTCAAGCCTACTGTGATTCCTTCGGTTTATCTTTAACCAGCCTTGGACTTGGTGGTCCTTCAAACAGACCATGTAAAGTGAGAAGTATGGCCTGTCTATCATAACCTTCATCTCATAATTTTTCAAAACTAAATTTTTCTGTCCTTGGGCATGTTCTAAAGTGGCATATTGCAGATGTGATTTTTACCACTTCCTCTGCTTTTTGACACCAGGGAGACCTGCTTAATCTTCATCACTACATTCTTCCATGATTTCCTTTCATTTCTGCCTTTTGCTGATAACTCTCCTATCTCTTTAAGTTCCTTTCTCATCTAGCAGAAATGATGGCTCCGCTTATTCCTTCTAAATCCTGTTTATTTAAGCCATCTCAAGTTTCAATATAAAGTCCATAAATCTGCACAAGGTGACTCAAAATTGGGCTGATGTTCACTCCAAAGAGGTTACAGGCCTTTGGCAAGAAAAGAAAAGGAAAAAAAACTGGCTGGAACTTGGCTTTTCTTAAATAAAACCCCCAACCAGCCAAGTTTTTCTCAGTGTTGTGTTTCATTGCAAGCGGTCCTGATGGTTCTAAGGTAAGCGCAGTCTGCAGTCATAAACAGCAGTAAATATGAAAAGAAAGAAGAGCTTTAGCAGATATCATATTTTTTCTTCACAGTCTGCAATGACTGGAAAATCACCCTGCTTTGCTGCAATGTGAACTCGCACAGACTTTGGCATGAAAATGGCCCTTTAGCGAAGTTTGATACTGAAAAGTAATCTTCTTCAGGAAATGAACACCAAAGAATGGACATACTGTGTAATAAGAAAGAAACAATAAAGATCCCTGGCGAGAAAGTAGCTTTGCAATGATGGACAACCGTCATTATAACCCAAGCGCTGGAATCAAAATGCCTTCAAACTTTGCAAAAGCATTTCTGGGTTATAAATAATAGGTATTTGCATTTCACATTGGAGGGTTTCCAAACACTTGAATTTTGAGATTGTTTAAGAGCTCAGAATTGCAGACATTCACTGCATGGAGGAAATTGTATTTTATTGCCAGAGCAGGCCATAGAAAGATCTTCTCTAATGTGGACTATTGGGTGTGGCTTGTTTTTTTTTTTTTTAAGAAGCATTGGAATGACTGATGGATTTTCTGTTTTTGTTGCGTTAGACAACAAAATATTTACGTGTGTCATGACCTAACAAAATGCAGCAGGTGAGACATATGTGAGCAGTAATGATGGAAGGCCAGAATTTAAATGAGATAGCAATTGCTATGTCTAATGGGAGCCATTGAACAGAGGAAGGAAAAAATGAGCTTTTAATGTGACTATTGGCGTGTTCACAAGGATATTTTGATGTGATGGTATCTCCAGGGGTTCTGGTCTTTACATCAGGTCTAACTGGAAAATTCCAGTGTGAGTTGATCTCAAGGCCTTTCCCCACTGAAGAGTTAGTGCTATCCTTGAATGAGTCAAAAACTAAACCATTATGAAATATTCTGGGCCACTACCAATTGTTATCATGGAGAAATGGGGAAGATTTTGTATCCTGAATAAAGTTGAAAAAGAAAAAAAAATAGATTAGAGGAATGAAAGGCATGAAGTCACAAGCAGCACTTTCCCTTAAAAATTACTTCCTTCTTTCCTTTCTTAATTCATTGATCATCCCATTTGTCCATTTACAATCCAATGACTCTTAGCAGCTTATAAGATATAAAAACTTTAAAACATGCCTGATACAAATAACAACTTCCTGATTCCTCCATGCTGGGTTCTGGAGGCAGAAGAGAGAGGCTGATCCAATTATAGTATTTTCATGCTATTCTAGTTTAGCTTGGTATATTGTTTCACGGTTACACTGGATGCCGTCGGCTTAAATGGCAAACACTATTTCTGCACCAGCACTGCTAATTACACAGCTAAGGATAATTTAATCTTGCTTTATTCATGGGTTGGAGATGAAATGAAGGCAATGTTGTGGAGCTCCAGTAAAAAAAAGTTGCTATGTGGATATGTTGATACCATGGTTACGTATCAGGGGAAGAGCTCTCAATTTACCATGGTTCTGTCTTCTTTCTAAAAAAGAAAAAAACAACCCATGGCCTCATCTACTAATTCTTATGTATTCATGAAAACCTCTGCATGCAACAGTTTGGCATATGTTTGGCTGTATTTACTTACTGGGAGAGAAAGCAGCAGGGTCTTAGTTTAAATTCTTCTTGCTCCACAAATAGTTTGAGATTATCAAATGCTGTGATCCAGAAGAATTATTTGTGCATTTGCAATCCAAATTTAAGTCTTGCATGCAACAAACTGTTTACAGAAACCAATCTGGTGCCCAATCAGTATAATAACTCAAAAAAATGCGTTGAGCGTGGATTGTGGTGAGTGGAGGGCTGGCCAAGAAATTTAATTAAACAGAAAAGTGGGATGTCTTAACTATAATTTAAAAAAAAGGGTTAGGATGGGAATTGTAGAAAAACTCTTCCCACGTTGAGATCATGTTTTGTGCATTCCTACCATCTGAGGATGTAATGGATAGGTACTGGAAAGCTAACTACTCATTTATTGAATGGTTACTCCCATGCTATACCCACCTGTTGCAATTTGACAAAATTTATTGTGACTTTCTAAGCTGTATCAGCCATACTGTGTTTAGTGACTGTTCAAAGTTACAACGGCCCTGAAAAAAGGGACTTATGACCATTTTTCACACTCATGACCATCACAGCATCTCCATGATCACATGATCAAAATTCAGACGCTTGGCAATTGACTGATATTTGTGACAGTTGCAGTGGCCCTGGTTCATGTGATCACCTTTTGTGACAAGCAAAGTCAATGGGGAAGCCAGATTCACTTAACCGTGTTACTAACTTAACAACTGCAGTGATTTCCTTAACAAATGTGGCAAGAAAGGTCATAAAATGGGGTAAAACTCACTTAACAACTGTCTTGCTTAGCAACAGACATTTTTAGCCCAATTGTAGTCGTAAGTCAAGGACTACCTCTATTGCATTGGTTACTGAGATTTGTTTTATTTTATATTTATTAAACCTTGAGTCTTTCTCCATTTCCAATATCACCAGACATCTTCAAGCCATGATTCTTGCAGACTCCCCAAACCCTGGTATCTGCAGGGCATAACTTCACTGTTATACAACTGCGCAAAACTTTTAATTAGAGATATTCTTTATTGTCCTATTGTTTTTCCCTTCCCCAATAACAAATTGCTGTGTTAAACTATTTCCCTTTTTACCTTACTCTTTTATTGTAAAGGCTGGTCAACGACCATAATAGAGTTGATTTGATTTGCAGATCCCAGTGGAGAGGAGAAGATACGACACCCTTCAAATCAGTTCCTCTTTCTATCCAAACCAGGGGTGGGTTCTTCTTTTCTTCGCTGCCGGTTCGCTCAGTGCTGCACCGCGCGGGCATGGGCGTGCACGCTTCGCACATGCGCAGTACGCTTCGCACATGCCCAGTGCTTTTGTGTGCGCTTTGTGCACGCTTTGCGCATGCACAGTGCTTAAAAAAAGCTTCTGCGCATACGCAGAAGCAAAAAACAAGATGGCGCCGCCTATGGCGCCGCCGAAAGAACCGGTTTGGGGGCGTGGCAGGTCTGGGTCGCTGCCAGTTCTAGCGACCCAGGCCGCCAAGTTACTACCGGTTCTATAGAACCGGTTCGAACCGGGAGGAACCCACCTCTGATCCAAACAGTGCAAAGTAGGTTCTGCTAAGCTTCCAGTGGTTTGAAGAAAAGAAGACGTGTATATATGTATGTGTGTATGTGTGTGTGTGTGTGTGTGTGTGTGTGTGTACAAATATATGGGGGGCAGGGAGAGGAAAGGAAGTGATTGAGGTGGAAGGAAGATGAGACATTGGCAGCTAATCTTGGGGATGGAAGCGACAGCTCAGAGGTGTAAGCATTCCAAGTGCTCTTTGGCTTACCAATCTCAGAGTAGAAGACAACCTGGGAAAACCATATGGGATATACATTATAGAAATAAATGTATATAGCCTACTTCTCCAGGCAAACATTCCTCAACAATGCATGCCTCGGCATACTTATAACTTTAATGGACTTCCTCACAAGTAAATGGGTATGGGAGTTCAGCCAAAATTTAGAATCAGTTGCATTTTACAAAAAACTAACTTAAATGTAAACATTCTGGAAATCAGTGCTATTGGTGATATAGCAGCTAAGAATGTTCTGTTTTTTATATACTCTACCAGTAAAAATTTCTTGAGCGTAAGAAAAACATTAAGCTCAGTTACTGCCTCCTACAGTAGTAATTTATATCAAAAAAGGGACAAGCTTCCTGAGACTTGATTATCCAGAAACACAGCTTTCAAAAACTGTTTTCTTGCATGTTGTTGGGGTGTTTTTTTTTTTTGCATCAGCACTGCAAACAACTTATTAAAAAATGCAAAACACTTTTTACTGCCTTTACTAGAAGTAGCGCATCTAACTTTGGAGCAGATTTTTTGTTGACAAGCGTTGTCTGCATTAGTTGGGATGGAAAGTGATTGAGAGCTTCCTCCATTGGTTTGTAATGTTGGTGGCGGCAAGAATTTATTGCATCACAAGCCTTGAGAACTGGATTCATTCGATCCCAAATGGGAACAAGAGAGACTTTTAGATGCATGGCAGCAAATAATATAAAATGCCTTCAGCAAAGCATCAAGAGAATTGAATCCCATAGAGAAGTTGCAAAATACTGTTATTTGATTGGTAATAGGGATACTGCACATAGAAATAAGCAAGAATCTGTAGTTTAACATTTATAAAATATTGTAAAATACAAAATACAAAAGTAAATAAAAAAAGCAGTAAGGAGGAAAAGGGGGAAGAGAAGTGAGGAAAGATAAGAAAAAAAGAAAGAAAAAGAAACGACATTGACTTCCGACTCTCTCTGTTACAGTAAAATAAGGCATTAACATCAAATCACAACTTTTTGTCTTTTCATAATAATATGAACAAGCCATTTCTGTAAAGATCTATCAATCTACTCGATAAAACCCAAAATCAAAGTTTCATTCTTTTCCACATCAAGCACGAAGTTCAGAAGCAGTCTCCATGTGGAAACAAAAGTACTTATGTTCTTTTCTTTAATCAAAGTAGTCAATTTTGCCCCCCCCCTCCCCTCCTCCTTTTTAATTCTCCATCTGCATGCATATCAGTCAGGGACCAGCTGCCTTCTGCACCCTTTTGTTTAGTTGCTAATTGGTGCAAAGTTTTTTTTTAAAAAAGAAGTGACATAACTCTTGTAAAATTACCCAGTCTCATATCATTCTGGCAGTGTAACTCCCAAGATCTCATCTCATGAAGTCTTGTACGAAAGCACTAGCATCTTCTTTGTCTGATCAACCTCACAACACTTGGGTCGTTCTTAATATTTTAAAATTAATTTTGGAGTTCTGCAAAGCTAGGGAAATTTTAGGCCATTTGATATTCTTGGTTCGTACATTGCTATCTGGATAAGTCCTTCCCCCCCCCCACCTGGAAAGCCTAAAGACAAAGGCAAATAAATAAACTGCAAACGAAAGAGATATATTAGTTGCATTGCCCCTGATAAATCCAAGCATCTTTTAGGTAACAATAAAAATGCTTTGTAAAGGTTTCTCTTCATGGAGTTTTTGCACTTTCAAGCAAAACCAGGGATGGATATATATGTATATTACCAGCAGTATACCAGTTCATCTCCAATGTACATTAAGTTGCATTTAGAAAAAGGTTTTACTGTTGAAGAGATTATTTCTTCAATCAAATGTTTCTCAAGTGCCTATTCAGAATAATAAACTTAAGCCACATGTGTGGGTGGTGGATGGAAGAAGGAAAAGAAGATCTCTATTGTTATTCAGTGGAAATATGGTTGGCGTAAACTTTTTATTCCTTGCTGGCCTATTGGATTTAGTGATGTAGCCAAGCAGCATTCATCAAATCTCTTGGCTGCAGATGAAAGTCTTTTATTTGGAAATATGATTATATTTATATTACATTCAATCCGGACCTCTTGAACTTCTGCCGTGCAATTCAGAGCTATCGGTGCAAGCTGGAAATTTAAAACTCAGGGGGTTTTTTGTTTTGTTTTGTTTTTTTAATAGAAAAGTATGGGATGCATATTTTGTGATGGGTTAGAGTCCTGCTAGGAAATCAAATCTTTTATTTAAACATGCTTAGCAATAGCTCAACAATCATTTATGCTAAAAGCCCTTGAAACATATGAAGGCGTTCTAAAGCACATTATCGAAATGTGCGTGGGGATTGGTGGTATTTGGCCACATTGCTGGAAAATTTGAAAAAAGGACGGATAGGGTGGCTGCTTCGAATGTATATTTAAGAGCCTGGAAACCGATTCCTAGCCCAACTGAGATTCTCCTGCGGTTAATAGTAAAGGGGAGGAGTTATCAAAAAATGCTGTGCTTAAAAGTCCAAGATTCCCATACAGGAAATCCTTGACGTACAGCCATTCTTTTCATAACCCTTCCAAGTTACTGCAGCACCGAAAAAAGTGATTTATGTCCGGTCCTCACACTTATCACAGCATGCCCATGATCAGGAGAACAACATTTGGGTGCTTGGCAACTGGCATCAGAGGTTTGGACTGGTTCGCCCGAACCGGTAGCAACCCGCTGGTGATGTCACAGTGATGTCACGGAGCCTGTTTGGTCGGTGCCGGTCCGTGGACACTGCCATCTTTTTTTTGGAATTTTTTTTTAAAAAAAAAATGGAATTTTTTTTCTTCTGCGCATGCGCAGAAGCTGAGTTTCCGGCACTGCACATGCATCATCATCTTGTTTTTGGCTTTTTGGGGGGGGGGTATTTTTCGGCACTGCGCATGCGCGCACCCACAAGGCGCGGCCACGCGGCGCGGGAGGAAGTCAACCTGCAGCGAGGTAAGTCAGTAAATTCCCTGACTGGCATGTATTTATAACGGTTGTTAGAGTTCCAGGGATCACATGATTATCATTGCAACCTTCCCAGACAGCTTCCAACAAGCAAAGTCAAAGGGGAAAGTCAGATTTGGTTAACGACCATGTGATTCTCTTAATAACTGCAGTGATTTGTTTAACAACCATGGTCAAAAAAAGGTCATAAAATTGGGCACAACTCAACAACTGCCTTGCTTAACAATGGAAATTCTGATCCCCAATTGTGGTTGTAAGTCAAGGACTATGTGTATACAGTGAATCTGTCTGCTTACAATGGAAACCTTTTAATGCCTAAGCAATACATGTTTATATATATAAAATATATACCTCATGAATCAGGTCTTGCAATCCAAACCACAACTTGCACTCCAGCAATTCTCTTGTCTTACATTTCTGTTCAAAACTTCAAGAGCCAGAATGAATAACAGAGAAAGTGGGCATCCCTGCCTTGTTCCTTTTTGTATTTCACAGGACTTGGTCAATCCCCCACCTGGTTGAAAGGCAAGCAACCTGGAGACGCAGCAGAGCTTTAGGGAACAACAAGAGAGGAATTCTGGGAGTTGAAGTCCTCAGGTCTTAAAGTTGCCAAGGTTAGATCCCCCTGCTGTATAATCTTCCCCAACTGCTGTCCTTCAAGATATTGTTCATCTGAATGAAGAACAGGAATCCATGGTGCAAAGGTAGCCACCCAGAACTGATTGAAAGATGGGAGGCTATCTAAATGTTATATAAAAATAAAATAAATATATAAAAATAAAGGCATTAATTTACTTTCCTATTATCGATGCTAAGAGAACGAGAAGTCCAGTGCTGTACTCCAGTATATGCAATTCAGAAGGGGGATAGGATTGTGGAAATATGAAAACGTTAAGCCAGTTTTGTTTTTTCTAGAGCCACAACACGTGTGTGTGTGTGTGTGTGTGTGTGTGTGTGTGTGTGTGTGTCTGTGTCTGTGTCTGTGTCTGTGTGTGTGTGTGTGTCTGTGTCTGTGTCTGTGTCTGTGTCTGTGTGTCTGTGTCTGTCTGTCTGTCTGTCTGTCTGTATGTATGTATGTATGTATGTATGTACGTATGCAATATGATATAACACTTTGGACTCAGGTGTTTTTAACCTTAGCTTCACCTTGACTCAAAGTGCAGCAGTGTGTGTGTGTGTGTGTGTGTGTGTGTGTGTGTGTACTCCACATAACTTTGCTACTAATGGCATCCTTATCTCCTCCATCTTAAGAACTGGGTTTTTTGTTGACTATTTATGTACAAGTTAAAAGAGGCAACTGAAGACATAAATTTCAGGTATGTTATAATATTGACTAAATATTCAAAGGACTATGTGAGGAGAAAAAATTACTGTGTATGCAAACCAGTTTAAAATACCTGTTTTGCAGTTCTAGTCTGGCTACTCTACATGATTTATCATATTTAGTAAACAGAGTTAAACCCTTCTTTATTATGTGATCTGTATCTTCACACCAAGTTGGAGTTAAGTGCTTCCTTTAGTTGCCATTGCAGAGAATGCCACAGTCGGGCAAGTAACACAAAAGTGCATGCGTACATGATACTGTTCGACATTTTCTGTGCCTGGAAGGCCTGCTAGGAATCTATATTTACAACAGGAATGTAGTCAGCCTGGGCTGGGCTTCAGTTTCCAGCCTAGGCTGGGCTTCATTTTCATTCTAAAAAATGGTCTTGTTATGGACTATATATAAATATTTTAAAATACAGGTAGTCCTTGACTTATGACCACAATTGAGCCCAAAATTTCTGTTGCTAAGTAAAACATTTGTTAAGTGGCTTTTGCCCCATTTTTTGACCTTTCTTGCCAATGTTGTTAACTGAATCATTGCAGTTGTTATGTTAGAACACTGTTGTTAAATCAATCTGGATTCTCCATTGACTTCGTTTGTCAGAAGGTCGCAGAAGGTGATCACATGATCCCAGGACACTGCAACCGTCATAAATAGGAGTCAGTTGCCAAGCATCTAAATTTTGATCACGTGACCATGGGGATGCTGCAATGGTCGTAAGTGTGAAAAATGGTCATAAATCACTTTTTAAAGTGTTGTTGTAACTTCAAATGGTCACTAAATGAATGGTTGTAAGTTGAGGACTACCTGTAGTTGATTTTAACACAATTGCTTTCTTATGTGGGAAGAAATATCCATCTGGTTCAGTTCCAAGCCAGGAGAAAGGCACTGGAGACAAAATGGAGGCTGGAGGCTGATTGGAAAAAGGGTCCATTTATTGATGAACAGAACCACCAGGGTTTGTGGTTCTGGTGCAGCTGACCACATGGAGTTGAGAGAGAGAGTGTGTGTGTGGGGGTGTTATACCTTCTCATGGGCTTTGCACTTGAGCTTCCTGTTCCTGTGCAAGAACATGTATTCTATTGGCTGTTGTCAGACTCCTATGGGTCATGTAGGAGTTATGTAGGGGTCACAGCTGGCTCTATAGGAAAAGTACAAATCTTAGGTGTTTGTCTGAGCTAAATTTGGTTGAAGTTTGGACTGCTCTGAGATGATGCAAAGAAGGCTTGTGTTCTGAAATACTCTTAGGAGATTGTGCAATGTAGGGAGCAATGTGTCTTCTGCTAAATGGTAGTGGGTTAATCCTATTATGTCCTGAAGGATAATCCCATCATCCTGGAGCTGAAGGTCTTTTGTTTTGTAGATAGGCTGGCCCAGTCTTTCTTAATGGGCACAAAATAACTGCTGGGCCTATTAAGAAAGGGTGGGGGTTGCTTTCTGCCTCTAAAAATATGTTTCTCCATTTCTCCCCCTGGGAAATATAATAATCTGCCTTTTTTAATATTCCTCAAAATATTTCATTCTTCTGGGAGGGTGGTGGCTTCCCACACTTATATGGTGCAAAACAGCTTCCACCGACTTAGCGTCATTCAAGTGTGTTGGACTATAATGCCCAGGATTCACAACATTTGTGGAGAGGTGCTGGGAATTGTGAGAATCATAGTTCACAAAATTGGGAAAGCACAACAAATGTAGAGACCCAGTCTGGTGTAGTGGTAAAGGCTTCAGGTTAGAAACCAAGAGGCCAGGAGCTCTAGTTACTTCTCAGGCAGGAAGCCAGCTGGATGCCTTTGGGCCAGTTCCTCTGGAAAGGAGGCCATTGCAAAGTACTTCCAAAATCTTGTCAAGAAAATTACAGGGACTTGTCCAGACACTCAGACTTGTCCAGGAGTCAAGACTGGCAAATTGGAAATCCTACCGTATGGTAGTCATGAATGTATTATTGCTAAGGTTTATAAATTGTTATTGAATTTGGATTTGAAGAAGGAACATGTAAAGCACTGCATGATTCAGTGGGCATGGAATTTTGGATATGATGTCATGCTTGAACAATGGGAAAATATGTGGACGAAAGGTTTAAAATTTACATTAAATTATAACTTAAAAGAAAATTTTTATAAGATGATGTCTCATTGGTATACGTTCTTGACAAATTAACACCAGATAAGTTGTCAAGAACGTATAAAGGTATTTCAAATGAATGTTGGAAATGTAAAAGTAAAGATGGGATCTTTTATCATTTATGGTGGACATGAGACAAAGCAAAGAAATACTGGAGTAGGATTCATATCTTAATACAGAAGATTCTCAAAGTGAATATAAAAATAAAACCAGAAACTTTTCTTTTGGGTTTAATGGAAAAAGACTTGGGGGAAAAATTTGGAACTTTGATGCTATATAGGTTACTTTATGCACAAAAATGGAAGGACACTTTGATTCCCACAATGGATGAATGGTTGCAGAAGTTGATGGAGTTAGCAGAGATGGCTAAACTGACTGCTTTGATTAAAGACAAAAATACAACTACTTTTGTTTCTACTTGGAAACCACTTCTGGACTTTATGTTCGAGGTGGGGAAAAAATGAAACTTTGACTTTGGCTTTTACCGATTAGATAGGTTTGTTGTTACAGAAATGGCTAGTTTATACTACTATGTAAAAGCAAAAAGTTGAGGTTTGATGTTATTATATTATTCTACTGCACCAAAGGGAGTTGGAAGCCAATGCCTTTCCATTCCCCCCTTTCCCCACACTTTTCCCTTCCCTTTTCCCTCCCCTATCTTTCCTACTATTTTCTTTTGTATTTTTGTATCTTATAGTATTAATACATAAATAAACTAAATTTATTTGGAAAACAAAACCTGGCCTGAAAGCACCAAACAACAATCCCCACACCAAAAAAACTAACAATATCCCTCATGTAGAGAAGAGCAACAAAGATGATTAGAGGACTGAAGGCTAAAACATATGAAGAATGGTTGCAGGAATTGGTTATGTTTAATTTAATGGAAAAAAGGATTAGGGGTGACATAATAGCAGCCTTCCAATATCTAAGGGACTACCACAAAGAAGAGGGGGTCAACCTATTCTCCAAAGCACCTGAAGGCAGGACAAGAAGTAATGGATGGAAATTAATCAAGGTGAGAAAACCAACCTAGAACTAAGGAGAAATTTCCTCACAGTTAGAATAATTTATCAGTGGAACAACTTGCCTCCAGAAGTTGTGAATTCTCCAACACTGGAGGCTTTTAAGAAGAGATTGGACAACCATTTGTCTGAAACAGTATAGGGTTTCCTGCTTGAGCAGGGAGTTGGACTAGAAGACCTCCAAGGTCCTTTCCAATTCTGTTATTCTGTAACAATAAGCATTCACTAGGCTCAAGATATACCTAGCTCCATCTAGAATGTGTGGTTTGAAGATGGTTTTGCTGAAAATATTGTTAAGCTTGATAAGCATCAGAGTAAAACATGTAGATGCGATAAGCTGGGAAATTGGTGAGTCAAAGGCCAAAAGGTGATCAGAAGTAAACAATAATGGCAACCTATCTATGTATCCAAGGTAGAAGTCCCACCAAAGAACATCATGAGAAAGCATCAAGATGTCTGAAGCTGTTTCCATTTTTTTTAGACAGAACTGGATGAAAATAGGCAGGATGGAAGGCTGTTTTTGACATATTCCTCTTCTAAATTTCAGCAGGATGATTCCGGATTCCCCGGCAACACATTTTGCATCATTCCCTCGGCACCCTATTTAAAACAGAGGCTGAGGCAAGGATCATGCAGAAGCTAAATTGTCCAGCAAAGACCTTTAGATCACTTTTGCTGAACTAGTTCAGAAAGTCCCCTTTGCTAGCTTAGCATTTTTTTTTTAAAAGACATCAAAACTGTGTTAAAATTAAGCTCAGTGAAGCTGGAATGCTTGTTGAGTGGTGGCAACAAGCCAAGAGAGCAACTGCAACTGAAAGGACACATGTACAAAGCGGCAGGGCTTCAATCACACAATTGTGATTGCCATGTTGGCCCATTGTTCCCCCACCTCAAGCCACCCAAGCAGATGCCCCAGTTGGCATGGTTCATTGGCCGACTAGTCGCTCAATCCTAGCCATGTCTAGAAATCAAGATGTAACCGTGTTGGAGACTGCAAAACCAGAAAGCGCCAAAAAGTTCATCAGCTCTCCAAATGGACCATGAAATTCTCAGGGTGCTTCAAAATCCCTTGCTCGATTCCACACTTCAAAACTATTTGAAGAGTGTTTTGAAATCAATCACCTTTCAAAGCTTCACATGGAAACATACTAGTTTTGGATGCATAAATACAGTCAGGAACTTAGCCAAAAAAGCTAAGACTAAATAAGAAACATATTCAGTTTCATATAATTTTGTCTGACCTTTTTCCTCCACTGCAGCACGAACGTATGCATTTCCTTATTTTGGCTGAGAAATAAAATGCCAAATGCCACAAGAAAAGCTGTTTTTGTGGTTTTACAGGCTTGCCTGATAAAAAGAAATTAACTGCCCTGGAATAAGCCTAACCCATCTTCCTGATGCGCTTTTTCAGCCTTCATGCCTAGACCAGATCTTGGCAACTTTAAGACTTGGGGACTTTAACTCAACTTTCAGAATCAGAATCAGAATAGAGCTGAAAGGGACCTTGGAGGTCTTCTAGTCCAGCCCCCTTCTGAAGCAGGAGATCCTATATTGTTTCAGACAAGTGAATGTCCAGTCTCTTCTTAAAAACCTCCAGTGTTGAAGCACCCACAACTTCTGAAGGCAAGCTGTTCCACTGGTTAATTGTCTTCACTGTTAGGAAATTTTTCCTGAATTCCAGGTTGCTTCTCTTTTTGATTAGTTTCCATCCATTGTTTCTTGTCCTGCCCTCTAGTGCTTTGGAGAATAAATTGACCCCCTCTTCTTTGTGGCAGCCTCTCAAATACTGGGATACTGCTATCAGGTCCCCCTCTAGTCCTTCTTTTCTCTAGACTAGTCAAACCCAAATCCTCCAACCATTCTTCATATGTTTTAATCTCCAGGTCTTTAACCATCTTGGTTGCTCTTCTTTGCACTTTTTCCAAAGTCTCAACATCTTTTTTGTAATGTGGTGACCAAAACTGGATGCAGTATTCCAGGTGTGATCTCAGCATAAATGGCTGGGAAATTCTAGGATTGAAGTCCACAGGTCTTAAAGTTGCCCAAGGTTAGACACCTCTAAACTAGATTAAAAGCATGTTTTATTGTTACTATACGTCCAAATAGAAGTCTGAAAAAATTTCCCAGTACAGGCAGTGAAAATCAATGTATAAATGTTAAACTATAACAGTCTTCAAAAGACATACAGTAAATTGAAGAGGTTACTGTGATACAAAGCTTAAAATTAATGTTGACATATGAGAGACAGCAGAACCTTTACATGACTATATCCATTTATATAACAAAAAACAGTTTTTTTTAAAAAAAGAACAAAATAAAACAAGTGTTTAAGGAGACTGATTCATACAGGTGGTCCTCGACTTACAATCATTCATTTAGTGAACATTCAAAATGACAATGGCACTGAAAAAGTGACTCGTGACTGGTCCTCACACTTACAACTGGTCTTCACACTTACAACCGTCACAGCATACCCACAGTCACAGCCATATACTGGCATGTATTTATGTCAGATTCATGTGATCGCCATTTGCAACCTTCCCAGCCAGCTTCCAACAAGTATGGTCAATGGGGAAAGATGATTCATGTAACAACCATGTGATTCACTTAACAACTGCAGTGATTCATTCAACCACCATGGCAAAAAAAAGTTATAAAATCAAGAGCAATTCACTTAACAACTGCCTTTCTCAGGAATGGAAATTCTGGTCCCAGCTGTGGTCTAATTGATCAGCTGAATGATTGCCTGCCCCCAAATTTATTCCATTGTAACCATGTATCAGTAACCATGTTCAAATGACAGCAAGTTGCTAATACAGACGTAACTCCTCGAGTTATGACCACAACTGAGCCCAAAATTTATGTCACTAAATGAAACAATTGCTGAGTGAGTTTTGCCCCATTTTACGACTTTCCCTGAAATATTTGTTAAGGGAATCACTGCAGTTGTTTCATTAGTACCACGGTCGTTAAGTGAACACAAAGTCCCCATTGACTTTGCTTGTCAGAAGATTGCAAAAGGGGATCACATGACCCCGGGGACACTAATAAATGCGAGTCAGTTGTCAAGCATCTCAATGTAAATCACGTGACCATGGGGAGGCTGCAACGGTCATAAGTGTGAGAAAAGGTCATAAGTCACTTTTTTCAGTGCGTTGTAACTTTGAACGGTCACTAAGCAAACTGTTGTAAGTCAAGGACTACCTGTAGTTTGAAGCAGAGTTAGTGGGCTAAGGGCTAAGGGCAGAGTAATATGGCTTTGCTCTTTCATCCCATCAATTTGCTAAATGTGGACAGAATCAAGATTTCATCCTTCTCCAGCAATTTTGATCAAGGTGGTGTGTTTTTATATGAGTATGGGTGTCTGTAGGTGAGTGGGTGGGGGGCCACAAGTATGTAAGTGGGACGTGTGTGAATAATGTAATGTAACCCTTGAGACCAACATGTTTCTCTCTCCCTGTTTTATTGTACATTGATCAGTCATTTCCTATATTAGCAGCAAAAAGTTGTACAAATATTCTACCTTTATCATGGTTAAATTTCTCAGAGATTTGACCCCCAAATATCCTCACTCACATGTAAAATGCATACATATATAGAAAATATACACTTGGCTTGTGCAGGCGTGTGTGTGTGTGTGTGTGTGTGTATATCTCTATCTGTGTATCTATCTATCATCTATCAATCTATCTATCATCTATCTATTATCTATCTATCTATCTATCTATCTATCTATCTATCTATCTATCTATCTATCTATCTATCTCTACATAGAGATAAATACACACACACAATATATATATAAATAATATATACCCCTTGGTTTCGATTTCCTTTATGATACTGTATGGAATAAATTAGAGGAAGAATTCAAATAGATTTAGATTTAGATGTAGATGTAGATGTAGATGTAGATGTAGATGTAGATGTAGATGTATAGATAGATAGATAGATAGATAGATAGATAGATAGATAGATAGATAGATAGATAGATAGATAGATAGATAGATAGATAGATAGATAGATAGATAGATAGATAGATAACTTCCTGGAAAGAAAATATTTTCTTGCCATACCTATCTATTTTCTATTTTTGTGGAAAATTGCTTTTTCTTTCCAATAGCATGACTGTCTTATTAGCTGAGAACTTTAATATTGTTCTGTTGCCCTTTCTTTTATTGAATATTACACTGTTTTTCTCTTTCACTAACATACACACTTTTCTGGGAACACAATAATTTCAGAGTGGGGAAGCATTTATCAAATTATTTCGTGGCCTCTGTTCACAACTGTAGATGAATGAGGAGACTAACTAACCCACTAACAAGAAAGGGTAAGGCTAGTGAGTATGAACCTCTTAGTCCCTACTCACATACAAGAAGATAATGTGAAGTTGGAGATCTGGATAGAATAGACTTTCCTACTGGTCAACATTTTCTAACCTGGCACTTTAAAGACATGTCCAACTACAATATTCCTTGCCAGTAGAAAGCCATGCTAAAAGAGAATGTTGGGTATTGTAGTTCAGAAGGTTTAGAAAAGACTGATGCAATTTCAATAAGGCAGTTCTGAAGTCTAAAGTAAACAGAACAGGGAAGTTACACTTACAACCTCATCCTGAAACCATTTCTTCCCTCTGAGTCTTATATTGTTTTTCTCGGAGCGGTTTTTCTTACGACTTTGGTTTCCCTCGTCTTCCCAAATTATGCCATTCATTTCTCCTGGATGCATGGCTTCCTTTCAGTAACGTTACGATATTCGACTTCCCCTGTTTGAATTTGTTCCAGAGAGAATGTTATTGCTCGGCATTTTTACACATTCCCTCTTTGAGTGAAAGCACCAGAGTCCTGCTAAGGGCAACTGACTCACACCATCTCTAAAATAGCAATAGCAACAGCACTTAGACTTATATACCACTTCACAGTGCTTTTATAGCCCTCTCTAAGCGGTTTACAGAGTCAGCATATTGCCCCCAACAATTTGGGGCCTCAAGAAAAAAGAACTTCAGCTGATTGGTAACTTCTTCTCTGCACCCAAAGTTTGAAGCAGAAGCACCACGCCGGATATTTCTTTTTCTAAACTGTGAATGTTCACTGCCATCTGTGGGTTGGAAAGAGAAGCAGCTGTTGAGTAGCAGCATCTGATAATCAGAAATCTATACCTGCTCATCCAAGGAAACTTCTGCCACACAAAGAGCCAAGGTTCTGATGCCAAAAATCTGTAAACATCTGTAAACATGTCACTAACTGAGCTCTTCTAACACAATTGCTTGAGGAATTCTGCAACAGAAATGCTCAATAGGAGGGAAAAGCATTGAAATAGAGGAGGTTAGTCTATGTTCCTTTAACAGATTAACAGGGACCTTGCAGATCATCTAGTCCAACCCCCTGCCCAAGCAGGAAACCCTACATCTGCCTCTACCTAGGATTGAACTCACAACCTCCTGATTGTGAGGCAAGAGCTCCACCTCTAGGCCACAGCAAGATGTTTGCACAATGCGAACATAACATTGACAGCAACTCTAACCCTACATCTGTTTTCATTGCCAAAGCGATTTTCCAGTGAATTTTATTCTGTGTATCTAAAAATATATTCCTAACGTCAGTTTTCATCCCTTACTGGAAGTAGAGCTAACCCACAACCTAATCCCAAAAACTAACCCTAGCTTAATTTTCATTGTGATTAGGATTTTACCAAATATTTTACTGTGCTCACAAAAGAAGTTCTAACAAAAACATGTCACATTCTCTTTCTTTATAATACAAAAGTATATCCATACCTAACTTGTGGCCTAGATAGCAAAGAGACTTAATCTTAACCCTAACCCTAACGAAAGTTAAACGTTCATTGTCAATGGGATTTTCCCACGTATTTTACAGTGTTCCAAAAATAACTCAGAACGACAAGCTGTCACATTCTATTATTTTATAATACCATTAAGAATCTATTCCAGGGTGGGTTCCTCCTGGTTCGGACCGGTTCTCCCAAACCGGTAATGGCCCGCTGGAGACATCACAATGAGATCACCGAACCGGGTCGGTTGGTGCCGGTCCGTGGGGGCCGCCATCTTTTTTTTGAATTTTTTTTTTTTGAATTTTTTCCTTCCTTCTGAGCATGCTCAGAAGCTGACTTCTGGCACTGTGCATGCAGTCGCCATCTTTTTTTGGCTTTGTTTTTTCCCCCCAGATTTTTTGTTACTGCACATGCGCGCCCGCCCACGTGGTGCGCCCACGTGGCGCGGGAGGGAGCGAACTGGCAGCGAGGTAAGTTGGAACCCACCCCTGATCTATTCCTAACATAAGTGCTTGCCAAGAACCCAAGGAGACCTAACCCTAACCCTAACCCTAGTTTTATTTTCATTGTGAGTGGGATTTTTCCATGTAATTTAATGTGCTCCAAAAAGAAGTCTGAATGAAAAGCTGTCACATCCTCTTTCCTTATACTACCACTAAGAATATATCCCAAAAATCATGTTTTGGCCCACACCCAGAGGAGACCTAACCCTAACCCCAACCCTAACTATAGTTATATTTTCATTGTGACAGGGATTTTTCCATGTAATTTATTGTGGTCCAAAAAGAATACCGAATGAAAAGCTGTCATATTCTCATTGATTATTATACCATGAAGAAGCTATCCCTAACATCACGATTTGGCCCAGACTCCAAGGAGACCTAACCTTAACCCTAATTTTATTTTCATTCTGAATGGGACCTTCCCTTGTAATTTACTTTTCTCCAAAAAAAAGTTGAAACAAAAACCTGTCACATTCTCTTTCCATATAATACCACTAAGAATCTGTCCCTAATGTTAGTTTTCTGGCCAGACCCCAAGGAGACCTAACCCTAACCCTTACCTCACCATAGCCCCAACCCTAACACTACTTTTATTTTGTGAATGGGATTTCCCAATGTAATTTACTGTGCTCCAAAAAGAAATCCGAACGAAAAGCTGCCATTTATAATACTCATATGAAACTGTCCATCAGGTTAGTTTTCTGGCCAGACCCCCAAGGAGACCTAACCAGGGGTGGGTTCCTACCTGTTCGGACCGGTTCGCCCGAACCGGGGGCGACCCGCTAGTGATGTCATCAGAACCGGATCGGTGGTTGCCGGTCCGTGGGGGCTGCCATCTTTTTTTTTTTAATTTTTTCCAAATTTTTTTTTTGTTTTTTTTCTGAGCATGCTCAGAAGATGACTTCCAGCACTGTGCATGCGGTCGCCATCTTTTTTTGGATTTATTTATTTTATTTTTATTTATTTTTTTCAAATTGAAGCTCAGCTTTATCTATTATTT
>QLTV01000613.1:1453281-1464063 GCA_003457575.1 Thermophis baileyi | reverse complement strand
TGGCTTGATGGCGATGTGGCTGGGTGGGAGTGGTTTGATGGCCATGTGACTGGGTGGGAGTGGCTTGGTGGTCGTGTGACCGGGTGGGAGTGGCCAACTTGTAAAAGGTGGTGAAAAGTGACTTATCACGATTTTTCACAATTAACGACCGACGGTCGTTAAGTGTGAAAAATGGTCATAAGTCACTTTTTCACCACATTTTACAAGTTGGCCACTCCCACCCAATCACATGGCCATCAAGCCACTCCCACCCAGTCACATGGCCGTCAAGCCACTCCCACCCAGTCACATGGCCGTCAAGCCACTCCCACCCGGTCACATGGTTGTCAAGCCACTCCCACAAAATTAAGCCACGCCCACAGAGTGGTAGTAAAAAAATTTGGAACCCACCCCTGGACCTAACCCTCCTATCCCTATCCCTATCCCTATCCCTATCCCTATCCCTATCCCTATCCCTATCCCTATCCCTATCCCTATCCCTATCCCTATCCCTATCCCTATCCCTAACCCTAACCCTAACCCTAACCCTAACCCTAACCCTAACCCTAACACTAACACTAACACTAACCCTAACACTAACCCTAGTTTAATTTTGTGAATGGGATTTTCCCAGGTAATTTACTGTGCTCCCAAAAGAACTCCAAACGAAAAGCTGTCACTTTCTCTTTACTTATAATACCTCTAAGAATCTGTTCATCAGGTTATTTTTTTGGCCGGACCCAGAGGTGGGATTCAGCAGGTTCTGACCAGTTCTGGAGAACCGGTAGCAGAAATTTTGAGTAGTTCGGAGAACCGGTAAATGCCACCTCTGACTGGCCCCGCCCCCATCTATTCTCTGCCTCCCGAGTCCCAGCTGATTGGGAGGAAATGGGGATTTTGCAGTAACCTTCCCCTGCCACGCCCACAAAGCCATGCCACGCCCACAAAGCCATGCCCACAGAACCAATAGTAAAAAAATTTGAATCCCACCACTGGCCGGACCCCAAGGAGACCTAACCCTAACCCTAACCCTAACCCTAACCCTAACCCTAACCCTAACCCTAACCCTAACCCTAACCCTAGTTTAATTTTGTGAATGGGATTTTCCCAGGTAATTTACTGTGCTCCCAAAAGAACTCCGAATGAAAAGCTGTCGCTTTCTCTTTCCTTACAATACCTCTAAGAATCTGTCCCTAACATCAGTTTCCAGGCCAGACCCCAAGGAGACCTAACTGTAATCCTAACCCATTCACAATTTAGAACTAGGGTAAATTTTGGGGTTAGGGTTAGGTCTCCTTTGTGTCTGGCCAAAAAACTAATGTTAGGGAAAGGTTATTAGAGGTATTATAAGGAAAGGGGATGTGACAGCTTTTCATTCAGACTTTTCGGGGCCCGATTAATTACATAGGAACATCCCATTCACAATTTAATACTAGGGTTAGGGTTGGGATTAGGGTTAGGGGTTTGTCTCCTTGGGGTCTGGCCAGAAAACTAACCTTATGGACAGATTGTTAGCGGTATTATATAAGGAAAGAGAATGTGACAGCTTTTCATTCAGACTTCTTTTGGGAGCACAGTAAATTACCTGGGAAAATCCCTTTCAGAAAATGAAACTAGGGTTAGGGTTAGGGTTGGGGATAGGGTTAGGGTTTGGTCTCCTTGTGGTCTTGCCTGGAAACTAATGTTAGGGACAGATTCTCAGTGGTATTATATGGAAAGAGAATGTGACAACATTTTGTTCGGACTTCTATTGGGAGCACAGTAAATTACATGGGAAAATCCCATTCACAAAATAAAACTAGGGTTAGGGTTGGAGTTAGGGTTAGGGTTAGGCCTCCTTGGGGTCTGGCCTGGAAACTAATGTTAGGGAAAGATTCTTAGAGGTATACTGCTGGAGAGGTGTTGGAGTCTTTTTCTCTTTTGAACTGGTTGATTATCTCTTTTGCATAGTTTGAGAAGAGAAATATCTTCAAAGAAAAATCAGAAAGTCCAGTTGCCTTTTAAAAACGTTCATTTGGGACAACCATGCCCTGGATGATTGAGAATCTCCATAGGTAGAGGTGGTGATCCATGGCGCTTTTATGGCTCGTGGACTTCAACTCCCAGAATTCCTGTGCCAGCATGACTCAGCATGACTGGCTCAGGAATTCTGGGAGTTGAAGTCCACAAGTCTAAAACGGCCATGGTTCCCCTCCCCTGCTGTAAGCCTTTTAATTAAAAAATGCTAAGAGATATATATTCTTGGGGTAATGCAGCCCCAAGGAAACAGGAATGAGGAGGTGAGGGAAAACCATCTCTAGCTTTTTAACCACTGACCGCTTTCTTTCAGGAGACTGAAAGGAAAATTGGAACCATGAACTCTGTTTTCTCTTTCCAGCTGCAGTAATCCTCTGTCAAAAAGCTGTCAATCACCCTACCTTTCCAGGAGGACATCAACACCCCCCCCCTTTTTTTAAAGCATTGATTAAGCTACTGATTTGTAGCTTAATGGTTCACGGAAAGTGTTTTAACACTCAGCAAGACATTGCTCACTGGATCGAAAAAACTTTAAAAAGCCTTCTCCTATTACTTTTGAACAGCAAAGCCTTCGGATGAGAAAGATCTGCATTAATGAGGAACAAAAAGAAAAAGAAAACTAATGTTCTTATTAATAATAATAATACTCTCAGCCTCGAGATGATCTAGCTGTCGCGGACAAGAGAGGAATTCAGCTTTAAGGCTACATTTATTTGATGGGCGTTCTTGGCTTTTATTGTTAAATGCTGGATTTTTAACTAGATTAATATCCTGCTTTTCATTCAGGAACTCAAGGCATATTTATAGCACTTTCTCTTCCCATTTTTTCTGTGCAACAACAATTTCTGGTAGATTGAACTAAGAGAAAGTAACTAGTTTGAAGTCACCCAATGAGTTTCCCTGGCTGAGGGTAGGCTAGAAGTGAAGCCTCATCACTCCTGCTCCACTACCTTAACTGCTCCACCACATTAGCTCTCATATAGCTCATTCCTCCTACTGGCCCTTCCTATTTCCTTAAGTTATACCATAAAACAGGAAGTCCTCGACTTACAACAGTTCATTTAGTGACTGTTCGAAGTTACAACGGCACTGAAAAAGGGACTTATGACCATTTTTCACAGTTATGACCGTTGAGTAGTGGGAATGATGACAGGAGACAGACTTCAAAAGGAACTTCTTTACTAGGCAACTTCTCTGTACAACCAGCGACTTGCAGTCTGACAGCTAGCCCTTTTATAGGGAGCTGTCAGATGTAACAACCAATAGGATTTGAGCATTCTCCTGCTCAAATGCTGGAACTGGGTGAAACCATGTATGCAACAGTACATAACACCCCTCCCCTCCTAGATGGAGCAATCCATGCAGCACACGTAATCACGCAGGTAGGCGGGACGTTTAGGAACCCTCCCTGACTTGAGCAGCTCAGTCGAGGGTGAGGCAGCGGCCTGAGCAGACAGGTCTGCTGCTGCTCCGTGGTCTGAGCTTGGAAGCTCCTGGAAGCTTTTGGCCGTGGCCTCTTTGGGTATTGGAACCGGTTCATCATGCGATCGCCGCTGGACTCCTGGTGCCTCCGGTAAGTCTTCCGGCTCCATCGGGCTTGAGTTAGCTAGGGAAGGAGTATAATTATTTGCATTTTGTGGATTTTGCAATTCGCCTTTAACTCGTTTCCTTAATTGATCGATGTGCCGTTTCCATTGTCGGCCATCATTTAACCTGATTGCATATGACATTGGGCCCAGGATTTTTTCAACTTCCCCAGGTAGCCATAGGGAACCCTCGCCGTAATTGCAGGCGAAAACTAGGTCTCCTTCTGAGAAGGACCTGGTGGTTTGGCTTGGCTCGTCCATGGTTTTGGGCATGTAGTTGGGGTGCAGGTAGTCTAAGACCAAACGAAGCCTGCGACCCATGAGTAGTTCGGCCAGACTTCAGCCTGTGGTTGTACTTGGGGTGATATGCTGGGCCAGAAGGAATTTGTCCACCCTGGCTTGCCAGTCCCTGGGGCCTAGCCTCCCTCCTTGGCGGATCAAACAAATCTTTCCGCCTGGCCATTCGATGCCGGATGGAATGGCGCAGACAGGGCATGGCGGATCTCTAAGTCTGTTAGGAACCCCTCGAAATGGGTTGCGGTGAACTGGGGCCCATTATCTGATACCAGGACGTCTGGTAGCCCGTGGGTGGCGAATACCTTGATTACAGCCTTGGCGGAGGTAGAGCCCATTAGGAAAATTTCAAGCCATTTTGAGTAGGCATCGACTAAAATCAGGAAGGTTTGGCCATGAAACGGGCCAGCAAAATTGACATGTAACCGAGACCAAGAGGCTTTTGGTTTTTCCCAGTCATGCACCAGGGCCCTAGGGGGAGCCGGCCTAGACTCTTGGCAGGGCCTACATTGTTCTAACCATGCTTGGATCTCTGAGTCCATATTCAGCCACCAGACATAGCTTCTCGCTAGGGCTTTCATCCGGACAATCCCCGGGTGGCCCTCATGCAATGTCCTAAGTATGCCAGCATTCAGGCTGGGTGGAATTACCACACGGTCACCCCATAGGAGGCAACCCCCTTGTTCAGACAGTTCGTGCTGGCGTTGTGCAAATGGCTTAAATTTGGTTCGGACAGGGTCCATTGGCCATCCCCTCCACACCCAGTTCAAAATAGTCTTGAACGAGGGATCCTTGGCCATATGCCTTGCCACTTCAGCCGAGGTGACCAGCCCAGAGTCAGTGAGGTCAATCAAAAGGACCGGAGCATCTGGAGAAATGTCAGTCAGCAAATCAGGCAACGGGCACCTGCTCAAAGCGTCCACATTGCCCATGTCTCTACCAGGCACAAGATGATATGAGTAGGCCGACAGGAAGATGGCCCATCTGGTGAAACGAGGGGACAAGCCCACCGGGGTGGGACGGTCCCCAGCGAGCAACCCTAACAGAGGCTTGTGATCTGTAACCAAATCAAAATCCCTCCCAAACAGATATTTGTGGAATTTTTTCACCCTAGCCACGGCTGCCAGAGCCTCCCTGTCCAGCTGACTATAGTTCCTCTTGGCACTGGACAGGGTCCTGGAATAATACACGACTGGGGCCTCGGTACCATTAGGGAGTCTGTGGCTCAAGACAGCCCCAACACCAAAAGGAGAGGCGTCACAAACAAGGACCAGGGGAAGTGTTGTATTGTACTGTATGAGAAAACTGTCAGCAGTCAATAGTCTCTTGACAGCCCTAAAAGCCGCAGCTTCCCTGGGACCCCAAACCCACGGGGTGGTTTTAGCCAAAAGCCGGTGTAAGGGATCAGCAATGGTAGCCTTGTTTTTCAGGAACAGGCTGTAAAAGTTTAGTAGCCCAAGGAAGGCTTGGAGCTCCGCTTGGCTAGTAGGAGCAGGGGCATTGTGGATGGCCCTGAGTTTGCTTTCTGTGGGGTGAATGCCATGCTGATCTATGTGGTAGCCCAAAAATTCGACTTCCGGGACCCCCAGCAAACATTTACTGCGCTTGGCTTTAAGGCCAGCTGTGCGCAGCTTTGACAGAACCATTCTGACACGGGAGCGAAGCTGATCAGTGTCACAGGCTGAGATGAGCACATCATCGAAATAAGGCACGACCCCGGGAATGTTCTGCAATAGGCATTCCATTACACTCTGGAACAACCCCGGGGCCACGCTGACACCAAACTGCAGCCTGTGACACTTAAAAGCCGCCCTGTGAGTCACAATGGTCTGAGCCTCTGCGGAAGCGCCATCTACAGGCAGCTGCTGGTACGCCTGCGCCAAGTCAAGTTTGGCAAACAGGCAGCCAGGGCCCAGGGAGTGTAGTAGATGGTGCACAATCGGCACGGGATAGGCGCTCTGCTGCAACGCCTTATTCAGCGTGCATTTATGGACAGGTTTTTGTTGCAAAAGTTAGCTATTGCAATAGCAGAGACAAATGGTTAATAGACAGTGGTGCAAGTCAAACAATTGTTAATAATTCTAAATTATTTTTCAGAATGGATCCAGCTGCTGGAGATACAGTAGCCTTGGCAAATGGCCAGAAGGCTAAAGTCATTGGAAGAGGCAGTGTGCAAATTCCATAGCTGGAAATGAGATTTAATGATGTGTTATGTGTACCTGAAAGGGAGCATAATTTGCTGAGTGTCTCTAGTTTAGACAAGCAAGCGAGCACAGACATTAAATACGTCATCAAAAAGGCACAACAAAGAATGTTCTTCCTGTGCCAACTCAGAAAGCTCAGACTGCCCAAGGAGCTGCTGATTCAGTTCTACAGAGGAATTATTGAGTCTGTCATCTACACCTCTACTGTATAACTCTCTGGTTTGGTTCTGCAACCCAACAAGATAGACACAGACTTCAGAGGATAATTAGAACTGCAGAAAAAACAATTGCTACCAACCTGCCTTCCATTGAGGACCTGTATACTGCACAAGTCAAAAAGAGGGCTGTGAAAATATTTACAGACCCCTCACATCCTGGACATAAATTGTTTCAACTCCTACCCTCAAAACGACGCTATAGAGCACTGCACACCAAAACAACTAGACACAAGAACAGTTTTTTCCCGAACAACATCACTCTGCTAAAGAAATTCCCTCAACACTGTCAAACTATTCATTACTATTCATTACTATTACTATTAATCTTCTCATCATTCCTATCACCCATCTCCTCCCACTTATGACTTATGACTGCATGACTGTAACTTTGTTGTTTGTATCCTTACGAACTATATTGATTGTTTCCTAGTATGATTTGATTGCTTATTTGTACCCTATGACTATCATTAAGTGTACCTTATGATTCTTGACGAATGTATCTTGTCTTTTTATGTACACTGAGAGCATATGCACCAAAGACAAATTCCTTGTGTGACCAATCACACTTGGCCAATAAAGAATTCTATTCTATTCTATTCTATTCTATTCTATTCTATTCTATTCTATTCTATTCTATTCTATTCTATTCTATTCTATTCTATTCTATTCTATTCTATTCTATATCTGCCATGAATATTTTCGTTACGGAGCTGGCCTCGCTCAAGCTAGGGGTTGCAAGGGTGAAATCCTATACAGGTAGTCCTTCACCAAAGTTATGATGGACCTCCCCAAAAGCTCCTTACAACCCACTTTTGAAGTTACAGATGTTGCAGTCCCCCACCTGAACAAAATTTGGGTACTCGGCAGTCTGCCGGATTGCATGGACACTGCAGTGGGCCTCAAGGAGTGGAAGGAAATATTTAATACAACTGAAGAATTCTAAGAAATGCTGAGGAAGAGTGAAAATGATTGGTTCACCTCAAGATGCTGCGAAAACACAAATTCTCTCATACTTTTCATACAAAAGCAAAAGGAAAAAAAGCCAACTGAAGCCAAGAACTTGGCATTTTGACTCCTCTGGAGCTGATGATATAATATTTTTGTCAATTTTATTCCTGCTGTGTGCAGATTTTTTTTTTCCTTTTGGCCTGGGTCAGTTCTATTCTATTCTATTCTATTCCTACTCTACTCTACTCTACTCTACTCTACTCTACTCTACTCTACTCTATTTTCCATTCCATTACTTTATTCTATTCTATTCTATTCTATTCTATTCTATTATACTCTCTTCTACTCTATTCTATTCTATTCTATTCTATTCTATTCTATTCTATTCTATTCTATTCTATTCTATTCTATTCTATTCTATTCTATTCTATAGTATATCTGCCATGAATATTTTCTCAAATGCTGATTTTAAAAAAATGTTTTAAATTTTATTTTAATATAATTTTTTAAGAATTCCTGAAACCAGTAGAAAAATAGTTATGGGAGTTCAACATATAGTACATTCCAGACTTAGTGTCATTTTTCTGGGAAGATTGTTTTTTTTTTAATTATCAGCTAGATTGATACGTGGGTGTGAAGTTACATGGTGAACTCTGATCGGTGCTATGAAATAATTAGACACCTGTTTAATGTCTTTCCCCCCTGTGGCTCTAGACCAACTGCAATTAAGCCCCTGTGTAAATCATGAAAAATAAGAAACAGATTAGATACATTGGATTATGGTAAGAGAAAATGAGATTTCATGCCTTGTCACTAAGAAAGAGAACGATCATATGATGGTAACACTGTGTGGATAATTTTGACTTCTCAAATAATTGCCTCCCTTTAGGCTTCTGTCATTACCAAGACAAACTGTGTCTGTGGAGAAAGATTTGGAGTCAACTGAGCCAAAATGCAACAGGATTTGCAAGGCTAGAAATCCCCATGTAACGAGTATAGATAGAATTCCAGGCAATCCGTCGTCACACTTCCCTACAATAGATATAACAAATTGCCTTTCTCCAATTGGAAGCATTTGTCTGTTAACCTCAATTAGATGGATCATATCTGGGTTGCAAATGGAGCATGATATGGGTACAGCACCCAAATGATACACGAGCAGAGACATCACCATGCAACTGCAACCACTAAACATGGGTATTCTAATATCTGAAGGGAGTCCATAAGTCACAGGATTTCTATGACGGTGTTGCCATCCTCATCTGGTCATGTGCTTCTTCTTGTCTTCCCTTGTGGATACCATTGGTGACATGATCTGCTATTGACTCACTGCTACCTCACTGCTATTGGGTCCAAATAGCTCCAGAGTTTCATGCAAGGATCTTTCCAAAAGCTACCTAGAAAGGCCACATGTTGAACTTGAGATTTACTGCATGCTAAGCAGGTACACTTTTATAGCCTTCCACCAAAGGTTTGAAAATTGAACCCTGAGTGGGACCCTCTGCTGTTTGCAGGTCTTCAGAGCTACATTAACATCCATCCTCCAGGCCTTGAGTCAATGTGTTGACATGATTGCAATGCCTCCATGGCCAAGCTTTAATGTGCTTCAGCACTGAGACCACTGAATGGTCTGTACTTACAGATTTAGTGTAGGACAATTTCAGGGTAGCAATTGATGGATTCTCCAGTTTCCTTTCCCCTCCTACTCAATGTCACCTGCTGAGTGGGAAAACAACCAACAATTTGCACATCTTTAAGCATCCTAGCTGACAGGTTGCTGGAGCAAAAGAAGATGTAAGCCAAGCAGGAGATGAGATTTCATTCTAGAAGCTAGATACTCTTTTATGGAAGATGATTGGTGTTTTCATCATTATCTTGAGCTTTTAAGAGAAGATTTTATGGGTAAAGTTATCGGTAGTTCGTTGGATTCGTATATTTGTGAACTGCCTGGAATTGTTTTGGAATCTGGCAATATACAAAAGTTGAAACAAACAACATATGCATACATTAAGAATATCCAGAGACAGACATTTAAAATCCAAAACGACAAGGCAGTCTTGACTTATGATTGAAATTGACCCCAGAATTACAGTTGTGAATTGTACCAATTGTTAAGCATGCCATGACCGACACAATTTTATGACATTTTTTGTGGTGTTTATTAAGTGAATCTGCAATTGTTAAGCAAATCCATTGTCCACAATGGTGTTTTTGTTAAAAACCAGAAGTACGGTAAATGCCGATTTCTAGCAAAAAAACCATAAATTGCAGTCACAAGACTGTGGGATGCTACAAATGGCCCTAAATGCAGGCTGGTTGCTGACCCTCCAAAATGCGATCATACTGTAATAAACTTTTTGTTACATATTGTTACATGCTCTGATAGAAAGAAGGTGCCACTAAGCTTTTCTCCCCATTGTGGGAGAAAGGAGAAGGGGGAAGGAGGAAGTGTTCTTTTCTGCAGGAAATACAGAAGAAGAATATCTACAAGTATAAGTCTTCTGATCAGAAGAAAGCAAAGACATTGAGAACTAGATGGTCTCTAAGGTTCATTTGAGCCCTTCCTTTCTATGTTTGGATATGAAACCCTTGTGTAGTAATTTCACTCTGTCAATGTCATTAGTGGTCCATAGGACACAATGGACAAAGTCAACACTTATGGATCTGTGTCTCCAACATCTCAAAGACAGTATATAATTTGGGGCATGACACAGGGGTGGGTTCTAACTTACCTCGCCGCCGGTTCGCTTCCTCCCGTAACACGTGGCTGTATGCGCAGGCGCGCGCACATGCGCAGTGATGAAAATTCACAAAAAAATTCCCCCCCAAAAAGCCAAAAACAAGATGGCAGTGCCGGGGACTCGGCTTCTGCGCATGCGCAGAAGAAAAAAAATAGCAAAAAATTCCCCAAAAAAGATGGCGGTGTCCACGGACCGGCACCGACAGAACCGGCTCCGTGATGTCACCAGCGGTTTGCTACCAGTTCTATAGAACCAGTGCGAACCGGGAAGAACCCACCTCTGGCATGACACTTTGAAAAGGGTTTAGAGCAGGGGTGTCAAACTCACATCGTCACGGCGGCGTCACATGACATATTGGGACTTTTTTTCCTCTTCGCTAAACTGGGTGTGGCCAGCGCGTGACGCACCTGGCCCGCGGGCCGGGAGTTTGACAGCTCTGGTTTAGAGAATCTGGAATATATTCAAAGAAGGATAGTGGCAATCATGAGAGACTGTGAACTATAGAGTCCTATAAAGACAGAAAGAATGATCTGGGTATATTCAATTTTGTGAAAGAGATTTAAAATAGCACCAGTGAAATCCCTCAACGAATGTCGCACCCAAAAAAAATAGATCAAAACTGTTTTTTGTCACTCCAGAGTGCAGAACGTGAATAAATTTAAATGCCAGAAGGTAAACAATAAAACTAGGGCTTTGGTTCATGTCAGAAAAGTGTTTTTGTACACACAGAGGCCTGAATGAAGCTCTGACTGCAACTCATCAAAGCAGCCAAATCTGTTTCCAGGATCATATAAGG
>QLTV01000613.1:1420255-1434656 GCA_003457575.1 Thermophis baileyi | reverse complement strand
AAGGGTAGTCTATAGGGAAATAAATTGTCAGAAAGAAAATGATATGGTGATATGGGCTGTCGTTAAGACCCATGAATGTAACTTGCCCATAAAACATCTCATATCCAGCAGGGCCTGCAGAACACTGAGCTGGTGGGACACAAACAAAGTCACCAAGATCCTTGTTAATGTGTTTCTGAGTTCCTTGTTCCTTTCCAATGAGGGGAAACAGGAAGGCTCCAACAGGGGAAAACAGCAGGCCACGATCTCCGGTGTGGAAGCAGGCCCCGACCAGGTGCTCCCAGGATGGACCCTGATGAAACACGCCCAGGAGGCCCACTGCTAAACGGCCTCGGCCGTCTCTTATGTTCTTTCCCATACCTCCCCCCCCTTCTCCCCCTCCTCCTCCTTAAAAATACAGGACCATATGAAAAAGCCAATACTTTTGCCACACATAAATACGGCATTTCTCCCTTACCTAACAATTTATTTAAGCTCCAGATCTAAATAAAAATAGCAGGGAGTAAGTGCAATTAAACAGAATTCACAGTTGGAAACATTTAGAACCAATAACAATTTAAATCATTTTCAGTCTTTCCCAAATATCCCTTTGCTGAACTAAGATTGCTGAATTAAGACACATACAGATAGTCCTCGAGATACGGCAGTAATGAAGCCTGCCTACTATGATCACATGTTGTGATGGCTGTTAAGTGAAGCATCTCACTTAATGATGATCCAAAAATGGCTGCATTCCTTGAAGTTCTCCATATTAGCCATAACCAGGTTATATCCTGAGAAATTGAAGATAAATACATGTCATTAAATATTCTACTAAAGAACAATTGGAAAGATATTACACCACAAGACTCTTAAAAAACCAACTATTTCAACCATTTTCTGAAAAACAGGTAAAAAAATCAATTTTTCATTGTGTTTGTTATCAGACCTGTGAATTTCTAACAGCACCCTCTGAATATTTTGAAATGTTCAAAATAGAGCTAATTACATTCAGAACAGATATTGCAACACTACAGATATATGACATGATTGGATTATTCTAGACAATTTTCTAGACAATAGGGTTTCCTGCCTGAGCAGGGGGTTGGACTAGAAGACCTCCAAGGTCCCTTCTAACTGTTATTTTATTCTATTTGCATCTCAGCGCCAGTTCAGCTCAAATGAATATAGACCAAATTTTGTTAGTAGTAATGGGACTTGATAACCATGACAAATCTATTGATTTCAGGGGGATCAACATGGTACAGATTAGCAGTTGAATAACTACCTAGGAGTGATACTGTGGTATAATGCCACTAGTCAACGACTCATAGTTGATTTGTATCTTTTGCTGTTTAGGAAAAGAAAAGTAAGGAAAAGCACAATCAGTAGAGTTGCCAGAGATTTTCTGCCACCATAATTTTTCGGGTGGCCAAAAATTTTCTGGTAGGAAGCTAGGCCTTTGAACTTTGTCCTTTTCTGAACAATTTTTCCGGTTATCCTATTAGAGCTTACTTTAAGTCTTTATTGGGATACAAAATTGTTGCCAACTGTCTGTGCCACAGTGCGTGTAGTGAAAGTGCTAAAGATTATTGGAGCCTTTCAGGCTGACTACTCGGTTGCCACCAAGGAGGATAAAGATGTGGCAGACTTGCTGAGTGATTTCCAATTGTCCATGTAGATGTGTTTTAACCAACAGGCTCAAAATTATCAACGCAGCATTTTGCAGTGTGTTTTTATGTGTTGTAACCGAGTGCAGTCATGCTGGTGCAAGGACATTCACTGTTAAAAATTCACCTGCCAATACAAACTTCTCTTCCACATGCTTTGATTTTGAGGTCTAAGAGGAAATAAACATCAACTTAGATGATTTAAGACATTATTATTATTATTTTTGTTTTATGACTTTTTTAGACTCTGCTACATTGTTTATAGTAAAAACAGTGCAAGATGTTTTGCCTTATTAAAAAGAACAAGAAAAGAAACAAATAAATCAAGGGTTGTTTTTTTTTTGTCAAACACTTGGCCTGGAATAATGCCAAATGTTTTGGACAAGCAAAGCAGAAAGGAGTGCAATTACCTTTGAATAAGTACAATAAGCCTCATTTATTAGAGTGTGGCGTAATTTCTTTAGTAGAAAGGCTATTGCCAATAGCCAGAAACCTTGAACCGCTGGAATAAAACTTTTTTGGCTATGAACGTGGAACCCTCATTAAAAAGAAGGAGCAGGGTGGTGGGGATAAGAAGTGTGACTACAACTGTGTAAGAAAAATCTGATTGAGTTATTTGGTACAGAAGGAAAAGAGTTGGGAAGAGAGCAGATTTATTTCTGTATTACAGAAGTCACAGCATTTTTGAGGTTTGAATTCACTTTTGTTGGCAACAGCTGCTTCCAGGTCAGATACCAAAGACTCTTGGCAACCAGTCTGAGTATGGTGTTCCTCTGGGTGAAATGGAGACCCTATTAGTATTCATGAAATTTTCATGCTTTTGGAACTTAATGGGCAAATACATGGCCTGTAAAACCATCTTCAAACGGCATCCATTAACATTAACAGATCCTTTAGAGGACTATCTATGGATGGGCGGTGATAGAAATCTATTGTACTGCTCTGGCCAGTCTTTGGAAGGAAGCATTTAATCTAATCTACCATTTAATTTAATGCATATCTGTCAGGAGGATTAAACCAGAAACAGACTACAGCAGTGGAATCTGCCGTAGAGGTCAGAGAAGTCAAAATAGCATTCATGACTGTGCAATCACAGCTCCACCTTTTTTTTTTTTGCATTGCGGGTTCTTTGACACCCCCTTGTCTCAATGCTCCTGGACTATTGACTATGTTCCACAGCATGAACTGTCGTGACTTGACTCAAAATAAATCCTGGCATAATTCAACACCGCTTAAATCCAAATAAACATGAACAGGAGCAAAGTTTTTAAACAGGATTCACTTGATTTTTCATGCTAGCTCTGGAATTCTGGGAGTTGAAGTTCACATATCTTAAAGTTGCTTAGGTTGGAAAATACTGGGCTAACCACTTAAATTACGTATAAATTATCAATCCTTCCTACTTTTGTTCCTTAACCGCTACAATTATATTCACTGGGCGATTGTATTTCAATGTACTTCTCATCCTCATGAATTTTGTGTTTTTGGCCTGACCCTGGGGGTGGGGATTGGGAGGGGGAGAGAACAAGTGAAACAATTAGAAAGGCAACTGTTTTCCATAAGATATATTCTAGACTTACAGCTGTGTGATAAAGGTATACAGCGCCATCTTGTGGCTTTTCAACAATTATCCTCTGCAAATGGAAAGGAGAGATGTGATTTGAGGCCAGGTTAATACAAACAGAAAAAAAATTGCATCTAATTTGAATGTAACATTTAGCATTGAAAGTAAAACAAGAATATTATTTAAAATTTGGTAACTGTTTCATTATTGATTATACAAAAGTGTCTAGTGCTTAGGTCTATAAGCACAGTTAGTCTGTGTGCAGCTAAAGAGAAACATTATTTTAGATCCTGCTTTTTATGAGCCCTGGAAAAGAACCAGGAAAGGATAATGGCTCCATCCAATTTGGGGTCTGGCCCTGCTCAAAACTGGCCTGCCATCATGGTCACTAATGTGTTAATCCTATAGCAATAAAGCCCTTGAACCCAACAACAAGCTGCCCACCTCTCATTTATAAAAAAATATTCTCCTTATAAAATGCAACCAAGGTAGAATTGAAAAACAGCTCTATATACTGCTGAGAAGGAAACAAGAATGTACGTCGAATGCCATCGCAACACCATGACCCCATATGGAGCTGCGGGCTCTTCTTCTGACTTTTGTATATTAATCTTAAAGATCAGGGGGGAAAGTGCTTGCAGAATATACATATCAATGCATCGCACAGTAAAAAGCCATGAGCAGGAGGAGTTTCCCACTCTTTTGGGGGTTCCTGTTCATGCTGGTAGGTGCCATTTTCAGAGCTTTGGGATCCGTGTGTAAGAATATGAAAAGAATAGAACAAAGAGATTCTTCCCTCCACTTGCTGGCTGAAGCTTGTTAGCTGGGTGAAGCTCGATATGATATTGTGTGTGCGAGTCCCTGCAGTTTCCTTGGCAAGATTTCAGAAGTGGCTTACCACTGCTTCCTTCCTAAGGCTGAGAATGAATTAATGGTCAAGGTCTCCCAGCTGGCTTTGTGCTTAAAGTGAACTAGAACTCACATTCTCCTGGTTTCTAGCCTGGTGCCTTCATACTATACCAAACTGTCTCTTTGATACGATATGGCTTATGTATCAATCATTGCCTAGAAGAAATTCTCATAAATGCTAGAGAACTCTGAGCTTTTCCCCTACTGGCACAAAAATAAGAACATATTTTTAATAAATATTCTTCAGAAGAGGGATACACAATAAAGCAGAAAGCTGGCTATAAAGCAAAGCCCAGAACAGCAAAGGACTACATCACGGGTGTCAAACTCGCCATGTCACGTTGCCGTCACGTGACGTTTGGTGATGTTTTTCCCATTCGTGGAGCTGGGATGGGCGTGGCCTGCGCGTGACGCATCCAGCCCGCGGGCCGCCAGTTTGACACCCATGGACTACATGAAACCCACTGAAGCAAACATTGGAACCTGTTTTTCCAGAAGTCACTCTGTGGAGCAGTGTCTGTTTTGGGATAGTGGGTGGTGTTTTTTTTTACGATGGTTTACTGTTCATTTTTTGTTTTTACTGCTGGGTAACTTGATGAGTCCAATAAATAAATACATCTAAAGTAACAATATTCATGTAGTCTTCGACTTTTGACTGCAATTGAACCTAAAATGTATGCTGCTAAGCGAGACATTTGTGAAGTGAATTTTGTCCCATTTTATGACCTTTCATGCCACATTTGTTAAGTGAATCGCTGCAGTTGTTAAGTTAGTAACATGGTTGTTAGGTGAGTCTTTATTTCCCATTGACTTTGCTTGTCAGAAGGTCGCAAAAGAGGATCACGTGACCCTGGGACCATCATAAATACATGCCAGTTGCCAAGCGTCTGAATTTTGATCATATGACCATGGGGATGCTGCAATGGTCTTAAGTGTGAAAAACGGTCATAGGTCACTATTGTGCCATTACGATTTCAAACGGTCACTAAAGGAACTGTTGTAAGTTGAGGACTACCTTTACACATTCTTGCAGAGGCTTGAAGGTCAATAGTTCGCAAAAAAAGTTCCCCAAATCCCCAAAACTTTAACCTTAGACTGTCTACTCTTGACCTCACCCAATTCCTAAGAGGTCTGTAAGGGGCGTGCATAAGCGCACCAACGTGCCTACCGTCCCTGTCCTAATGTTCCCATGTACTCAAAACCGTCTCATGTATACATGTTTATACTTTTACTGTAATCTTATATATGCTTGACAAAAATAAATAAAAATAAAATAAAATAAAATTGCTTTGCATTACAATGGACTACGGTGGCATAGTTCATAAGATAAAACTAGCAAAAGCTGGAGAAAGAGGATAATTTATGGAGAGGCTTTGTTTCTCATGGGGTATGCTTCTGCTGCACACCCTTCTGCCTTCTGGTGAAATGGGCTTTTGAGGTTTTTAAAAGAAGGCAAAGCAAATCTCTTAATCAGTGGGAAGATTGAACATGCCATCAGGGACTCTTAAGCACTTTCCCATCAAAGCTGGTGCATAACTGGAGGGAGATTTTCTTTCATTCCACAGTTCATGAAGTTTTTCAAATGGGATGTAAGAACTTCGGAGGGCTGCCTTGAATACAGTCTTGCTCAGACCATAATTCTGTCTCATCCATTATATAGCACTTCCAGGGCTGGCAGTCCCTAGAAGGGAACTTTGATTTAGACGTCTAATGTCCTTGGCCAATCTATGCCAGAAGAAAAAAAAATGTTAACTCTTGTGACACAGTGTTAATGTATCTTCAAAAACTGAAGGGCAGAAATCTACTGACATTTGAGATGCCCCGGTGTTCAACCTACAATCAGCTAAAGAAGAATCTTCCATTTCAGACTCTACTAAAGGAAACAAGAAAGGGGGGGCCAGTTTGATGTAGTGGTTAAAGCATCAGGATAGAAACTGGGAGTTGTAGTTCCACTTTAGGCCCAAAGCCAGTTGGGTGACCGTGGGTCAGTCACTCTCTTTCAGCCCTAGGAGGCAGGCAATGGCAAAACACTTCTGGAAAAACCTTGCCAGGAAAACTGCAGGGTCTTGTCCAGGCAGTCTCCAAAGTGGACATGACTGAATGGAAGGAAGAAAAAAATAGTAACATATGGGAATAAGACAACCTAAAGTCCATAAACCATTTGGAGCCCTCTTGGCCAAATTGTGCACCCTCCAGAACGTTGATGAATTCAGGGATGAAATCATTAATTTGGGTGGCTTTTAAACCCAAGAGGAGCAAAATGTGCATCACATTCGTGCAAGATCTATGCAATCCATCCACTTGCTTTGCACTCCAGGTAATCTTCTAGTCCTTCAAAAGCAAGAACAATACAGAAGACAGAATAATAGAATAAGGGACCTTGGAGGTCTTCTAGTCCAACCTTCTGCTCAAGTAGGAAACCCTTTCAGACAAATGACTGTCCAATCTCTTCTTAAAATTCTCCAGTGATGGAGCACCCACAATTTCCGGAGGGAAGTCGTTCCACTGATTAATAGTTCTCACTGTCAGGAAATTTCTCCTTAGTTCTAGACTAGTTCTCTCTTTGATTAGTTTCCATCCATTGCTTCTTGTTCTGCCTTCAGGTGCTATGGGGACTAGGTTGACCCTCTCTTCTTTGAGGCAGCCTCTTAGATATTGGAACACTATTATCATGTCACCCCTAGTCCTTCTTTTCATTAGACTAGACATATCCAATTCCTGCAACCATTCTTCATATGTTGTAGTCTCCAGCCCCCTAATCATCTTTGTTGTTCTTCTCTGCACTCTTTCTAGAGTCTCAACATATTTATTATATCACAGTAATCAAAACTGGATGCAGTATTCCAATACAGACTGGAAAACTATACATAATCCTCCTACTGATCTCATTGTCTTACTAGACCTGTCCCTTGTGGTCCTGACATGCATAATAAATAAAATGTAGCAAGAAAAATCTCTGACTTCTGTTCTACAGAAACCTATTCCCAGCGGACAAATCTTAAAGAGTGAGACAAATTTCCAAATATATTCTCACAAAAGCTGGAAATTATGAGAACTAAAATCCACATCTGGAGTTCACCAGGTTGGAGATCCAGACAGCTGAGAAATATTCCCTAGCTGCTTATAATTAATAAAATTACATCCCATGCTTTATCCATGAAATTCAAGGCAGTACGTGTGGTTCTTTCTTCTACCTAATATTTGTTTTCCTCCCACAGGTCTATAATGTAGATTTATGCAGAGAACTTGTGACCAAACAAGGATATAAACCTCAACTCTTCCCACTTCTGGTCAGATACACTAATGCAGCACCATTGGCATCCTCTTCCATTAGATCTCTTGAGAAACCCTTCATGCTTTACCTGTAGCCATCTTTCTATCAGGCAGTGCCAGAGGGAAAGACTAGGAATTATAGAATATGAATTGATCCCCAACTGCTTTAGCCTGCTGCATCCAGAGAAGAGCCGAGGTGGCGCAGTGGTTAGAGTGCAGTACTGCAGGCTACTTCAGCTGACTGTTCAGCAGTTCAGCGGTTCAAATCTCACCGGCTCAAGGTTGACTCAGCCTTCCATCCTTCCAAGGTGGGTAAAATGAGGACCCAGATTGTTGGGGGCAATATGCTGACTCTGTGAACCGCTTAGAGAGTGCTGTAAAGCACTGTAAAGCGGTATATAAGTCTAAGTGCTATTGCTATCCTATTTCCCCTTTGCATCGTGACTTCTTAGAATCTAAGGAAGAGGGCAGGAACAATCCTATTTTATTTATCTGTAAACCACTCTGGGTACCTGCTGTACATAAATAATATGAATAGGGAACCTATTATTGTATTGTTGTAAAGTCATAGCCTTGTGTTTGGCCCCCACCTTGTTTTCCATTAGAAGATCAGTACAGACACAACTCTCAACTAAGGTATTAATTATTTTACTATTTGTGGTACAGTGTTGTTGGGTTTTTTGCTTTTTTTCTTTCTTTCTTTCACTTGAGTTTCAGTTTGAACAGAAACCTTCCTATATCCAGTGCCATCATTCCATTCCATCCTCTTACAATATTTCTACGCTATTTACAAGGACAAAAAAATCTTTCAAGACAGCATACATTTATAAAAGAGGCACAAACTTAAAAAGCAAAAGCAACCCAAAATGAACAAATTATACAACTGAAATCATTTACTTTGCAACAGCAACAAAAAAACTTGTATATAGTTGATGCTGCTATGAGTAGATTATCTGGCATAGGTCTTAAGACCTCACACCCTAAAGAACTTTCAAATTCATAGCAACTTTTACTTGGAGAAAATACAATAATTTTTAGCTGGTGACAGACATTTATGAATGTCTGTTAAAATGGTGGGACTCTGTAATTTGGCTTTTTTATTTTCTTCTTAAAAACATTAAAACCTGTGATGATATACTAATAAATGAAAGCATCTCACTTTGTTGTGTTGGAAGAGATCAACTTGGATTTAGACTGATAATGTTTTTGTTCTTTGATAAAATTAAATACATTGCAGCAGGGTGCCACAGAACAAAGCAATATTTCCTAAACTACATACAAAATTGTAATAAAGCAATAAAATTAAAGGAATCCATGGAAGGTAGCCACTAAAATAGCATGGACTCAGACAGTGGCAAAGGTACAGCAAATTAGAATTAGAAGTCCTGAAAAAAATAAAATAAAAAATTAACTGACACTGAACAATAACCTAATAGAATCCAAGCACACTTTTCTGGGTAACTCTGGAGAAGTTAAAACATAATCTCCAAAAGTGCCTTAATTCCTATCAAAAAGCTGACATAGGACTTCCTGAGATCCTTTGGTTCCGAACTGCAAAGGGCTTTATAAATCTATGCTAGTATTTCAAACTGGACATAGACCCAACCTGGGAGGCCATTACGTTAATGTGAAACTGAGGAGCTAAATTTATAACTACACTATGATCACAACAGCATCTAGTAGAACTTTTGCTGCCCTGTTGATGTTTTCTTCAAGGACCATCCCATATTCCAAGCCCTGCAGTAATTAAAATGAGACATTACTGGGAATTACTCATTTACATTTGCTTTTGTTAAACCATGAACACACTGCCTCTCCCTGCTGCAGACAGGCAATGAATATATTTATGAAAAAATTATCTCCTTAGAGCAGTTCCTGTGAGCTCCATGATCTCTAAACCAAACTGTTTATTCAACCCCAGACAGGCACAGAATTCAAGTATTTAAGAAAAGGAAACAAACAGGGAATCAGAGTGGCTCAAAATCCTCTTTGTCCCAGATACGGCAGAGTTTGATATCACAATATTCATGTCTGTTCTGGTTTGAATAACATTTCCTTCACGTGTTAGTCCCTATGAAAATGTAAACAGGTGTTGAGAGCTAGTGTTACACTTGAAGAAAAATCTATTCAAATAACATGCCCACGCTTGTCACAGCTTGGCTAAAATAGCCTTAGCTGTAAGAAAATGAAAACTCTTCCTCCTGTTGAAGGCCATTTTAGGAGGCATAGAGACAGGAGGTTTTGGGTGGTGCAGATCTGAATATATAGCAATACCACTCTACGACGAGTAGACGTCGTCCAACGTGGTTGCAGTCCTCGGAGTAGAAATGGCATTGTGTGTGGTGAGATGAATATGATGGGCCAGGACTAGAGAGACTGAGGTTCTTGTCCAACCTCAACCAGCGAAGTTCACTAGATGACTTTTGACCAGTCACTCTGTGAGTCCAACCGATCCCACAAAGTGCTTATGGGGAAAATGGAAAGAGAAGGTGCTATAGAGAAGATGCCTTGAGCTCTCACACAAAAAATAGGACATAAATCTAACAAGACGAAAAAAGAAAGAAAATCGATTCACTGTAGCACTCTGAATGGCTGGAGGAAGAACTGGAAGTATGTTGTATGAATAGGCACTCTGGTAAGAGCCACTGCATGCCTTTTATCATGTGATGTTGGCATTACAAACTTTTTAAATGAAGGGTAATGTGGTGTCAAGAAGGTTAGGTGAATCTCCCCAAAGGTGGTGTGAGGAAGTTAGATGAATCTTTCCAAAGATGCCTCAGATCAGGGATGTCCAACCTTGGCACTTTTAAGATTTGTGGACTTCAACTCCCAGAATTCCCCCAGCCAGCTGGGGGAATTCTGGGAATTGAAATCCACAGGTCTTAAAGATGCCAAGGTTGGACAGCCCTGTTTTCAATCTTGAAGTGCAGCTTCTAAAATGCTAAACCTATTGGCCATTTTTCAATTTCCTGAGCCATTTGCGCCCAAGACATTGGTAATCAGTTTCTCTTAAGCAGCCCTGGGGTCTATTGCCTGAGATCCATTCTTTGGAGCATTGCTGCACATTTTCAGCCATCTCACACATGGAAATCTTTACCAGTGAGCATCCTCTCTTCCTGCTGTTGTGTTAGATCGGGGATTTATCTTCTTCATATTGTTGCGTTGCTCAGCTTAATCTGGAGTTTTGACAAGCTGCGCTCTTTTTCATGTGCACACAACCATCAGACCATAAGGCCATAAAAATACATTTCTCTCTCTGCCATATGCTCAAGAGAAAACACATTTATGTTAGATTTGCTTCTCTTCCAAAATACAGCTTCATTCTAAAGTATTTGAGCACTTCTGAAATGGGGGGGGGGAATGGTGGTACTTCATCTCAAACGGTTCAGAAATAAATGAATGACAAGGAACGTTTGTGAAAAGAGTTTCGATCTCATTGCTCTAATTCATGATGAACAAATATAGGGTGGGATTTGACCTGTCGAAATGCCAGGGGAATCTTTAGGACCAGATCATTAATCTCCTTTTTTTTTTAAAAAAAAAATCACAGTGAGAGCAAGAAACCCCCCTTGATAGCTGGCATTTTTTAAATCTCTGCAGGCTTGAGTTCACACTCTCAAATTCTCTTTATGTGCTAATGAGCCTTCTGCCACAGTACACTTTCTCTGGTTCACACATGATATGTCATTCTTGTCTTGTCACCAGCAAATTTCCCTAGGTCCATTTCTTTCTCATTTGAAATATTTCAGAATTGCTACATAGATGTAATTATTGTACGATTTTAAGTTTTAGCAGTGCATTAATTGATTGTAAGCATCATTTTTAGTTAAATCTTCTTCGCAGACTGCAGAAAAACTGCTGGAGAAGTCATGGCAGAAAAAGGGTTAATTTTTTTTTTGTTTGAGCTGTTTTTCTATGCTAAACAGTCTCCTCCTAAAGTTACTTTCCTTTTCTTTCTGAAATGTAGGTAGGCCTTGACTTATAACCACAATTGAACCCAAAATTTCCATTGCTAAACAAGACAGTTGTTAAGTGAGGTTTGCTCCATTTTATGACCTTTCTTGCCACAGTTGTTAAGTGAATCACTGCAATTAATAAGTTAGCAATATGGTTAAGTGAAGCTGGCTTCCCCATTGACTTTGCTTGTCAGAACATCGCAAATAGTGATCACATGACCCCGGAAAAGTGCAACCGTCATAAATACGTGCCATTTGGCAAGTGTCCAAATTTTGATCATGTGACCATGGGGATGCTGCAATTATCATAAGTGTGAAAAACGGCCATAAGTCATTTTTTCAGTGCCGTTGTAACTTTGAACGGTCACTAAACGAATGGTTGTAAGTCAAGGACTACCTGTAGGTACAAGTGCCCTTTACATACACTAGGTTTTCAGATTTACCTCCCTGCAAAGGGACAGAGAAAACTAATTAGAAACATTATTCTTTAACTATATCCACTTTTTCTTGCATCTTGGTTTTAGCATGATAAAAATGGATCTTTCAGGGTAGTACTTTGACAAAGAGGATTACTGAAAAAGTCATGCTCTATCACCGTTTAATTATCATTAGGTAATAATCCCGTATAAAATTGGAAGGTAACAGTAAAATTAATAAAGTTGATGGTTTTGCTCAATGAGAATGCAAAGGAAAAAAATCAACCATGTGGGGTTGGAAGAGATTTCTGAAGTCTTTCAATTCAACCTCCTGCCCAGGGCAGGAATTCTCAGACCATTCCAGAGAGGGGATGGTCCAACCTTTGTTTGAAAGCAGGGCAACAATGATCTGGGAGGCAGGCAGTTCAACTGCTCAATAATTCTTATGGTCAAGAAATTCCTCCTTATTCTGCGTGTGCATCTCTCTCTGCAAAACTTCCACCCATTGGTCTTGTCCTACTTTTGACACTAGAGAAAATACATCCTCCATGTGCTTTTTTCTTGTGACTCCCCTTCAAGTATTGGAAGACTACTCTTTCTCTCTCTCTCCCTAGCCTTCTCTTCTTCTCTTCATATCTTTTAACTGTTCTTTGTAAGACTTAGTCGCCAAGGTCCTTATCACCTATGTTGCTCTTTTTAGCCTTCTTTTCAAGTTTGTCGGTGTCCCTCTCACCTTTCTGTATCATCAGGCAGTAAAATCATCAGTAAAATATACAGATATTTTACAACCTGCCAGAAATTGAGGGGGTTCATAGATAACAATCTCAGCAAGACAATCCGCACTACCTACAATCAAATTTACTTTTGACAACTAGGTTTCCCTGGGTTGCCTTGCCTGAAGGGGGGCAAAAAATGAACCATTCTCTCCTGAAATTCTCTTGTTGAGTGCAGTCAACTTAGAAGCCATAGGATTACTCTCAGTGGGGAACTCAATAGAAGTCCTGTCCTGGCATGGGGTGAGTACCATGATGATCAAAGAAAGGACAAAATCTTGATAGTAACTCTTGAATCTGGATGGAAGCTCCCATTTCAAGGCAATTGAGTCCATCCAGAACTGATAAACCATGAATAACAAACAAAAATAGCAAACTGGCTCTCTGCAGGGCAGATTATCTACTGCTGAAAATAAGTACTTACTCTGCAAGTAGAACAGCAAAAGACAAGCTTCTCTTTCTTTATCTCTCCCCTCCCCCAACCCTGGTCAAATAACCTTGGAAGAAAATGGGGTATTTTCTTTCAGGCCTGTTTGGGATAAACCCAGCCAGGTTTTGGCTAATTAATTCTGTCCAATTTCCCCCCTGCTCACTTCACCTTGGCTGCTGCATGCGAAGAAGAATTGCAAGGACAGGAATTAAAAATACAGCCACGGTCAAAAGAACCTGGATTCATCTTGGACACATTTAACACTGAAATCAGAAGAGTTGGAAGGCAGAAAGCCATTTGGGAGAATTCTTACTTTACACTGGATGAAAAAGGCAGCAGCAGAATTCAAATGCAATGAATAGAGTGCTGTACCTGTTGTGTTAAAACGCAGGTGCAAGGTGCACGCCAATACATACCACTACAAATACAGAAAGGGGTAAGATGTTATGTTTCTTTTAGATCCATTCACGATTGGTGAATGTGCCTATCTGTGCAGAAATGAAATATTAATTTCCTGTATACTTGTTCATAAGTGCAAGCTTTCATTGCTGCTAGTTTGGACAAGCTATTTGTTTTTTGAAAACCTTCTAGGCAAGCCCTCTTCCCAACTCTCAAACCCAGTGTCAGCGTTCCAGTCAGTTCTGGAAGCCATTATTTCCGTTTGCTTCAACTGCACCCAGAGAACAACTTCTTAGCAATGCTTCATTCTTATGTTAACCTTTCACCAGCATTAATAATCCTAAGTGAGATAGCAGGAAGAGGTACAAAGCTCCAACCTCCATAAATGCCTCTCTCCCAATACCTAAGTTTTCAGAATTCAAACAACACTCAGATGAGCATCGATTAACACAAGATTAATATCAGACCAACAAGCAAGAAGTAAACAATACCCTAAGCCAATAATAAACAGCCCAATCAAAGAATATCCAGGACCATTCCCACAACACTGACAAGGCAAGCACTAGAATATAAATTGGGAGCAAATCCCACTGATGATGTTACCTAGTTTGGGTAATGAAACATTTGCAAAAAAAACCAAGCAAGCTCAGAGATCATCAAGGACCCCCCTCAACTCTAGTCCCAAACTATTTGGAACTTTACTGCATTAATACAGTGCTTAAAATGTGTGTTTCGAGGAAAGGAGAAAGGAGAGGAGAGGAGAGGAGAGGAGAGGAGAGGAGAGGAGAGGAGAGGAGACTGCTTGACTTCAAGAGGAAAACTAACCTTTAGAATAGAATAGAATAGAATAGGATAGGATAGGATAGGATAGGATAGGATAGGATAGGATAGGATAGGATAGGATAGGATAGGATAGGATAGAATAGAGTAGAATAGCATAGCATAGCATAGCATAGAATAGAATAGAATAGAATAGAATAGAATAGAATAGAATAGAATAGAATAGAATAGAATAGAATAACAGAGTTGGAA
>QLTV01000613.1:1375391-1397480 GCA_003457575.1 Thermophis baileyi | reverse complement strand
AACATACTAACCATTTCCTTTCTAAAATACAAAATACACAAAACACAATGGTCTTCACTTAACCACCACTAGTTCAATGACCATTCAACACTGCATGGTGCTTTGGGCCCAAAATTTTGGTTACAATATACATCTCTCTGAATGGAATAAAATTTGGGAACAGAACTATAAATTAACTTTGGCAATACCATATAAAGACAACATTTATAAAATGTTTTATAGGTGGCATCTTCCCCTGGCCAGTCTGGCAAAAATGTTTACTAATTTATCTCCCAAATGCTGGAAGTGTAAAATAGAAAAGGGAACATATTACCACCTCTGGTGGACCTGCCCACAGGCGAGAACATACTGGAATAATCTTAAAATTATTATAGAACAAATCACAACACGAAGTCTTGAATTAAAACCAGAACTATTTTTATTAGGTATATTCAGAGAAAAATTGGATAAAGAAGACAGATACTTAATATTACATATTATCACAGCCGCTAGAATAACATATGCACAATCTTGGAAACTGGACTCAATACCAACAATGATAACTGTGGTAAATAAAATTTTGGAAGTTGCAGAGATGAGCAAATTAACGATGGAGATCCACGACAAAGAAGAGACAGATTTTTATAAAGTGTGGGATAGATGGTATAATTGGCTTGGACAAAAAAAAATATAAAAAATGGTTAATATAACTTCTTGCAACGATATAATAAACTGTAGTTTATCTAATGTACTATGATATAATACTCTTGCTCACTTTTTGACTGAAATGGGATTCAAAGACTTATCTAAAATAGACTTAGATATATATATATATGTATATACATACTTAAATACATTTATATAGTGCGAGTATATATGAACTGGATAAAATAGCTGTAGAAATGAAAGATGATATTCCCAATAGACACAGATTTTTAGAAGATAAGATTTATAAAGTATAAATATAGATATTATATTTATCCGAGTATTTAAGGATTAATACTAATAACTGATAGGCTGTTTAAAAAAAAGTACGATTTTATTGTTATGGTCTGTATTGTTTCTTTTTTGTTGTTTGTCTTTGTTATTTGTATATTTAATTGTTATGTAGTGTTTTTAGAGAAAATTCAATAAAGATATTTTTTTTAAAAAAAAATAGAGGTGTTGTGGGGTCCCTTTCACTGCATATGTTGAAGTAAAAGTTACTTTAGTGGATATTTCAATTTGATTATTTCACAGAGCAGAGGGTTAGAGTGGTTCAGATGTCTCTTTCCAACCCTGTGATGGTTTCAGCAGCTCTATGAATAATTACAGACATATTTCTTGTTCCTCTTCAAGATACTTTTTCTCTTAATCAAGAGAAATGATAGCCATAATAATAAAGGCCCGACCGCATTCTATATTACTGGATTACCTCTAATAGGTTTAGGATCCATTATTTAAAGCAATATTCAAATTATTTCAAGACTAAATTCCAGACAGTACATTAAAATGCATTACTTCCACCTGCGTAATATCTTTGAAGATCAGTCTTTCTGCTTATGAACTGCTTCTATTTAGTAAGGGGGGGGGGAACTGTTTTTAATTCTCCAGACAGGAGCTGCGGAATAAATGTACATCACAAAGCAAAAGCAAAAAAAGTGGTGTATTTTTTAAAGATTGCATAAAAGTTAATAACACTGTGCTGATACACTTGACATTAATCAATGTTTATTTTAAAACAACCAAAATGATTGAAAATGTTAAAAGTGTCAAGAGGTAAATTATAGGGAATAGACACATTGAAAAATGAAATGATATAAGCCAGAAAGTAATAATGCAAATCCAATACCCCACATACCTCAGTCTGCCTGATTAATATTTCTTGTGGAAGGCTTTTATGCTTTAAAATATAATGAGATTTGCATGATTCTGAAGTTGGATTTCTCATATATAAAACATCCCAATAACTGAAGACATAATTCTAAGAGCATCTTCTTATCTGAAGCATAATTATAATCATACTAATAAACCCAGCCCTGACAATGCTGCAACATGGCTTAGCTTTATCTTGGTTCATGTCAAAGCAAGATATTATGATAATACTTGGGGGGGGACATGTCTTTGGTAAGAGGATCCTAATGCAAGCTACATTATCAGAAAACATGACAATGAATTTGAACACCCTCATCCAAGTGAGATTTTAAGAATGCAAAATTTCCTGAACAGATTATACTGGGTTGGGTGGAAATATACTACTGGTATACACTTTCATTTACTGTGTGGTAATTTACTGCACTATATTTAGAGCAGTAGTGGGTTGCTACCGGTTCACACCAGTTCGGGTGAACCGGTAGCAGCGACGGTGGCAGGGGGCTCCACCCACCCACCCGGATGTCATCAAAAATGCTCTGCGCATGCGCAGAAGCTTCTGCATATGCACAGAAGCGTTGCACGTGCGCGCTCCCATTCCCGAACCGGTAGCAAAGGTAAGTGAAACCCACTACTGATTCAGAGACACATTCAGAGATAAATATCTTTTTTTTAAAAGGCAATTTGGCACTTGTGATTGTGCAAATGAAGGCTCACCTCATTTTTACATGTTACACATGTAATGCATGAAAACAGGAGCAGGAATTGGATCACGTGAGGCTTAGACACCATCTTCTCTTTTTCAATCTCCTAATAAACAAACCTGAACAAATCAGAATCAAATAATGTATACTCCACACACTATACTCTACTGTATGCTAGGAGAGCTGATTTGGTGTAGTGGCTAAGGCACCAAGCTAGAAACCAGGTAGACCATCAGTTCTAGTCCCATCTCAGGCCTGAAAGCCGGCTGGGTGACTTTCAGCCAGTCACACTCAGCCATAGGAAAGAGCCCATTTCTGAGATCTTGCCAAGAGAACTGCAAGAACCTATCCCAGGAGTTGCCAGGAGTCATCACTGACTCATAGGCACACACAAAAATAATATACTAGTATCTGTGGTCTTGGAACTGCAGTGACCCTCTTTCAAAGCATTGAGCGCATTAGACAAAGGCCTCCAAAGTCTGTCCCTGTATTGTCATTTTCAGCATGGCAGAAGATAAAGCCATCAAATATGGGAAAGAAACCACCAAATATGGGAAAGAAACCTCTCTCATTTAAAACAGAATTAATTCAGGTTATAGTGTTTATCCTGTCCTCTTCCTTATCCCAATTTTGTTCTCCTTTTGGAGAGCCCCAAAAGAAGCTTCCCTTTAGAGGTCCCCAATCCTCCACTTCAAGGCCAGGTACAGGTCTTGTGGTGGTCCTTGCAATTTTTCTCATGTGCTTAACCATTTTTCCTTTTGCCACATTAAAATGTGTGCCATTCTGTGGCTACTTTGAGAGGGAGCTGCTGCTTTTTGTTATGCAGATTAACATTCCCTACTTTATCACTGCACCCATGTTCTGAGACAGGTTTTATGAGTGTGGTCCTAGACATTACTTTTGCTTTTCATTTCTAATATTGTTATTCAATGTGAAGAAAAGGAATTGCTCTTCAGCTTTTTCTAAGTAAATATTTTTTTTGAAGGACCAGTGGAGGGACACACTGTGACCCCATGAAGTGCAAAGGTGTCTCGTCTTCCATTTACCCGGCTCCAGAATTTCTCATATTCCTATCAAATCTCAAAAGAAAATATCCTAAGGAACTTGGTCTAGCTATGGAGCCATATTGATGATGTGTGGATTGGGAATTATACCATACTTCATATAACTTCTGATAAGTCGTGTCAATAGCTGGTGAAGTATACATTCATTCTGCATAGTAAAGCCAAAGTTGACTATGGAATCAACTGAAAACAGCCCCAGCGTCAGAGGATAAAAATCAAATTTTTGTGTCCAATATGTCATGATTTCATAGCACTCTTCCTGCTTAGATTGGTGTTTTTCAACCTTGGCAACTCTAGGAAACATGAACTTCAACTCTCAGAATTTCCCAGCCAGCCAAGGCCGAAATCACAGCATAGTGCAGTCTTGTCCTTAAAGGGACATCTTGCACTTGCCTTGTAGTGGATGCTTGACTCATGCACTTCTCAACTCCTAGCAATGTGGTGGCTCGGTGAATACTCTGAGAGGCATTCAATACTTATTATAGACAATAGGCATGAAGGAACATTTACAATTTATTTCCTTCCATTCTTGTTACAGAGAAAATTGATGTGTGTTTAGGCACAGAACTGAAAGAAAACAGCCTAAAGTAATCTCATGTGTATTTTAAATGAGGTTCTGAAGGTTGTGAGATGGAGAGGCTGGTCATCTGGAAGAAGAGAATGATTAGGAAGCAGCAGCAAGCATATTTTGAAAGGGGGGAGATGGATAGGAGAAACTAGGGCTGCAGTTAACTCGGGAGAGCCTTTGAATCACCAAGAGGACCAGATCCTGTAGATGTCAGAGTCTAAGGCTTAATTTCAGAAGTCGGAATTTCCAGAGAGTAGGCTGGACTGTAGCTTCTGCCATCCCAGTTGGAAGTGATTCACAACAACCACGATTCCCAGAACAGACAGTCTATGCTGGCTGGAATGACGGGACTTGTTTGGTGGAAGTCTTAGAGAGAGGATGGATTGCCCTGGGTGGTATGTGCTTGAAAGAGATTCAACAGATCCTGTAGGGGGTTTGCAGTGCATAAATTTGTAATCAATCTGAGAAATGGAGTACTGTAACAGAATTCTGTATTCTGGCACCATAGGGTTCTTCTTCTTTTTTCGTGTACAATAGCTGAATATTTCAGCTACTCCATTTGGTGTGGAAATAGCGGAACTGCTAAAATTAATGGCAGGGCAGGGCAGGGGAGGCAGCAGGATTTAATTGTTAGCAAATACTTGCTACTGTTTGTGTTGGAAGCATTCAGACTCAGTAGGACCCCCTTTTTTATATCTCCTACATCTGTCATGCTTTTGTCTTTGTATGCACTCCATATCCTGAAGCCTGGCAGTGTCTGTTGCTGCTCATGGCAGAAATTAAAGGTACAGTCTACAAAGCGGTTGTTGTGAATCTCATTCCTGATTTTCTATGGCTTAGGAAACTGCTGATTTTTAGGGAGTGATCTTCAGCAACCGAAAACAAGCTTTTCTGGCCTTGGGTTAGCATTTTTTTCCTCATGAATATCTATTTCACCCATTAATCTATAATTTGATGATAATTCTAATAAATATTTTGAGTGGTAGCCTAAATAATCATTTAGTGCTCTATGAATAGTTTACTCGGCGTGTTTTCAGGAACTTCCTAGAACTGCCACAGAGTGACACGATTGTGCTACTAATGACACCATTGCTTGTCATGGATGATTACACAATTAGCACATGCTGAGCACTCTACACCATTTCCTATCACTTCTCTCACCAACTGGTAGAATGCTAGTAGCAACTCTGACTCCTCTCCCATGTCATTGCCTGCCCTTACGAGGCTTAGTTTACTGAAACAAGTCGTGATCAAATTTCTGTTCAATTAAAAACAATCCCATAATTTTAAGTAACCCCTTGGGTATAAGGAGCAACTCTGGTTTATTTAAGATTCTGGTTCTTAGATGTTTTGCCTTGTGGCTACCTCAGAGTAAGGGTGGCCAGAAGCTTAGCACAAGGCTTAGTACACTTTATAAGAAAAGGACAACCTGGTGTCATCTCTCCATTTCACATATAAAAAAACCCCAAACAGATTGGCAGTTTTATTGATAAGGGAGAATCCATTAAATTTGACATCAGCAGGTTAATTTAAGGTTATATATTGATCAAGATAATATAGATATTAATTAAGGATATAGCTGCCCATGAAGTGGCAACTGCCCAGTCCTCAAGACAAAAGACTGGCTAGGATCCTCAGAAACTATGTCTAGAGATTGGCCCTCTGTCTTCAATATCTGCCATCTGAGGTAATTGCCTGCTAATTAATTCTTAGCCAATTCTGCCAAGCTGCATTCACACAGTACTGAACAGTGGCTTAATTTTACATCCATACTGGATGATCAAGTCTTTTAAACCTGCTGCTACTAATAAAGATGAGAAGGGACAGTGGGGAGAAGACTATATCAAGATAAGGGAATCAGAAGGAGGAACATTAAAAACCTCCCCAGCAGATTCCTTTCTCAAGAATTCCCCTATAAAAGGCAATGGTGACAGGCTGTAACCTATCTAAGTGGTTGTCCATTATGATTCCTAGACCCCTCTTACAGTTAATGCTGTTAAGCCAGGTACCCCTTATTCTATACCTGTGTATTTGATTTTTCTTCCCTAAGTATAAGACTTTACTTTTCTCACCACTGAATTGCATTTTGTTGGGTAGGATCCAATGTCAAGATCTTTCTGTATCATGAGTCTATCTTCTAAATTATTGGCTATTCCCTCCAGCTTGGTTTCATCTGCTAATTCCCCTTGTATCCCCTCATCTAAGTCATTTATGAAGATATTGAATAGTACTGGGCCTAAGACAGAACCTTGGGGTACTCCATTGCATATTTCCCTCCGTGTAAATGTAGTTCCACTGAGGGCTACACATTGGGTGCAGTTGGTCAGCCAGTTACAAATCCAACTGGATGGTGGCGATGCTCTCTATCCCACATTTTTCTATGTCACCAAGAAATAGGCTGTGGTCTACTTTGTCAAATGCTTTATTGAAGTCTAAGTAAACTATATCCACAGCATTTCTACAAGCCACTAATTTAATCACTTTGTCAAAGAATGCAATAAGATTTGACTGGTATGATCTGGTTTTGACAAACTCATGTTGGTTTCTAGTAATAGTTATGTTTGTTTCTAGGTGTTCGCAGATCACGCCTAGAGTTTAAGATGAAAAAACCAATATAATCTACAAAATCAACTGTAACTATTGCAACCAATTCTATGTGGGACAAACATCATGTCAATTAAAAACCAGGATCCACAAATACCAGCTGGCAGTGAAATGCCATGATCCCAAATCATTAATCTCTAACCACACTGATACCAAACAGCACCAGTTTGCACCAGCAACATAAAAGTCATCGGCAACGCTACCACCCGCCATGCTCATGAGTTCATCGAAGCCTGGTACTCCACAAGCAATTCCATCAACAACACATTGACTTACAACCAGCCTACAAATCCCTCAGAATCCAAATCAACTGCCAGAGACAGCACCGACCCTCAACCAACCTACGCAACCTCCCCATCAGCAGTTCACCTCCCAATGACCCTGACTTGATGTAACCTCCCTATCACAAGACCCATCACAAGACTCCCACTGATGACTCCCACCCGACCTGTCACAAAACCCATCACAAGACCCTCACTTGACATACCCACACCTGAAGCCCTTATAAACAGAAGAACAGGTCTATTGAGGAATTTCTGTCTCCTTAAGTCCCAGGTAATGGAAAAGTGAGCCTGACAATGAATCAAAAGGAAATGCTGAGCTTAAGTTGGAAAGCAAAAGGCCAGCTAATAAGAAGCCATACTGTTCTCCCTCCAAGAGTTAAAGAATTGACACACATAAGGACTTAAGCAGAACAATTGATATGGAAAATCACTGAAAGGGAGAAGTTCCAGACTAAAAGAGGGAAAGGACTTTTTAAATACAAGATGGAGATTGTAGTTTGGGATTTTGTTTTTTGCAGGTCACTAGCAATGATAGACATGGACTAATATATTTCAGTGTGAAGTTTCTTTTGTTTTATGCTGTTATTCTTCCATTTTTCATTTGGTTGTGCAACTACACCATACATAAAATATTTCTGTTCTGTGTTTTCTTTCAAAGAAACATTTTGAGACTAGTAGGCAGCTCACAATGGGACATATTTGGTTTTATATATGCTCATTTCATCAACTGCACCCTTTTGTCTCTGTCCATTGTCTGCAACACAATGGCCATTTGTGTGCATGTGTATACTTGTGTGTGTGTGTGTGTGCAATTGTTTTATGCTGAACGCTTTCATAACAGTCAAAGCCATAAAAGTGCCTGCAGAATCATTTACGTTATCAGCTACTAAAAGCATGCAGCAATTTATTTTTGAACACATACATACACATACACATAGACTAACAACTTTTGCAACACATTAGTCATTTGTTTTCAAGGGAAGGTTATAAATAGTGAGGGAGGATTGGCGGGCCAGTATGTATTTAGTAAATGAGCACAGATGGAAAACCAACAGATGGTCCTCTACTTTATTTTGTATGCTCAGCCCTACATTTAAATTAAAAAAATGTTCATAATTAAGATGAAGGCCTCTTGCAACACTAGCTAGTTTTCCTAGGCTGGTATCATATATCACGGGCATCATTAAACATTCTCATACCATGGCTTATAAATCTATACAAATTTTGCTAGTTGTTTGTTACAAACAACAGAAAAAGGAAGATAATGGGGTTCAAGGAAAGCAGTGGAGGAGGGAAATACGCAAGACTATTTACTGGATAAACCAAAGACATTCCCACACCATCTGGTCCTTACCTCTGTATAATGCAATAATCCGCCATTGACATTTAAAAGAAGAAACACGTTTAATGTACTTTGAATAGGCAATTCATAAACTCTTCTTATTCTATCACTTTATTTATTTAGCATCTCGTATTTCTGTTGTGACAAGCTCTTAAGGAAATTAATCTGTATTAAATGGGCCTTTTTCACAGTTATCAAAATGTCCTTCATTAGAAAAGGGTATATGTACCCTGTTTCCCCCAAAATAAGACATCCCCTCATAATAAGCCCAATCAGGCTTTTGAGTGCATGGCAATAAGGCCAAGCGCTTATTTCAGGGTTCAAAAAAATATAAGACAGGGTCTTATTTTTGGGGAAACATGGTATGTATCCATGGGAATATGTATGTACTATGGGTGTAGTACAGGAATGCAGAACCTATACACCCCAAACCTTGGGTGTGTCCCAGAAAATCCATCAATATTTCCATCAGATTGGAATATGTAACAATGGGAAATCGTTAAACACATGGAAATAATTTACAATATTTAGTTCAGTTTAGCTGTAATTACACCTAATATAAGTTTAATGAAATTTATTCGGGGATTTGTCCCATCTATTTTTGGGAAGTGTGGTTCTTGTTATGCCAGGGAAAGGCCAACTATAGTGTTGGGCCTCCCTAAAGCAGAGGAAGTTTAATAAAGAGCCCAGTCGGGTGCAATGAGTTTCATGACCAGCTGCATGTTAGACTTTTTGCGAGACCTCTATCAAGGATTGGTTCCAGAATTTTGTGGACCATTTTAACCTGACATTTAATGTAGCATTTGTCGGGCACGAACAACCAGACTCGCAGAGTTCAAGCTAACTACTTTATTTTGTTCTGCCTATAATACAGGAATCTTCCCAGTCTGGCAGCCTTCCTTTAAGAACAATTAGATAAAGCTCCAATGAACTTGGGGTGGGATTGGTCCTAGTCCTTTTGCAGTTGCACAATGACTTGATCCCTCCTCCCTGCCAGAATGGGTGCTTCCCAACACTTGGAGGCCCCCTCCTAATTTTCCAGCAGGTTCGTCAGTGGTGGGTTGCTACCGGTTCGGACCAGTTCTGGAGAACTGTTAGCGGTAATTGGGTCTGAGTTGCCGAACTGGTAGCAACGGCTGGCTGGCCACGCCCCCGAACCGGTCCCCCCTCACTTCGCTGCTCACTAGCCCGCCCCACCTGCCCGATGCTCACTCGCCCCGCCCAACACTGACCATAAAGCCATGTCCACCATCATATGACCATCAAGCCACACCCACAAAATAAGCCACACCCACAGAACCGGTAGTAAAACATTTTAGAACCCACCCCTGAGGTTCGTGTCTCTTCCCCTTTCCCCATTACCCAAGAGAATGCAAGGGAAAACAGGGAGAGAAAGGAGACCATGTATATACCTACTGATAGCATACTGCTCTTGACACCTTCTACTAAGACTGTCCATCTTGATGTCAGCAAAGAAATGCCTTCTGCCACCTTGTTGGATATCCTGGGCAAATGCCAAACCTCACTACTTTCTGGAGGTACAATTTATTTGTTTATTCATTTACTTATTTGTAACCCACCTTTATTATTTTCTTATAAAGAAGTCAAGACAGGAAATATACATAATACAGGTAGTCCTCAACTTACAATCGTTCATTTAGTGACCATTCGATGTTACAATGGCACTGGGAAAAGTGACTTATGACTGTTTTTCACACTTACAACTGTTGCAGCATCCTTGTGGTCATGTGATCAAAATTCGGAAGCTTATCAATTAATTCATATGCAATGTCCCTGGGTCATGTGATCACCTTTTGCGACCTTCTCACAAGCAAAATCAATGGGGAAGCCAGGTTCATTTACAACCATGTTACTAACTTAACAGCTGCAGTGATTCACTTAACAACTGTGGCAAGAAGGGTCATAAAATGGAGCAAAATTCACTTTTTGTATCACAAAGAAAATTATAATGGATATTATTTGGATCTAGAATTTAAGAATAAGCTCAGAGATGGAATTAGATATATAGCTCTTTTCAAAAGAAACCACATATATGAATTTCTTACAAGACAAGATATAATTCCATATTTTGGCATTTTACTCCTGCTTCTACCTTTATTGCTAACCAGAATGCTTCCTTGCATTTTTATTTTTTTAAATTGGGAAAAGTGTATTTTAAAAGTTACCCAAGTTTTTAAAATGTTCAACTATCTACGGTGTCCCCACTGATAAAGTAGGTACAGGAACATCTGAATAGAGATATGTGCTATTGTTTTAGAAAAAAGTCCATGAATGAAGCAAGTATTTAGAACAGAGGTCTTCAAACTTGGCAACTTTAAGATTTGTGGACTTCAACTCCTAGAATTCTCCAGCCAGGCTGGAGAATTCTGGGAGTTGAAGTCCACAAGTCTTAAAGTTGCCAAGTTTGGGGACCCCTGATTTAGAATCTTCCAAAACACACCTACAGTTATAGAATACCCACACATCTTTAGCTATAAAACATCCAATCTGTCTTCCACTATAAGTGGAAGTATTTTCTCAAATACTTAATTTGTCTCTCTTTCTGTGATCAACTTACCAGGTTGTAAAATACCAATTAAATATTAACTTCAAATTTAATAATTTAATATTAACTTCAACATTAATTGGGAGCTGTCCAGGGTTGGTTGAAAGATGGGCAATTATATAAATGTTTAAATAAAAAAGTAAATAAATGAAGTGGGATGTGGCCACCATTTTAGAGAGATTGGGCTCCTATGTCTATGCTGCCATTTGTCTACAGCAGTGCTTCTCAAACTTAGCAACTTTAAGATGTCTGGACTTCAACTTCCAGAATTCATGCTGTCTGGGGAATTCTGGAAATTGAAATCCAGATATTTTAAAGTTTCCAAGGTTCAGAAACAATGGTATATAGTGTTTGAAAACTCCTTCTTATTGTTCTACTTCACAGACCCTAATCTCCTGTCTCATGGCAGAATGAAATATCTGTATTTATAGTAACTTTCTTTTTGTCCTGTTCTAACATTGAGTTATTATTTCAGCCTTTTGGGATTTTGTCAACTTCGGTGTCTAATCTTTGCTTATAATTTTTCTAAACTTTTGATCTGGGATAGCTTTGTTGTAATTACATTCTGTGCACATGGCGAAAAAATAATCTTGCAAAAGTATTAAACAATGAAGGATGGTTAATTCTTTTGTGATTTGGGGCAAAAGTTAATAAACTTTAAAGTTTTAAAATATATATTAAATTTAAATTGGTTTTTTTTCTAGTGATTTTTTAAAAAAAAAGTACATTTATATGTTCTTGGAAAAAAATGTACTTTAAAAAAATAATCACTAGAAAAAAAACAATTTAAATTTATATGTTCTTGAAATGGGACGCGGTGGCTCAGTGGCTAAGATGCTGAGCTTGTCGATCAGAAAGGTCAGCAGTTCGGCGGTTCGAATCCCTAGCGCCACATAACGGAGTGAGCTCCCGTTACTTGCCCCAGCTTCTTCCAACCTAGTAGTTCAAAAGCATGTAAAAATGCAAGTAGAAAAATAGGGACCACCTTTGGTGGGAAGGTAACAGCGTTCCGTGTGCCTTCGGCGTTTAGTCATGCCGGCCACATGACCACGGAGACGTCTTCGGACAGCGCTGGCTCTTTGGTTTTGTAACGGAGATGAGCACCGCCCCCTAGAGTCGGGAACGACTAGCACATATGTGCAAAGGGAACCTTTACCTTTACTATATGTTCTTGAAATGTACTGTGGAAGTTCACCTGGAAAAAAAATCATATCTCTGAATTAATAAGTTATTTTATTGACAAAAACATGAAACGGAATAGTAGACTGTCTAATCTGCACTAACTTCTATGTGAGCATAATAAAGGGAATCCTATTAAAGCACATAAAAAGTAGAAAAAGTAGAAACCAGTTCTAATAATATAGGATTAAACTTGTGTAAGGTAAAATATCAAAAGCAAATTCAGATTCCATGATATTCATATGCTCCTATTTTCAATTAACTATGATTTATTGTATATGTGGAGAATGTAGTCTTGATTCCCAGGAGGGAGGGGCTGCATTCAAGAAGATCAAGAGACTGCAAAGTTTAGATAGCTTGTGTGAGAGGAAGAGTGTTAAAACAGCTCCTAGAAGCAAACTGCTTAGAACAGGGGTGTCAAACTCACATCTTCACGGCCAGAGGTGGGTTCCTACTGGTTCTAACCGGTTCTTTAGAACCGTTAGTAGCTCGGCGATGATGTCATGGAGCCGGATTCCGTCTGTGTCTCTGTGGGCGCCACCATCTTGAATTTTGCTTCTGCGCATGCGCAGAAGCTAATTTTTGTTTCTACGCATGTGCAGAAGCTATTTTTTGATTGATGCGCGTGCGCATGGTGTGACCCTGAGCAAACCGGCAGCAAAAGTATCCAGAACCCACCCCTGGTCATGGCGGCATCACGTGACGTATCGGGACTTTCCCCCCCTTTGCTAAACTGAGCATGGGCGTGGCCAGAGCATGACATATCCGGCCCGTGGGCCGGGAGTTTGACAGCCCTGGCTTAGAAGAAACTCAGTGTGTCTTTCTTGGTTTTTGTAGCCTGACAATAGTGAAACACAATTCTAGGGAAGATAAATTGTAGATTAGAATCAGGGGTGTTCATGGTGTGGTTTAAAAAAAAAGCAAGATGGTGGCCATGACAATCTGATTGAAGATCTACCTGGTTTTTATGGGCATTACACTATTTAAACCAGGATATGGTTTAAAAAAGACACAATCCTGTCTTCTTTAAACCATATCCTATGGAGTTCCCTGACTAGGATATTGTTGTGATCTTGAAAGATACAGCTTACAGCTGTATCTTTGGATTGCAATTTTCTTATCCCAGGTTTAAGAAAAGATATAGTTGCGTATGATGTCTTGCAGAGACTATATAATCTCTCTGCTTCTTTTTACTCACATCAAACACAGGATGCCTTTAAAAGGAGCAGGGAATTGGGTGGACATCTCCCTTTGGTTTAGCATTATAAAAGAATGAGTGATCAGTGACTTCAAGTTATGTCTGGCAATATACATCCAACTCAGGGGTGGGTTCTAACTTACCTTGCCGCCGGTTTGCTTCCTCCCGTGCCACATGGCTGCGCACGCATTGTGTGCCGCGTGGCCGTGCCGCAAAGGCACGTGCGCGGTCACGCATGTGCAGTGCTGAAAACTCAGCAAAAAATTCCCCAAAAACAAGCAAAAAATTCCTCCCAAAAAGCCAAAAACAAGATGGTGGCGCATGCGCAGTGCCAAAAACTCGGCTTCTGCGCATGCGCAGAAGCAAAAATCAGCAAAAAATTCAGAAAAATTTTTTTTTCAAAAAAAAAAATCCCAAAAAAAGATGGCGGTGTCCACAGACCGGCACCAACAGAACCGGCTCTGTGACGTCACCACCGGTTTACTACCGGTTCTATAGAACCGGTGTGAACCGGGAAGAACCCACCTCTGATCCAACTCAACTCTGGATTCTTAGGGTCATTAAAATAAGATCAGGTTATTATATGCCCTTTTACCAGGTCTTAAAAGTCTTTGCTGCTAGACTTGTTTTAAAAGTTCAAGATAAGGTGTTTAGGTAGTTTCACGTAATTTCCATTGAACAGATGAGCCAAATTCAGGTGTTCTTTTTTGTAAAACAGGACTAGCTTGATAGTCAAACACATTCTCCATGTTGAGCTGTCAAGGCAGGCAGATTTGACTATAAATCATGCTTCTGTCCAGAGGTTTGTATTTTCTGTTCTTAATTACATCTGTGCAAATCGACATTTGTTTATAGATGCCTAAAATGTTGTGTAGGTTATTTGCATTCCCAGATGGCACATTTCCATGGGGATCAATATTATAGTGTAGAAAATGGTTCTGGTATTCAGACAAATGAACTAAAATAACTAAACCTAGTAAAAGTGACCTGATTTATTTGTCATTAGCAATATAATATGATATTCAAACAAACGATGTACAATATTTCCACAACCCCAGCAACAGTCAAAAGCAACGTGAAACTGAGGAAGATAAGGTTGTCTACTGCAGACGTGACTAAGTTGTATGAAAAATATTGACCTACGATTACCCTATTTTGGATAACATCAATTCCTTTATTTAAAAACCAAATTAAGTCTTTTTTTTTTTTGCAACCTTGTATTTATCTCCTCACATATTGTTTCTGTAACTAGCTTCATCCCCTGAATTTTCATTTGTACTTGGATGGTCAAAGTATAATAATATTTGTATAATAAAGATATTGGGAGGAAGTCAGTACAGTAGTTAGGCTGCCGTGCTGTGTTTTAATGTCAGGGTTAATGTCAGATTTATAAGTCATCGCTGTGTTGATTTATTGCTGAGAAGTGGGAGGTAACTGCATTATAAATATTGCAATGATTTTTTTTGAAAGCAATTAAACCTCTCTACACACCCACATACATGTGCATATGTGCGCACACACTGTATTCAGGTTATTATCAGGAAATCTTGAAAGTTACTCATCATTATCTGTACAGAGAAGGGGAGAACATAACTTGTCTGCCACAGAATTGGAAGAACAATCAATCAGAATTCAAGCTGTAAAAAACCTTGTGGAAAAGCTTTAAAGGGCTTCCTTCCAGTCTATGAAATGGCACAAAGGAATGCCACCCTACTTGAAAATCACCTGATTTCTGCCTCCTTTTCTTCATCAGCTGCAAAACCACTTAATTTGGGATATGATAGGAAAGGTATCCTTACAATGTGAGGTAATGTGAAAGTAAAATCCACCACCGATCACTTTTCTTAGGGGGTAAACCTGGAGAGTACCAAGTGTTGACAAACCATTGATTTTATTTATTATATATTTTTAATACCAGTACCACCTGTATTACTTTATAAGTAATTCAAAGTAGTAAACATGCATAATATTTCTTTCTCCTCCTATTTTCCCCACAATTACAATCTCATGAGGTGGGCTGAGCTGACAGAGACTGGTGCAAGATCACCCAGCTGGCTTTTATGTTTGAGAATTCACACTTTCCTGGTTTCTAGCCTGGTGCCTTAACCACTCTATAAAACTCCATTTTTAAGAATTTTATCCTAACAGGCAACTTTTGTGGTTAATCAGTATTGTCTAAAATTGCTGCTCCAGAGAGTGCAACTCTGCCACAGAAAATGTCCTTTACCCAAGGATCTTTTTGCATATAAGAAAAATGTGGGTTAGACAGCATTACCACCATATGGATTTGTAACTGGCTGACCAACCGCACTCAACGTGTAGTCCTCAATGGAACTGCATCTACATGGAGGGAAGTATGCAGTGGGATACTCCAAGGCTCTGTTTTAGGCCCAGTACTCTTCAACATCTTCATCAATGATTTGGACAAGGGGATAGATGGGGAACTCATCAAATTTGCAGACGACACCAAGCTAGCAGGAATAGCCAACACTCCAGAAGATAGGCTTAAGATACAGAAGGATCTTGACAGACTTGTAGCTCAGCCCATCCCTCTTGCTACTGGTTGTCCTCTTCTCTTTCTTTCCCCCTCATAGACTTCTCAACGATCACTTAAATATGAGCCAGCAGTGTGCTGCAACTGCCAAAAAAGCCAATACAGTTCTAGGCTGCATAAACAGAGGGATAGAATCAAGATCACGTGAAGTGTTAATACCACTTTATAATGCCTTGGTAAGGCCACACTTGGAATACTGCATCCAGTTTTGGTCGCCACGATGTAAAAAAAGATGTTGAGATTCTAGAAAGAGTGCAGAGAAGAGCAACAAAGATGATTAGGGGACTGGAGGTTAAAACATATAAAGAATGGTTGCTGGAATTGGGTATGTCTAGTTTGATGAAAAGAAGGACGAGGGGTGACATGATAACAGTGTTCCAATATCTAAGGGGCTGCCTCAAAGAAGAGGGGGTCGACCTAGTCACCATAGCACCTGAAGGCAGGACAAGAAGCAATGGGTGGAAACTAATGATGGAGAGAAGCAACCTAGAACTAAGGAGAAATTTCCTGACAGAACAATTAATCAGTGGAACAACTTGCCTCCAGAAGTTGTGTCTATTCTATTCTATTCTATTCTATTCTATTCTATTCTATTCTATTCTATTCTATTCTATTCTATTCTATTCTATTCTATTCTATTCTATTCCCCAAGTTATAAAGTTCAATACTTTGCAAAGCACTTGTTAGGCATTACGTAGAGAAATTATTGGTGCCGATCACTCCTGCTGGTCTGGTCAAAATGACATAGGCAGAAGTTACAGCATTTTAGAAAGGATGCGTGTCATGAAACAGCAGCCAAGATGATAAGAGGTGGGAAAATGTATGAGAAACAGTTGGGGATGTCTCTGGAAATCCACAATAGCAATAGCACTAGACTTACATACCACCTCACAGTGCTATACAGCCCTCTCTAAGCAGTTTATAGAGTCAGCACATTGCCTCCAACAATCTGGGTCCTCATTTTACCACCTCGGAAGGATGGAAGGCTAAATCAACCTTGAGCCTGGTGAGATTCGAACTGCGAACTGCTGGCAGCCGGCAGTCAGCAGAAGTAGCTTGCAGTACTGCATTCTAACCACTGTGCCACCACGGCTCACAAGGAGACATAATAACTGTTTCAAGTATTTGAAAGGACTAACATGTAGAACTTGTAGGTGTGCTGATCTGAGAAGGTCAAAGTTCTGCTAATGTGAGAGGTTGCCAGCTAAGTTTTAACTAAAGTCCTTGATTATCATTTTGGGGAATGTAGTAATAACTGCATACTTAACAATAGCTTCAGGTAGGCATCCTTTCAAGTATTTACAATAGCTTCAGGTAGGCATCCTTTCAAGTATTTGAAAGGACTAACATGTAGAACTTGTAGAAGGTGTGCTGATCTGAGAAGGTCAAAGTTCTGCTAATGTGAGAGGTTGCCAGCTAAGTTTTAACTAAAGTCCTTGATTATCATTTTGGGGAATGTAGTAATAACTGCATACTTAACAATAGCTTCAGGTAGGCATCCTGACCTACTAGTAATAGCTTTATTCCTGCAAGGGAGATAGCTAATTCTAAATGCAATTAGGCTATAAATCAAGTTGTCAGACTCCACTTTTTTCTGAAGTCAGAAGCAGGAGGGATTGGCTTGTAGGCTTTTTACAAAGTTAGCCTTGCATGGCTGAAAAAGAAACTAAACTTCTTTTGATGTTTGAAATGTTACGCAGGCAAATTGTGCATTGAATAAGTCTCCATCCATGTCAAGTATTTGAAATGTTATGAATAAGGAAATATTTTGAACTGATTCACCAGTTGTTCATATGTGCTGAGTTCTGTCTTTTCAATTTATAGACCCTGTTCATAGGGCCTCCTGTAGGTTTCCTTCAGCAGCTGCAACTGGGAGATTCAACATGGGTTCTTTTGGGATAGTTGGTGTTCCCTTTCTTTTTCCTACAGCCTTTTTCTAATGTTGGTGTTTCTACAAGTGTCCAATACAGGACTGTCACCAGTAACTCCTCAGATGTTGCCTCTGGGCATGTTGCCTCTGGGCAGCTAAGCCTTGTCGCCTTTGAAAGTGGGGGAAGATATTTTTACTGTGTCACCATTCAGGGAGCTGCTGTATTCTAATTTCAGCAGATCTAAGTCGAAACCAATAAAGGAGAATATTTATAGCTCAGAGTTGAAATGAGGGGTCCTTCATTACCCAAACTAGGTAACATCATCAGTGCTAATAATGAAATGTCTGAAAGAAAACAACCAAGTTCAGAGAGCACCAAAGACCCCTTAAGTCTAAATCTTAAATATTATCTCTTAGAGTGGGGAGACAACTCTCTATTTGGAATGGAAGCACATCCTAAAACACAGATGTCAAACTTGCGGCGTCATGTTGCCGTCACGTCCCATTTCAGGACATTTTTCCCATTTGTGGAGCTGGGGTGGGCGTGGCCTGCATGTGATGTATCCGGCCCGCAGGCCGCCAATTTGACACCCCTGTCCTGAAACGTGTGGGCTTTTTTTCTTCTTCTCATAATTCTGGACTCTGCTTTACCTGCTTAAGAACATTTTTGCTATTTAGGAAGGTATGAGATTCCTTTTCCCAATTTCCTGGAGGATATTCATTCATTCTTCAACATGCCCTTTTGTCTTTCCAGAAAGTGTTAGTAATAATAAATGCAATCACCTTGCCTGGCATTTGTTCAGCCTTTGGTTCAAAAAAAGGTACACAAAGGGTAAATAAGTTACAGATCTCTTGAGCTTCTACAAATCCAATACTTTCAAGATTTACAAGCACTGAGGCTTGTGGATGATTTGTAATGTGTATTCAAACCATCTGTTGTACTATTGTACACTTCCCATGCTCCCCCCCCCAAAAAAAGTTAGCATGAATTTATTTTCCATCATTTCCTCACCAGTCAGTCAGTATGTTCATATTGTAACCACACATGCATAGAACAAAACAAAAAGTGTCATCCATGCTGCGATTGGTGGATCGGTAATTTTTATAGATTTTCTCTCTATATAGTTCCAGTGTAGTCCTCTCCTCTCTTCCTCTCCCTCCAAAAGATGATCACATAACTCTGGGACACTGCAACCATCATAAATGCATGCCAGTTGCCAAGCGTCGGACTTTTGCTCACGTGACCCCCGAGGAAGCTGCAATGGTTGTAAGTGTAAAAAAATGGTCATAAGTCACTTCTTAGTGCCATTCTAACTTTGAACAGTCACTAAATGAATGGTTGTAAGTCGAGGACTTGTATAAGCAAACATCTGCCTTCAATTCCCCCATCCAATCCCCCATCACCCAACATCCCAACATCCAACCTACCATCATCCAATCTCCCAACATCCAACCCACAATCATACAACCCCCAGTTATTCAACATCCCAACATCCAACCTACCATCATCCAACATCCCAACATCCAACCCACAATCATACAACTCCCAGTCATTCAACATCCCAACATCCAAAACTAGATATGCACGTCCCTTACTTCCTCTATACCAGTGATGGCGAACCTTTTTTGGTTCGCGCGTTTTTTGCACTCCGGAGTCTTCAGGGACGCTTCCTGAAGCCCCGGAGTGCGAAACACGGCACAACGGGCAAACCGGAAGTTCCGAAAAACGGACTTCTGGTTTGCTGTTGGGCTGTTTTTCGCACTCCGGAGGCATCAGGGAAGCCTCCCTGAAGCCTCCGGAGTGCAAAAAACAGCCCAAAGACAAACCGTAAGTGCGTTTTTCCGAACTTCCGGTTTGCCCGTTTGCCCGTTTTTCACACTCCGGGGCTTCAGGAAGCTTCCCTGAAGCCTCCAGAGTGCGAAAAACAGCCCAACGGCAAACCGGAAGTGTGTTTTTCCGAATTTCCGGTTTGCCCGTTTGCCTGTTTTTTGCACTCCGGGGCTTCAGGAAACTTCCCTGAAGCCTCCGGAGTGCAAAATGGCCTTCCCCAAGGCTGAAAATCAGCTGGTCAGCGCGGGCTGGAGCTGACATAGGGCAACGCCTCGCGTGCCCTCTGATATGGCTCCACGTGCCACCTATGGCACGCGTGCCATAGGTTCGCCATCACTACTCTATACCAACAACTACTAACCTTAAATGCAAGTTCATTAACGCAAGAAGCATCGTAAACAAAATGCCCGAATTCCTCATCTTACTAAATACAACTATATTCAACATTATATTTGTCTGTGAAACATGGCTAAACACATCCAGACTCCATTATCACCACTAGAGACTATCATGTTTACCAGTCCAATCGTGAAATTCGTAGAGGAGGTGGAGTGGCTATCTTCTATAAAAAAATCCCTAAATCTAAAAAATATTCAAGTTACACATGAACTCGCTCTCCCTGAGACCATCGTCTACGAGCTGTCCTTAAATACCACACTTTGCTTCCTACTATGTTACAGAGCCCCTGATTATGACATCGTACATGCAAACACGTTAACTACACTACTAACATGGGCAGCCTCCTGCCCCCACCCTCTTATCTTTCTTGGTGACCTCAATCTACCTCTTATTAATTAGACCCTAAACGAATGTACAAATGAACCTATACATGCAACCCTGTACAATGCTGTTACTAATCTGGGACTGGATCAACTAGTGACCAACAACACTAGACTCAACAACTGCCTTGATATCATCTTTTGCAACAGTTCAAACTCAATTTATGGTCTACAAATAATAGAACCCTTTTCCAAAAGTGACCACAGCATGATTGACTTTTGTCTCAATATACGTCCTTACAAAGATGATCACAATGTTGGGATCCCCAATTATAAATTTTAAAAAGCCAACTACGATCTCATAGACACCAACCTCTCATCTCTTACTTGGCAAATTCTATTCACTGGCTGTACTTCCTTGGTCTCATCTTCTGCAACAGCCTAAGCTCAATTTCTGGTCTACAAATAAAAGAACCCTTTTCCAACAGTGACCACAGCAGGATTGACTTTTGTCTCAATTTATGTCCTTACAAAGAGGATCATAATGATGGGCCCCCAAATTATAACTTTAAAAAAGCCAACTATGATCTCATAGCTGCCGACCTCTCATCTCTTCATTGGCACATTCTGTTCACTGGTTGTAATACTACTGAAGACCATTATAACACTTTTTTGCTCGAAGTCAAAAGAGTCATTAAACTATACGTACCACTAATAACCACCCAAACCAGAAAAAACAAATTACCCATAACAATAAGGAAGCTTCAATCAAAAAAAAATCTCTTTGGCGAAAAAACAAAACTGGCTACGTAACTAACCCGCTACACCGCTACAAAAACTTATGCCACCAGATAAAGACTGAATGCACCAATTATCACATCAAACAAGAGGAAAACCTTCTACACACCAATTCTACTCGCGCCTTCTATAATTTTGTAAACAACCAACTTAAAGACCCAAAACCCATCCCCCCCCTAAAAGGACCTAACGGTAATGACTGTAATGATGAAGCCATTAAAGCCAACCTTTTAAACACATTCTTCAGCTCAGTCTTTGTAAACAGCAATGGCTCATGCCCAATATTTCCTAGTCGTACCACAAATAATTACAACAATCTAACACAAATCGATTTCACAGAAGATAACATTGAAAAAGCACTATGCAACCTAAAACCATCTCTATCTATTGGACCTGACGGACTATGTGCTTACTTCTTAAAAAAGCTTTCCTCTGCCTTAGCAGAACCTCTAAGCATAATCTTTGAAATATCTTTCAAGTCACTAGCCATGGGTTGGGCATCCCTATCCTCAAAAAAGGAGACCCCAGCTTAGTCGAAAATTATAGACCAATCTCTTTATGTTGCGTCACCTGCAAAGTTATGGAATCAATCATAAAGCAATCTATTACCCTCCACTTAGAAACAAACAACCTACTCTCTAACAAACAATTTGGTTTCAGGAAAAAAATATCCTGTAATCTGCAACTCCTACACTGCAAAAACATATGGACTACACAACTCGATCAAGGCAAAGCAATAGACGCAATTTACATAGACTTCTGTAAAGCCTTTGATTCAGTGGTGCACGACAAACTACTTCTAAAACTGCAATCCTATGGCATTTCTGGCCGCCTGCACAAATGGATAACTGCGTTCCTGTCAAACAGGCAACAAATGGACAAAATATTGAACGCTATATCAAATCCTGTACCTGTTAACAGCGGTGTCCCCCAAGGCAGCGTTTTAGGGCCCACACTTTTTATACCCTAACCCTAATC